>WEIT01038539.1:190859-228428 GCA_013389985.1 Dryoscopus gambensis | reverse complement strand
GGGGGTAGAGAACCATCTCTTCGTCTCTCCACCCTTCCATCCTGCAAAAGCTGGCTCAGTCCATTCCCTTCCACCTCTCTCTCTCGCTCACCGGGCTCCGGCCTACCTCTCATCCTCAGGCCGAGTGACTTCAGGCCGCATGGCTGCCCCTCCCCCGCCCAGGCCCAGGCCTTCAGGCCTTGGGCTGGGTGAGGGAGGAGATGTGCTCCTTTCAGTGGCCAGAACACAAAAGGAAGTACCTCTGGGCTTCTCTCCTTTATCTCCCCATGTTCTCAGAGGTGACACATCTCCTTAGTGGCCACACCAGATGTCAATATTCACTTCTAACCCGTGATTGGTTTGACTACACCTTCCTTAAAAAACTCCCTTCCTGTCAAACCAGGACAAAAAGTTATTGGAAATCTTGGGTTTTGCTTACAACACATGCCCTTCCTTATTCTTCTCTGAAACCCTGATGTTGCTGGGGTCAAAACCAGCTGCTGCCGAATTGTGCACAGCACAAGAGCAGAAAGGCAAGAACAAAAAGTCCTGTGACCCAATAAAACCATGGGAGAGAATTCACCAGGTACCTTGCACTTACCTAGTGTGGACTATGTCCAAGGTGCACTGTTAGCCCTCCCTGTCTTCCCCTTTTCATTAACAACTAGTAAAGGCCTCTCAATTTACATTCACTCATTTCACAGTCAACATAAAGGTACCAGCCAAAGTGCTGATGGATGGACATTGATTTGACATTGACTGATGGATAACTTCTAACTCTTTCTGATAGTCAAGCTTGGTAAATGACATTCCTGCTTAATAACAAGAATAACAGCTCACAGGCAAGTGATGTGTGTGCAGAAGAAATTTTGGTTGCTAAGCTTTCCTCCAGAGGCTTCTTTTCATAGAGCAGCAGGTATGTAATTTATGTGTTGCTAATACTATTTTAGATTGCAAGTAATCCCCACATACCACTTCCAGTGACGGGACAGAACTAGGCACTATTAAAGCACCATGGGTTGCAAGAAAATAATGATTCAGGCTGGAGGTACTAGAACTTTGTGTTCTATCAATTTTTCTAAAGGATAACAAACAAAATCAGGCTTCCAACAAAATGAATGACTTCTTCCACAGACAATAGTGCCTATACTGTGTGGTACTTGCTCCTGCTGTATCTTCACATCAGTCTCTGCCAAATAATCCTGAAGTTTGCTTTAGTGGTCAGAGCTGGTGGAAAAGCTGGTCAGCTGTAAAAAGCAACAGGTCCAGGGGCTGAATGAGAAAAGCTTCCATAGAGTTTGAGACCTCACTTAATCCTTAGCTGGTGTACAAATTGACATGATAATATTGAGCTTATCTGACTCCTGTGGTTAAGATCCTGTTAGGCCCTAGATCAGTGATTTCTGAGAAGTGTTAGTGAAGCAAAGCATTAGGGATTTCTTTAGCTCTACTGGCTCCCTTGATGTTTCATTTGCTTTTTGATTGAATATTTCCCTCATCTGCTATAAATGCCTGCAGGTAGGCTGGATCCTTCTTTTAATGGAAAAAAACCCCATGCTGCTAGAGTTAGCCATAAACTGGGCCAGTTTGAACCTACATGCATGTTTTTTCCAGCAAAATCCAGCACCACTGAGACAAAAAGTACACTTCCCCCTGCTTTTGTTGTTGTTGAAAACAGAGGACTTTGGGCATTTTGGCTTTCAGCAAAAGAGTGAGTTTTGATAAAAACCTGGACACATAAATGAAAAAAACTCCAGTATATTTTAATATAAAAACTAGTAAAATTTCAACAAAAAGTGCAGAAGCAACTCTGCATCCACTTTGTTCTCTAACAACTATCAGTTATGAGTTTATGGAGAGCATGGAGAAGGAAGAAGAAGGCTAGGTGAAGGCTTGTCACTTTGGCTCTTCCCGTGTCCTATGCGTGTACAAGGCTGTGTGATGGAGCTGCGTCTACATTGCCAATCCTACTGTGCCTGGAACATTTGATAGTTCCTACGACAACATGGAGGAGACAGGGATGCTGCACTGCCTGTCTCCTGGTGCGTGTTCAGGTGATGAGGCTGTTCTGGGTAGAGGGGAGAGTGGTGGCAGTGGGACTGCAACCCCTTGTAAATCCCCAAGGTCTGGCCAGTGAAGACGTGCTTGATTCAGGACTTAACACTTGTGACTTCAGGGGAGTTACAGTCACATGGCAACCAAGAGAGAACAGTTGTGTGTGCTGTACCTAACAGGAATAGAACTGAAAGCTCTGATGCTCTAAAATTTTGCTGTGATTTTTCTCCCTAGGAGCCACCTTTAACTAGAGTGTAATTAGCTCCCAGCAATAGGCACAAGTAGGAGTAAAACACTCACACAGCCCACTAAGCCAATTAGTTCGAACAAGGTAACAATGAGGGCACTTTTTATCAAGATTTTCATGAAAACATTCTAGATACCTTTCCTTCCAGATTCTCAGATGAGATAATAAAATTGAGATTAAAAAAAATTCTGGGACTGTAAAATCAACACAGGATTTGGTGTCCCTTAGTTTTCTAGCCAGATAATGGGTTTTAGACTTGTTAATATGAAAATAATGGTCTTGGTGGATTGTTAACAAAATGATTCTTTGCATGAAGTGGTAGAAATAAAATCCTCATTAGGAAGGAGTTTTTGTTTCATGTAGCTAAATTGTGTTTATATCAGAATAGCAATGCTGCCATTGCTATTTTCACCTTAACCTGGTGTTAACAAAAGACAAAACAAAAGTTTGCTCATTTATGAAGGAGAAAATAAACCAATTGTATTATTAAAAAAACATTTTCATAAATGAAATATAAAATATGAAAATGGTGTATATGGTTTAGTGAGCTATTTAAAATCTGAAGTAGAAGATCTAGCCAACAACAGTAATGACTCCTTAAATGTCACTCTGTATAAATATTTGAGTGTGTTTATGTGAACATGCATGTGTTTGTGGGTGTGTGACAAACAGAGAGCACTTTCCAAGATCAAAGCTTTTGGAATTTGAGGAATCTCTGAGTTGAATCTTCTTATATGTAAGCAGTAAGTGTAAAACTCAGTTCTAGAGAGAGAGCCAGAACTCACTAGGTGCACTAGTCATACCCCATTTATATACAATCCAATGGCATATACATGATAAATATTCATTTCCAGGCCCTGTTTACAGAGATGTCTCATCTTAGGTCCCAGTTTTGCAATCACAGGAGTTATATTTGCAAGCAGTGTGGTGCAATAGAAGCAGATCTGTAGAATGAAACACTGAATGCCAAAGACCTTCTATTCACCCTCTGTATTCAGGGTGCACAGGCTATTTTGGATTACCTCCCACCTGTTTCCATGGGCTGAATGTTCATTGGAGGTTGAAGTGCATTACGTGGGTGCACCCTTAAAGCTGCTTTCATTTCATCAGGAACCCAGTCTATATGCTCTGTAACAACTCTAGATTGGAGAGGAAGCAGAGAAATGAGACGGATCCAGAGAATCAATGCATGAACTACGTTCTGATTCAAATTAAAATGTTCAAATTAAAAAATTAAAACTTGTTGCAGTGGCTGAACCAGCAGTTGTGATGGCCGAGGGGCCAAAGGGCTCAGGTATAGGAGAGGCCTGCTGGTGGCCCAACTCCGAAGTCTAAGATCACCCCTTAACTCAGGATGAGAAAAGCTTCTTCCATCAGGCTTCATGGTTCTATGTAGATTAGGTCTGTCAGATTGCCTGTTTGCCATATGCCCCTTGTATCCCTTAAAGGGTTTTAATCCAGCCCCCACTCCACCCCTTCCTTCCTCCCATTGGTTGTTGTTGTTATTACCCCGCCTCCCTTCTGTACCCCTGTATAAGTGTGTCACGGGTGGAAGGCTGACCTCTCTGTCCCTGGACTCCTTAGTTGTGGTTTGGTAATAAACCCCTCGGAGCTGTATATGAAGAGCTGCCTCCTGACTCTTTGCCTCTGGTGACGCCTGAGCTGGCCAGCTCAGTGCGAGCGTGTGTTGCGTGTTTCCACTGCACGGGTGAGAGAGCTGGCTTGTGAGTGAGCCAAGTAGCAGTGCCGGAGCGATTCCTTGCTAGAGAACGCTCCAGGAATAACGCAGCAGCTTCTCTACTGAACCCCCACATAGCGATAAAAACTCACACTTTGATATCTCTGTTCAGGTTCATGCAAGTGCCATGGAAGGTTATGCCTAAGTCCCTGCAGGACTCAGTGTCCACAAAAGCAGGGCAGTCCTTTTTAATGCCAGGTTTCTACTGACAGTCACTTAACTGTTTGTCACTCAGTAAATATGATGACTCTATATTGCTTTAGTAAAAGTGACAACAATAAAATACTTCTGATTAGTTAAAAGCCAAGGGCCCATTTCACTCAGGTAAAACATGAATGCAAATATGCAGTTAAGCTCATGATCTTGTTTACAGTAAGACAAAAATAAAAATCTGTAAACAATAATTTGTGAGCAGTAGATGAATGGAGCCTGATTTTGGAATAGATTTGATGATGAGTGACCTAGTAACTGACTTGCACTAACGTTTGTTTGTAATCTCTGCATCTGTCTTCACCTTTTAATCTGATCCCCTATGACCGTGATTTCTAGGACTGTTTTATTGTGGATGCACAGCAGATTGCATTTGATCACATAAACTGGCTGAGGAGCTTAAGAGTTACCAGTGTGAATCTGTGAAGATTCCACCTGTTTCTATTGACCTAAGGCTTTTCAAACCTTGTAGGAATGTAAATACCAGTGAGGAGTCTATTACTTACTCAAGCACAGTGGAATTGTACAGCAGGTTTTTTAATTCTCCATGCTATAGGAAAGCTGGCTAAACAGTGTGCCTGCTTCTCCTCCTGGCTTTGATTTGTGATTAAACCATGGTGTTTGTCTTCATCATCTACTTGTTCTGGTGTGACTTTGACACCAAGGCTGTTCTACTTGGCTTATATGGAGGGTCATGTCTGACATGGGCAGTAATCTTGATAATCTTACCACTGATTTTGGTGTCATCAGGAACAGAATATGAGTGCTAAATGAGAGCTGAACAGGTCTGAAGGCTTTCTCTTTTAGATGACAGTGAAACCATCTGCTTACGTACTCTTTGTTATTCGTTAAAGAGAAATAACTCAATCTGAATACTATTTTGTATTCAAACACTGAAAGTAGTTCACAGCTTTCAAAACCAATTATATTATGACTCACACAACTACAGAGCAGTTGAGGTCAGAAAGGACCTCTGGAGGCCACCTGGCCTAACCTTTCCTGCTCAAGCAGGACCTCACAGAGCTGGTTGCCCAAGGCTATATGCAGGTGGGTTTTGAATACCTCCAAGCAGGGACACTCTACTACCTCTGTGGGCAACACTTTAGAGTGAGGTCACCCTCACAGTATGAAAGTGTTTGCTGATATGCAGAGGGGAACTCCCTTTTCCCCCAGAAGGCTCTGGGGTTTTTCCCATAATCATGCCTTGCAGGCTCTTCCTTGCTTACATGCAAATGTTTGAGATACTCTTGCTTAAATCCTCTTTGCTGATTTTTGTTTTCTCTTTTTTTCATATCACCCCAGGTCCTTTACTTATTAGCTGTATCCATCACTCCCTCACAGGAAACACCCTCTTTCCCCAGTTACTCCTGAACTTCCTGTAGCCGGGGACTTCCAGGGCTCTGTCCACAGCCAGAAGCTCTGTCTGGGCTGACACCTCCACCATGGCAAGGACAGATGCTCCCATAAGTTGTGGAGACTCCATGCCTGGAAGTGTTCAAGGCCAGGCTGGATTGGGCTTTGAGCAACCTGGTCCAGTAGAAAGTGTTCCTGCCCATGGCAGGGAGGTGGAAGATGATGGTCTTTCAGGTCCCTCAACCCATGCCATTCTATGATTCAAGTGCACAAGTGAGTTTTGCCCAGCTCTTTCTATCTGGCTGTGGGAATACAGTGTCCTGAGTACTTGAAAACCCTTTCACGCAGGAATGCTGCTTGTTCTTTGCTTGAACAGTACCAGTAAGACTCAAAGAAAGTGTAGACTTTAGTTGTCCTTTGAACTTTCTTACACTTTGCCACTAAGATAACAAGTGGGGTGAACCATCTCTTTCTCAGCATGATTGTAGTATGTCATGCTTAGTGCATAAAAGGCAATTTCACAACTCATGCTGACTTTGGTCAAAGTCCCTCTTCTCTTGACCTCACTCTTCCAAAAACAAAAGAAAAATCCTATCTGTGGAACTGACAGCCTCACTGACATAAACTAAAGCCCCTGTTGAAATTTTGGATTCCTATTTATGTGTGAAGGTGAGGGCAATGATTAACTGCTGTTCTACCCTCCATTCCTCTTACTATATTGCCTGTAGCCTGAGGACTAGAAATTGTTGAGCTAAGGATGAAATTTCTCTCTTGCTTTTATTAAAGCACGTAAGAGGCCTACAAGTTGAAATCTATCTGAGACTGTTTTTAGAGTGCCTTTACAAGCCTGGGACTGGAATAAGTGACTCTTAGGAAAGGAAGAATTCTCCAGAAGTCAACTCAGGCAAGTTCATAGAAACGCAGAATCATAGAATGGTTTGGGTTGGGAGAGACCTTACAGATCATCTAGTTCCAACCCCTCTGCCATGGAGTTTCTGTATGTAGGAAATTAAGAATTATCCATTAATAGTGCATTTAGGAGAATGGTGCTGATCCTTGTCAGAAACTGTCAGTGCCCACCAGGACATGAACAATGACTCTTTTCTACAGTTAAAAACCTGTTATCATAGAAACAGTATGGTCTGAGTTGGAAGTGACCTTAAAGGTCATCTAGTTCCAATGTCTCTGACATGGGCAGGGACACTAGCAACAGACTGCAGCTTTTCATTTTAGTGGCAGCCATACCACAGGTTCAGATAAGGAGGACCTTTCAGTGAAGATCCCTGTTCTTTCCCTGTCTGGGATAGTTCCCTGAGCCAGGACATCTTTGTCAGAGCTGTTAATTTTCTCAAGTTATGAATAATTACAGTGAAAGTAAAATAGCTGAAATGAAATAAAGAATAATGATGATAACAAAACCAGTGAACAAAACTAGAGTCTCCTTTCACTTTTCTTGTGCTTAACCACACCTTAGCAATAATGACCATGGTAATAATTAAACAAGAGAAGGAATATGGTGAAAAAGTATCTTCTGACTGCTTTTCCTTCTTCTCTAGGGAATTCCATTCAAGGAGATTATTTCAGCACGAGTGCCTAAACATTGTACTGAAGGCAATGACTTGACAATCAGGAAATAGATCTCCAATTCTGCTATGGTAATTTTAATTTGTATTTTAAATGTAAAAGTGTAAAAGTGATTTACGTTTGCTTTTCTTCTTAATTTGGTAGATTTCCCTTTTGCCTTTCACAATTGTAATTTACCAAACTGCTGATTCCCTAACTTCCCAGCTCACTAAGCTGGATTCACTGATGTGGTGGAATGAATGCCAAATCATGTTAAAATGTTTGCACTGGGGGTGAAACTCTAGGAATTAATTATTGGGGAAAATGCTGCATCACAAAGAGATGAGGAGGAGAGTCATTTTAACAAAAGAATGACAGTTAATTCTCCCCTCAGGATCCCTTTAGCTTAAAGCTATTGATAGCCCAAGCAGCTACAGTCCTGCAGTCGAAAACTTCCTCACCATTTTGTGGCACCTTCCAGATTTATACCTTTGAACCTTTGCCGCGGCGTGAGGCGGTGCTGAGGTGCCGCAGCCTTCCAGAAGGGTCCCCAGCTGTGGGGAAGCCGCGTCAGCACGGAGAGGCCAGACAAGGAATGCAGGCACACACACTCCCAGTGGAGTGGGACAAGTGTGCACACACACACAAGGAGAGCGGAGCGATGGCCAGTGGCAAGGATGCAGGAAGGGCTCTTCGTATGGGTTCCAGCAACAAAGTTTATTGAGGAGGGTCCAGGGATGAAGAACCAAGAGAGGGCAGGGTACAGGTTTATATAGGGGAAGAAGGGGTGGGCAGAGCAACAGAACCAATGGGCTGAGGGCCAGGGAGTGGAGGTAGGGTAAGAGTACCAATTCCCATTGGGAGCAGGAGCCAATGGGGGGTACAATTGAAAAGAAACTTCAAGATGGTGGTACAAACATAGTATAAAGTGGTGGAGTACAACAAACCAATCCCGAATTGGGGAAATCCCTACATTAACAATCAGTGCAAGGTCTTCTGGGACTTTGCCCTAATTTAGAGGGATGTTTCCTTGCGGGATGCAACAAACATTTATAGACTTTTGCATGGTTTCGAAGCTGTGAAGCTCTAGGGGAAAGTTATAATCACCTGCCTTGGGTGCATTTTCTGTGGAAAATCAGGGTCAGTGGAATGATTTTTTTCTTTTTCCAGCCCTATCTTTAATAATGTTTCCCAGCTCTGGCCAGTGAGAAATGAAGGGGGAGAAGCACCTGGGAGTGCTGATTGACAGACAGCTGAACTTGAGCCAGTGTGTGCCCAGGTGACCAAGAATGGCATCCTGGCTTATATCAGAAAGTGTGGCCGGCAGGATCAGGGAAATGATTTTTCCCTTGCACTTGGCACAAGTGAGGCCACACCTTTAGTCCTGTATCTAGTTCTGGAAGGCCATTGAGGTGCTAGAATGAGTCCAAAGCAGGCCAGTGGAGCTGGTGAAGGGTCTGGAGCCCAAGTCTGATGAGGAGTGGCTGAGGGAGCTGGGACTGTTTAGCCTGGAGGAGGCTCAGGGGAGACCTTCTCGCTCTCTATAACTCCCTGAAAAGAGGTTGTGGCCAAGTGGGAGTCAACCTGTTCTTGCAGGAAACCAGCGACAGGATGACAGGACATAGTCTAAAACTGCACCAGGGGAGGTATAGGTTGGACATTAATTTCTTTATGGAAATTTCTTTATTGAAAGGGTGATTAGGCATTGGAACAGGCTGCCTAGGGAGGTGGTGGAGCCACTGTCCCTGGAGGTGTTTAAGGAAAGGCTGGATGTGGCACTCACTGACGTGGTCTAGTTGACAAGGTGGTGTTAAGTCACATACTGGACTTGATCTCAGAGGTAATTTCCAACCTACTTGATTCTGTGTGATTCTGTATGTAATCTGCTTTAGAAAACGTGTTTGAAAGCTGAGAAGAGAAAATTTGTTGGGTGAAAAATGGAGCTGGAACAACAGACAAGACAATAGCTGAGACTTCGGACACTTCTGGTAATGTTTGGATAGCGGGTTAACTTGTTCAAGAAGAAAGATAAGTGATGAATCTTTGACAAAGTATGAACATTCACCAGCAGCTAGGTGGAGAATGGGAGGGTTTTGGATTAGGTGGCAGTTGTGTAATTTGTAAATAGACTATAGAGATCCTAGGAAGTTTCCACTGCCTGCCCATGACTGCAGATTGCTGCAGCATTTCCAGGCCAGGCCCATTGCAGCTAGCATTCCTACACCAAAAGAAGGAGGAGAGAGAAGAGAGGTTTTGAAAGCATGGTTTTAACCCAGACCACCCTGGACAACAGAGAGGACTTTTTTTTTTTTTTGAAGTGTCACTTACTGAGACCAAAAGATTTTCAGGGAGACAGTATACTAAAATAGTAATAGATATGACAAACATTAATGTTAATTTCCAGTCTCACTGTTCATTGTACTGGGACTGGCCTGGTGTTTTCTGCTTTTGACATGGTGTTTGTCTTTCATCTGGTTTCCCTATAAACAACCATAGGTTGTTTATATTTCCTGAGGCAAACCTTGTTTGCCTCCTGGAAATCTAACTGGTTTCCTTTGCTGTATTTCCCTAAGGTTTGCAACCTCCTGGAGGTAGGAAGCAGGGTGCCTGATACAAAGAGCTTATCATAGAATCATAGAATCATTGAGGTTGGAAAAGACCTCAAAGATCACTGAGTCCACCCACTAACCCAGCACTGACAAGTCCACCACTGAACCCTGACCCCAAGTGCCATATCTACACATCATTTAAATACCTCCAGGGTTATTACCCCACCACTTCCCTGGGCAGCCTGTTCCAATGCTTGACAACCCTTTCCATGAAGAAATTTTTCCTAATTTAATTAGGATTAACCTCTCCTGGCACAACTTGAGGCCATTTTCTCTTGTACTGTTGCCTGTTGCTTGGCAGAAGAGATCAACCCTCATCTGGCTACAATCTCCTTTCAGGGGCTTGTAGAGAGAAATATGGTCCCCTCTGACTCTCCTTTCCACCAAGCTCAACACCCCCAGCTTGCTCAGCCTTTGAATGTCTACAAAGTGTAAAACACATTTTCACTAGACTGCCTGGCCAGCTTTCTTATTTTCCTGTTACCTATTAATTTAGGCCATGGAACATTCTAAAATTCTAATAAGTAAGTACACAATAGTTAGACCAGGGTACCGATAATCTATGATTTCTCTTATATCATTATGTGTCACTGTTAATGAACTCTAGATTCTATTCCAGTGCTTCACCTGTACCTGCTATTCCTTGAGGAGCTGTGAGCAAATGAAAAGATGAAAATTGTCTTGGATCTGGTTATTGCTATGGGTTTTTTCATTGAGACTGTCCATCCACTATTAGACTTCAGAAAAAAGCCAACATATTGGCTGGAGGATATTTGCTTCTTGACAAATAATGTCTGGAGATACTTAGTATAGGGTTATCATCAATCTTACATTAGGTAATTTCCATACAAGACAGAATGAGAAGCCCTGAATGGATGCATTTCTTTAAGCAGCACACTAAGTGGGCAGCAGGGTCTAACACTGAAAAAATTTGCCCAGGGATGGGCTAGGTGCCCCATCCCTGGAAACATTCAAGGTCAGGTTGGCCTAGATCAGCAGACTAAGACAGTTGAAGATGTCCTCGCTCATTTCAGGGAAGTTGGACTAAATGACCTTTAAAAGTTCTTTCCAACCCAAAATACTCTACAAATCTATGATAATAATCCACACGGACACACATGCACACACACACATGCTGCAAAAGAAGCTCATTGCATTAAGAAATGAATTACTATTTCGAATTGCTTCTTGTAGGTAATTACATCTAATTATTACCCTGAGTAATAAATTGCTATTTCTAATTACCCTGTGGGTACAGTCATAGTAGTTAGAAATGCAATTTGCATGGTTGTTTACATCACAAGCATGTTTAAGTAATTGTGCTCCCTTAATTATATGGAGCTGCTGATGTTAAGTAACATAACGCGTTTTGCAGTTTCATGGGCAGTGTCATTTGTTACCATTTATGGTAGTTCTGTTTCGGAGAACTGGGGAATAGATGCTGTATGTCACTGGAAAATTTTTATTTGAAGCCTACAAGCCGGCTGAGTGTCTGTGACTTGACAGGCATTTCTAGGAACGCGCTCTATGTTGTTTAACTTAAATTACAGCTCTACCTTGTCAGTCTGAGGAAATCTGAACCACTTGGAGGCAATGACCAAATCCCGTTGTCCTTAATCAGTCTCATTTCCCGGTCCCCAGGCTCTCTGACACCAGATGTCAGCATGAAAGTCTTCACTTGCCCTAATGCTGGCAGTGGGCACTCACACCTCAGTTGGATCTTTCATTCAAGCTCACATGAGCATCTATACTGACCTATATGATGTCTGTCCAGAAAGACATCCATTAGGAGCCTGTTGCAGGTAAGACTGCAGTCAGGAATTTACAGCAAAACCTGTATTAACTTTCCTGATAATTTCTGTGGGTTTGGTGTGTTCCTCTGCTTTCCAGGACCTTCCACACTTGGATGTTACACATTACAGTTTGGGGAGGTCCTTAACTCCTCCGCTAAAGAGGTCACAGAGCAGAGAAGGCTGACTGTCCTTTTGGAGGAAGCAAATGTACACTTTTTCTTTCTCACATAGGTCTTGAAAGCATAACCAGGACTTTAGTTCTTAGGCCTTCCTCTTATGTGTAAGTTCACAGGAGTTTGCTTGGAGTTAGGAGTTGCAGAACTTTGCCTTTTCCTATGTTGTGCATGCTTATTTTTTCCTATTCCCTAGTTTCCATCCCAATTTATAATAATATTCAGTGATGTTGAGTAGCGGGGAATAACTGTGTCCCAGTAGAGGTAGACAGTCTGCCATCAAGCAAGAGACAAAGAGGCAGGGAAAAATAAACTAGAGAGGCTCAAAAAATATTGCTTGTCATTCACATGTCCTTCGAGAGGGAGAGAATTCAGGAAATTTTGGACACAAAGAATACATTGTTGTTAAACATCATTTTTCAAGTTTTATGAGAGACATCAGTGGTATGTAAAGTTAGGGAGCTGAAAAGTTCATTCACACACACAATAGATATGGAAGAGTGGGTTTTGATATCTGAGGAATATCCTTGGCGCTGGTATAAACAGTCCCCAGCTGATGCAAGGTGTTTGTTGTTCTGAGTAGATTCTCCTTTTGTATAATAATGTGAAAGGATTTTTGTGGCAAAGTGTCATAGACCGATATCTACAGTCTTCCTAGAGACAGCAGGGCCCATAGAAAGAATTCAGGAATGCTCATTTTTGTAGATGTTTCAAGGAAATTTTATTTTCCCCAGCCACATGGCTGGCGTTCAGCTCACAGACTGAAGAAGCCACCTGATCCTCCGCAGTTCCTGGGGCAGGAGAACACAAAATCACCAATAGGAACACAGAGTTGGGGTACATGTGACCAGGGGCACGGGCAGAGAGACCCTGTGTCACGCCGTGCGGGCACCCCCAGGGGGAACGGGGGGCAAGGAGACCTCAACATCTCACCCTTTTTTTTTATGAAGAAGGGTTTTTTTTTTCTCAAGGGTTTTAAAGTTTAACAATTAAACACAGAATAACAAGAACAATTTCAAAAGAATATAAACCACCCCTCCTGAGTCCCAATGTCCAAACAGCTTATTTCTAGAGCATCTTAGAGTTGGAAGGAGAGAGATGGAGGCTCTCTGCATACACCTTGTGGGGAAACTGAGGCAGGAGAGGGTTTCTTCCACTTGTACCGGTTAGAACTCTGAACAAAGATAGTTAATTCTTCCCTTCCCTGAAACTTCCCTGAAACTTCCCTGAAACTTCCCTGAAACTTCCCTTCCCTGAAACTTCCCTGAAACTTCCCTGAAACTTCCCTTCCCTGAAACTTCCCTTCCCTGAAACTTCCCTGAAACTTCCCTTCCCTGAAACTTCCCTGAAACTTCCCTGAAACTTCCCTGAAACTTCCCTTCCCTCCCCCCCTCTCATTCCCCTCTAGATATTGGGGAATTTTGAGGGATGGGGTTAAAAGGGTATGGAAAAACATGATTTTGAGAGGTCAACCGTGGAGGGAGAAATGGGGTAGGAATAAACTGGGGATCATAGGGCATAGGGTAACAGGGAAAGGTAGAATGGGGAAAGGGAGACTGTAGGGGTAGTTTATAATAAGGATTTTGTTTGAAATAACCGATTTGGAGCATATTGGCTGCCTTTGACAGGAATTCCACTGGGTCCTGTAACGTCAGCTGCCTGTAACCCCTTTTTTCCCTGCATTATCTTAAACTCCACCACCTCTCCATCTCCTAAGCTTGGGAGATATTTTTCGGGGTTGTTCTTTTTAATGGCAGTATGATGAACAAATTCGTCCTCCTTGGTGTCACATCTAGTTATAAAACCATAATTTTGTTTGAAGTTATACCATTCTACAGTCCCCAAAATTTTTCTTGCAATGATCTTAATGTCTCCTTTTGCAGGTCTATGTTGTTGGTGCTGGTCTTGAGCTGCTGTTGTCTCACTGTTGATCTGTGCCAGGTTTTTTACTTTTGCTTGCTGCTTCCATGCTGGGCCGGTAGGGTCTGCCGGCACCTGCACGCTCCCATTGCGGGGTCCGGACTTCCCAAAGCATGGTGGTCGTCATGGGCCACGAGGGCCGGGCCAGGTCGCCCCACTCAGCTCCGCGCTCGCCCGCTCCGCGGCAGCCCTNCGGTCCCACTGCGCCACGCCGGTCGGCTCTGCCATTCTCGGTCCCACAGTTTCACTGCCCCCGCCGCACTGCTGTGCCCGCTCCTCCGGTCCTGGTCCCATCCGCCCCGGCCCCACCTGGTCCGGTCCCGCGGTTTCCCTGCCCCGGCCATGCTACCCCAGTTCCCCAGCTCCCGCCTGGCCGCCAAGCCGAGTAACCTTGGCTTTTCTCAGCTGGAGCCGCTGGGACTGCAGTAGAAATGGCTTCGGGTGCTGGCTCGGCCCGCGGGGGCTGCCTCGCTGCCACAAGTAATCCACTCTGGGCCCAGGGCCGTGGTTGGGTGGTAGGGGGAGGGGCAGCAGCTGCATCAGTGCGCGAGCTGCTGTGGGGGCTGGGCGCGCTGCATGCGCTCACGCTCTCCTGGGCCGGCCATGTGGCTTTGCTGTGGACACCATTGTCTGGCGCTGGGGTAAGAACGGAACTCAGCACATCTGTAATCAGATAATATTCACGGAAATATTCTTCCATCGACACATGTTTCGACTGAGAAATCAACTGTGTCCAAACATCTTTCCAAAAGTCTTTTGTAAGGATTAAGTCCCAAGAAACACAGAAAAAATTCCAAAACAGATAATCAAGAAAGTGTCTCAGTTCTTTTTGAGCCTGAATAAAGCTAAAATTTACATATTACTGTTCAAGGATCTTTTCAAGTTTGAGATAAATTTCCCATTATGGTTCTGAAAGCCACGATTCTTCCCACGATTCCATAGTCCGAGAGAGCACAGCAAAACAAAAGTACTCACTGGATTCTTTAAGTCTTCAGAATCTTGGTTGTCCTTTTCAGGGTTGCTGTCTCTAAGCAGGGATCGAAGGATTTGTTGCCCGCTGCACCCTCCACCATTTGTCATAGACCAATATCTACAGTCTTCCTAGAGACAGCAGGGCCCGTAGAAAGAATTCGGGAATGCTCATTTTTGTAGATGTTTCAAGGAAATTTTATTTTCCCCAGCCGCATGGCTGGAGTTCAGCTCACAGACTGAAGAAGCCACCTGATCCTCCGCAATTCCTGGGGCAGGAGAACAAAAAATCAACAGGAACACAGAGTTGGGGTACATGTGACCAGGGGCAAGAGCAGAGAGACCCTGTGTCAAGCCATGCAGGCCCCCTCAGGGCTCCCCCTCCCCCCAGGGGGAATGGTGGGGGGAGACTTCAACAGTAAAGCATTGTGTCTGCTCTGGTAGGGAGGGATATTTAAAGCAGAAAACAGCACTGGAAGTGGGGTTTCCTAGAAAAGGGACCCACCACTGTATGTCATATGAAAGCTGCCATATGGAGAGGCCTATGAGAGGGGTGGCACTGTGAAAACCCATATTTAATAAATGTGAGGAGTGACATTAAAACCTTAATCTTAGAGGACACACCTTGACAATGTGTGTCCACTAAGCAATGAACATCAAAAGCAAGTTTAAAGATTTGCTGTCCTTTCTTGCCTCTGAGAGGATCTGATTCTGGCTCAGTGTTGACAGGGATTCAGAACTTGATTTTCACTGGAAGTGGTTATTGTCTTAGAGCCAGGTCCTGCAAATGCTGCCACAGGGCCTGCAGGATTGGGGTCTGTGTGGGCCCTGTGCTTGGTACAGAGCACTGTATCTGTAAGAAGCAGAAAGGACTGAAATAGTGTTAACAGTCTGCCTTGCTTAATTAGTGTTTTATTCTGCTTTTATACCCATTAGAGTCAAATTCTAATCAAGGTGTTGGACTTTGTTTCTCAGGAAGCCAAGACGGAAAGTAAAGTAGGTGGGTTATAAGATTGTGGCTATTTTACCCCCAAGTAGGGAATGGAGAGCTGTAATTCTGCTAATTATCATAACTAATTAGCTACATTCAGAAGTGAAGAATTAGATGGGCTAGATCACCACCACCAACTGTTAAAAATGGGTTATTGAATTGCAGTTCATGAGACCAGAGGGACTGCTGTTATCACCAGTGATGAGCCTGGGATTTGTTCCCTGCACCATAATATAATTCAGCCCTGGATTTTCAGAGTGCTTTCAGAAGGGGAAAGTACATGCGAGTCCTGGAGTGCAAAAAGATCAACTTCAATTCCATGAACTCACTCATCAAGCTGGGTCTTCCAGAAAGGGTACAAGCACTCATGTGTGGAAAGTGATGATTAGGACCCCCTTGGACACAAACTATTTTGGCTCCAGGGGATTCAGATAAGCCGTGAGTCTTCTCAAGCCCCCATCCTCTTGGAAGTAAGGATGTGTTTCTGCAGAGCAGGGCTGGTCTGTTCTGTGAATTAGCAGTGGACAAGCTGGAAGTGACCTTGGTGTAAAGCTAGGCCTGAGTTAATTAGCCCAGCTGATGAGCTTGGTTGGATCACTGTACTGCACTGCACTGCTGTTATCACATCTGGTGTATGAACTGTGTGTTACACTGTACAAAGCCTCACAGATATGCCCTCTAGGTCAAATTCTTGGAGTCATTTTAAGTACCTCATGTTGCTGACCTGCATGAAATGGATGGCCAGAAATGGGAATTCAGAAGGTTCAAAAGCCAGAATGTTATAGCCCCACCCATGTGCTGCCAGCGGTCTGCAGGTAGAAAGGCACACAGGCTGTATTTTCATGGAATAACCAAACCACTTGGGATCAAGTGGCAATCTGAGCTGAGACAATGCTGTTTTGGCTTGAATAATTTCAGTATGGCTCCCCTTGAGATAAACTAAGATCTTATTATCCCAGCTGTGACCATTAATATGGCAAAATCAGCAGAAATTCCAGTGCAAGGGGAAAAAAATCTTTTAATAACATTCACGCAGCACAGCTGGAATTGATGTTGTAAGGGATCTAGGAATAGGAACTCCTGACTGGTGCACCAAAATCTGTCTGGGTTATTGGTAGAACCTCTATTGTGATTACAAATGGATTTCACAAGAGCACTGGAAAACTTTTAAAGTACCACAGAGTTCACAGTTCAGATGTACCTTAACAAATTACATATTCCATTCTGTTTAATTGTCCTGGGGCAAGAACCTTCCACCACCACAGGGACACGCTTCAACGGAAGCACACAGAAACTGGCAACAGATCACAAGCCTCTGAAAACCTTTTTAACTGAGCTTGGCCATAAGTCTGTCACACTATATTGTACAACACATAGAGATCTTTGATGTGTTGTGGTGATGTGAGTCTGTGTAGAGGGTGGAGCTGTGGTTATGGAGAGTTGAATTGTGTGTACAATCCCCTCTGAGCTCAAAAGACTGATGAAATTCACACTCTTGCTCCTTAAAGCTGCCAGGCTGTGGTCCCTACAGTCATGAAAGAAAGAAACTGCAATACATCAGCAAGGCACCTCTGCTAGGTTGTATGAAGGTGGCTTCTAGTTCCTTCCACTGCCTGCATAATCTGCTGTCCTCAATAACACCTTCATCTTTGGAGCCAAAACAGTCAGGACACATACACTGGTGTTCTCTACAAACATAGTAGTGTCCAACAGAGCACATTCATGGGGGTCTTTTAGAATATGCCTATTCCCACATACAGTGTGAAACAAGCTGTGAGTGATGAATGTTCTTTGTTCCTGCACTTTAGCCTTTGAAGGCTGAAGGAGTGTGGTGGTGGCTTGTCCTTGCAAAAGAACCACATTGCAGGCTTTCAGAACTGGTCTCTGGAAGATGCTGAAGGTGAGAAATCACTAGGCTGAACATATAAGGTGTAGGAAAACTTGTGAGGAGTTATTGCAAAGGTGAACTTGTCCTAGTCTGGATCCAGAGGGAGCATGGGCTCTGGCACTACCTCTGGTGCACTACCTCTGGTGTCAGAAAGACTCTTCTGACAGCTTCAAGTCTATTTCACCTTGAGCCAAAAACTGTACCTGTGCTAGAACCCTGCATACATTAGGAAGAGAGAAACCAGGGTGATGCCTTTGATGGGGAGGGGGAAAAGTAACGGTGCAGTGTAAAGCATTTGAAGATACCACTGCTAAAACACAGGAGAAAAAGCTTCTGCACGTATAGGAAGGCAAAATCAGCTGGAGATTAGGAGGGAGTTGACAAAGTTGTGCTTTGGCTGGTGGTGTTTTTACTAGTCCAGGTAACCAAGCTGTCAGGCCAGACTGGGCTTCTTTTTTGTTGGTGTTTTATATTATTTGTTTTCCTGTTCTTTTAAATTTAATTTTACTGAAGGAAATAAAATCATCTTGTAACTTCAAAAGGAAAACATCTGAAAGATGATTTAGGCTGCACACGGTGAGCATCCTTCCAGAGGTCCTGGCTGCTTGGCACAAATGCAGCTGTAGCACAACCCCTTGGTCTCCCTCCCTCTCTATGATTGTCTGCCAAGCACAAATTAAAGGATCCTCTGACCAACAAGCTGGGCCTATTTTACTGTTTCCCCAGCTCCTGGCATGTTTTCATAGAATCATAAAGTGGTTTATGGTTGAGAGTGACCTTAAAGATCCTCTAGTTCCAACCGCTCTGCCGTGGACTGGGCTACCTTCCACTAGACCAGATTGCTCAAAGCCCCATCCAGCCTGGCCTTGAAAACTTCCGGTGATGAGACATCCATGACTTCAACTTTTGGATCTTCTTTTTACAGACTGGCAAGCCTTTGTGTTGCTCTTACTTAGTTCCTTCTGTATGAACTATGATCATTTATTTTACCAGCATTTCAACTTAGGTGTTCCCCAAGAATTTACTCAGCCCCTTTCATTCATTGTGAACCATCCTACCGTTTGCTTTCGTTTACGTGAACAAATCTTCAAGCATGGAAAGTCAGCAATGATTTAATGAGCCAGTTTTGAACCTGAAATGCTGCATCTGATTAAAGCAATACAGCAGAGGCAAAAAAAAAAAAATTGCCTGGTAAAAATCCTGAAAACAGGTCCAATAATACAGATTGCTCAAAGGAATCCGGGACTCTGCTGGGCTGAGGAAACTTCCAGGTTCCCAAAGATGGAGAAGCATCAAATGCTGCCTCATTTCAGTCAAAGAGCACAATCTGTTTCTGAGCAATTCCTCTCTGGATGCAGTTAACAAGGCTGAAGTTCATTTGTTGGATTTATTAGCTCAGTATGATTTTATCAAGTATCTCTGCCATTCACTGCTCTCTGCCATGGAAATTCAACTGTATTTCTGTATTTCAGCTGTATTGTTGTGGTACTTCACAGGCCAGCACTTGGGCATTAATCACACGCCAGGAGTAATACAGCAAAATAAAGTCACTTCTGTCCAATGTGAAAAGAAATAATACAAGATTAAATAACCTAATTTGAAAGTACAGCCCACACATTCCCAATTTGAGCTGTTAATAACAGTTCAAATGACTGAAACTGGAGTAAGTATTAAAATGCAATTAGTTTACACTGTTGGCAGAATGTCTTTGTTTTTGGCATGTCTCTCGACTTGAAGCATTTTGAATGCCCCCGTCATACAGAGGCCTGATTTGACATTAAGACATAGAGCTGATATTCTGGGAACCTGACCTTGATTCCTGGGTGTCTGATGAAATTCCTGTGTGACTTTTTTTGGTCTTATCACTTCTCTGTGCCTCAGTTCCTCATCAGTAGAATAGATACGAGATAGAAAAGCATCCTTTGCCTGACTGCTTGCTCTATTTAAACTAAAAGCCCGTTAGGTACGGGATTGTTTTTTAATGTGTTTATACAGTGTCAGATAATGAGGACTTGATCTTGTTTGAACAACAAAATGCAGACTATTAGACCTCTGTGTTGCTGTATGAACCCAGAGAGAATTTTTTCATGCTGTTCCCTGCATGATAGAGGAAAAATTTTAAAGTTATTTTTTAACACTGATAGCATGATGTGTAACATTACCTAAAAAACAGGCAATAAAAGAGTAGGAGGAAACTTTTGGATGCCTAGCAGATAATTTCTTAATGATGTTTGTGAGGAAATAGTGCCCTGGAATGAAAGTTTTAAAAAGCCCATTGTTTTCCCACTGCATTACACATGTACAAAGTCCTACATTAAGATCCAGAAATAGCAGAAAAGAGCTTACAGCATCTCCCCTGAAGATGGTGGTTGATGGATATGACTATTTTGACACATATCTGCTTGCAGTTCCTCTGCCCCATTTTGGACTCTGTGAACGGGCAGTGCAAATGCTGCTCACCCACAGGAATCACCTGGCAGCCATGGAAGCCTTGACTCAGGGAAAGGGCTTACAGCACGTGCTTTGGTGCCCGGGATTTCAACAGGGCTTCGAGCACATCGCTATAGTTAGCAACATGATTAGGCTTCCTTCCTGATTACAGGCAGTTTCCCTGTCCTGGACTCTGTATAATGTTTGGATTCCATTTTGATGAAATGCACAGCAGTGTTCTTCTCATCCAGTCTGATCCCCACACCTGCACTGCCAGCTCCAATCCTGGAAACACTCAATATTAGTTAAGAAAGCAGGGTTGGAATGCCACTTTGAGCACAGACTCTGCAAATCCTAGCTGGCTGAATAACCAACTCCCCGACACAATGACTTGGACTTGTAACAGCTGGTGATTCCAGACAGTACCTGTGCACAGTTTGGGGAATAGCCCATGCCAGCAGGAATCCCAAAAGACAGTCGGGGCAAGGTGGCAGTAAGTTTGGCTCCCTCTCTGCTGAACAGTCTTCTAGTTTTATCCCACCAGGGCTTTGCATCTCAACACACTCATACACTCAACACACTTCCATACGCCCTAACACTGTCACACTGTCATGTCCTCAGCTGCATGGTATGAAAATGGTACCCAGCTGTGTGGCAGCTCAGCCTTCACGCCATTTCACACACAGAGAAAAAAAGAAAGATCACAAGGGTTAGGATCTCTTAAGGCTTTTTATTTCTAGAAACAGTATCTGTGCAAGCAACACGAAGCAATCCTTCATGATGTTTTTTTAGTGGTGTATATACATCATGTAGACTGCATGACCACCTAAAGTGCATCTCTCCAAAACAGTGGGTTTCCAGTCCTCCAGTTCTGCCTCAGTTACGGTGCTGAAGTTGCATGAAATCTGGTGCAAATTTGTAGTCGCCTGATACTTTTATTGTAGAAGGAGTAAAGAAGAATATTGTTAAGAAAAATGGAGGTGTTTGCATAGGAAATGTCAATTTTTTTCTGTATTATTTTTGACAAAGGACAAATGTAAACCTTTTAGTTTAATTACAATTTCATCCTGTTGGAAGGGAGTTAATTTTAAGACATAGAATTTCATTTATTTATAGAAAATTATAGTCATGGTACATTTGGAAACAAAAATGTTTTATGTGAAGTTTTCTGTGAAATTTGAATAGGATTTTGGTTGTCTCTTCTGCTAAGCATTTGTTGGATTGTTTTACTTTTTTATGGATATTTACTCAGCTCTGTGCATATAAAGCAACCTAAAGTTATCACCTGCTTGTTTTTTAATAGCTGAAACAAAAATCTATAATTCTTGTATCACTGAGAAATTCTAATGATTAAACAGTAGTGAAGAACTAATGATATAGTAGTAGTGGTAATTTGCAAATCATTCAGTCTGTAACTTAGCCATGAAAAAAAATAGTTATGTTAAAGAAATAAATGGTGATTTGTTTCCATCAAGGAACATAAAAAATACCTTGCTGCTCAAAATACATAGCTAACACCAGCAACTGCAAAATGTCTTGAATTTGCAGAGCTACATTTTATTGCAAGCCAGGATGCTAAGACTCAAAGAGAGGATACCAGTATACCCTCCTTAGCATATAATTTGGGAGATGGGAAATACATGGTCTTCAGCATCCATTGGAGAAGATCCACTAATCAGCATACTGGGAAGGGGGAATAGATACCTTACAGGGGTGCCTCTCTTCTTATCATTCCCATTATCTGGTTGAGGTCTCTCCTTACCTGTATCCCTGCCAGTCTCCATGTCAGGCCCTGCATTCCCAGGCTGTAGGAAGACCCTGTGTCCTTAATTCAGGGCTGCCCAAAAGAGGCCCTGTGTCAGAGTTGTGGGTGTTGGGGGGCACCGACCCCTTTGCAGACTTCACTGCCAGACTGCAGTAATGGATGTGTGTCTTCCATGGTCTGGCTTTAAATGCTCCTTGGGAACAAAGTACCCACCCTTTCTCCCAAAGAGGGACACCAGTAAGTTTCAACTGAGTCCCAGCAATCAGGATCCAGGAATTAGGCAGAGTTCAGCAGGGAAGCAAAGACACCTGGAATACGGAAATGGAGCAAGTGGCAAACTTGTGTTTGCTTTGCTGCAAAGATGAATTAGCAGTTAAGATTCTATGATGCAGTCATCTACATCTTAATAGCAGAGAGACTATTAGGGCTAATTGAATTTACCCTGTTGTTACTGAAAAGCTATATAATAAGTTTATCTACCTAGACCTACATCATGCATATAGATGCCCTTGTTTTTAGTGCAGTGAAGAGTTTCTAATGAATAAAAATCTGCATGCTGGTATGATCTATAAATAAGAGGTACAGTCCCGCAGCAGAACCCTGAAATAGCTAATATTTCTGGAGAGCAAACAGTTCCTGAATGCTAGCATAAGCCTACATACTTTTTAGGACATAAAATTTAGTGATAAATCCAAGGCACAAAATTCATATTCCACCTCCAAGATTTAAAAGGGTTTTTATTAGGATGTGGGATTTTGGCCTGGCACAACATAAAAGGAAGGGAAAAAACCCCAGTTTGGAAAGACTAGTTTCAGCTCCAATTCTGGGTAGCCCTTTGATTTTGGAGACATAAAGTACAGTGCTTCATAAAGAGCATCATCCTTATAATCACACTTACTTTCTTCCAAAGAGCAAAATTGCATTCTAGCAATGGATTAGCAGAAAGCCCAAGAGTGGGAATCTTGGGCTGACAAGTGGTTCCAAGATAATCTCAGGGTTCAAGTGAACATGGGAACCTGTTTCTCCTGTGCCTTTTCTCATAATGTACACTCTTACACAAACACTAGAAGGAAATCTGCCACTTCTCAATTTCAGTTCTATGTCAAAGCCATGCCTGGGGGTGTTCCACGAAATACACAAAAGGACACTGGGGAAAAAAAACAAAAATCAAAACCAGGCTCATATTGTATTAGGCCACTGGTGGTTGCACTCCACCTTTGATTCTATTTTCAGCCCTTACAGTATAATCTCCCCAATTTTTTAAGTCAAGCAGAAGAAAAGAGTCCCATTTTTCTTCTGGATTCATTTTAGATGGAAGCTAAACTGTCTAATTAGAGCTTTCTTCAAAAGCTGGGTTTCTTGAATTATTCATTGACCTGGTGGTATGGGGCAAGGTTAGCACAGCCTCAGGTATTCTTTAACTTATGTTGAAGAAGTTCTTCTAAAAAATTGCAAAGAAATAACTGTTCTACCCTGAAAACATAAAGTAGGGTAATAGCAAAAGCTTTTCTAAATTCAGATTTATGTAACATATCTAAGAGTTTAGGATGCTCTAAATGAAGCTATTGCAGTAGAATCAGAGGTGGCTGCATTGCTCTTTTAAATAGCACTGAGAGAAAATGTATCTACCGAGACTTGTTGAGAGTAGTGAGGAGGGATTCCCTCTGCCTCCTGTTTACAGAATTTCTGCCTTCTGCAGCTTGTTGCATGAAATCCTAACAATATTCACCCACAGCTATCCAAGGGACATATAGAAAGTAAAGTGTTAATTGTGAAGATCCTTTTGCCCCCAATTTTCTTACGGTTCCATGGAGAACAGACCGGAAATTTTGAAAAACTTTGCACTACCAAAGCCATTTTGTAATGCTTATGGGCCCTTTAAAATTAAATGACAGACATCAGCTCTCCATCAGACATAAGGGTGTTGTGAGCTGCTGGATATTCTCATGGTGTCATAAGGTATTTCTGACAGATAAAAGTTTCTCTGAAGTAGACACTTATTTTGCATTTATTGCAAAGTTTTAGTCAGAGTTCTGAGAGAGCAGAAGCTGTCTATCTTTACCTACGTTGAGCCAGAGTATGAGGTGAAATGAATAAGACCATATTTGCACTTTGCTGTGAACCATTCCTATATGAGTATTGGGTTATTTTCCTAGATTTCAGTTTTATGTGCAATGGATTGCTGCTGTCCTTGTAGCAAAATTGTATCTTTATGGGAAAATCATCTAAAGGTACTTTTAATATTCTCTGATCAGGGAGTCAGCATCACATACATGGAAGTTATGAATATATGCCAAAAAGAAGTATCTGGAGAGGAACTTCCAATAAGTCACTTAAGTCACTTAAAATTTGTGAATCTCTGTTGTGAGAGAAGCTGTGGAATATGGAAGAGACAAGCTTAATCCTATATTGAAAAACCATTTTCTATTGAATGGTCCTATGAGGAAATGGGGAAACTGAGGCAAAGGGCTTCAGGAGGTGACATTTTGGATTATAGTCTTTTAAATACTTAGATACTGTGACATGTCCCACAAAAAAAAAGGTTTTGTTCCCTTTTGTCAGCTGTTTCAGACACAGAAAAATGCATTATGGAACACAAATGGCTTGAGGATAGAAGTGAGATGCTCCAGCCTTTGTTCCCTCCGGAGGGCTCTTTCACGGCTGCTGGAGGGGGAAGCCACCTACATAATCCTGAGGGGAAAATAGAAACCAGGGAGGTGGCTGGGCTAAGGAGTGGGATGTCTCTCTGTGTGACCTTGCAGACTCTGTCTCTGTTGTAGACCTTTAGATGTGATCTCTCTTCTGGCATGAGGGGCCTGGACTTTTCCTGCCCATGGGAAAAACCAAGCCCACTTATCTTAGATTGTACTGTAAAACATCTGAGAATTATTTATGCCCTGCTCTTTGCTCTGTCTGCTTTGAAGCAGGAAAGCTCTCAGGGTGGAAATTGCATCTAGATAAGACACCCGTACTGAGATACCTACCTGTAGGTGCCTAAGGTGTGAGCATACCCAATGGAGACTGACCCTACTCTCCACAGAAGATAGGAGGTGATTTATCTTCAAGCTGCAGGGTATCAGGTAATGGATGCGCATGGAAACACAAATAAATCTTTTTTCTCTAATGTCTGTCTTAAATCCTGGTGAAACAGGTTGTGCCCTGTCACAGGCACCAGCTCTGGGTCAGCCTGGATGACAATTACATGGCTGACCTGGAGGAACAGAGTGGTAGAGGCAGAACTTGTCACCTGTCATTAAAGTGCAGTGGTCAAGATAATTATATTATATTAATTGTTGTAGTCAGAGTGATGACCGTTTGTTAATTGCTGCTCTACTTTATGCTACTGTCAGTACCTAGTACTGCAATAGTTTAAAACTTATGGAGTGATTGTTCTAAAGCCTAATTTAAGAAATAATGAGAGAAGGATTAGTGTCATTTAACATGGGATACAAAAAAATCCAGCCATGGCAAACATATTTAGCAGTTTAGTGAGTGAGGGAAAATGTGAAAGAAGTACTTGCATTCCACACTTCAACAAACAATCATATCAGTATAGCACATACTCTGAGGGTGGATTTTCCAGGAACACAAGGACTTTTCTTCTTCCATTAGATGATTATGAGAGGAGACAGGCTGCCTCAAGGATCTGTAATTTTTACAAGGTAACATTTTGTTGTAATGCTGCATAATGAATAAAACTAGATTTATCTTGAGGAATATAAATGAAAAGACATAATTTCTTGATCCATGAGACTAAATGATCATATATGACAGGTCCCCACCCTTCACCACTTCTCAGTTTCATTACAATTCTTGTGTATTACGGCACTGGGTTTTTAGCAGTGGGGAAATTATGATTCATTCTAGCTACAGTCTTCTGTATCTCTGCCTTTTTTTTAGCTGAGAGGCTCATCAGCACCACAATCAGTGCCCTTGTAGCTTTGAGCTGGACCAGGTGAGATCCATCCTAAGTGACTAGAGAAAATTTTATTAATCAAAGTCAGGTTTGGGTTCTTCCATTACATAAATATTGTGGTGGTTTCGTAGCAGGCTTGGCACCCTCAGTCAGCCTGCTGTGCCTTCGCAGGCACCATGGTGGTGCTGGGTAAACAGCTGGACTTCATCTAGGATGCCTTTTCCAACCTGAATGCTTCCATGAGAACTGCAATACGTACAGTGCTTTGTGCCCTGTGTCTTTGATGCAGATAATCTCATTACTGACTTCACAGTACTTCAGATGTTTTGAACAAAGAAATCTCATGTCCCACCTAGTTCTAAATAATGTAGACATAAACAGGTCCACACCTCTTGACATCAGGATCATTCCCTGACTCGCTTTTGTTGGCAGGATAGTATTATTGGACCATACTAATCTTAGGCAGAGCAAATGCAAGACCAATATATAGGGAAAACAGCAGTCCAGTATGGTAATGTGCATGGGGGATGGCCAGAAGAACTGAGAATATCACAGTGGGTGGCACTCAGCAACAGCTCTCAGTCCTCTTGGACAAGCATAGCACCACTCAAAGTAGCCTCAGCAGAGTGAGGCTGGCAGTAAAAGCTGCTGGTGAAGCGGCTGATAGCTCCAGTGTGGACTCAAAGCCAAACCCAGCAGGCAGTGGATGCTAAAAGTAAATGATGCATTGACAATGAGTCCAAGGCAAGGAGAAATGTGCTTGATGAGATCCACTGAAGCCCAATGGGTGGAGAAGCACAGCCGGGAGCATCAGAGGCGGCCCAGGGTGTGAACACATGCCTGGCTCACATCAGGACACCCACCATTTGTCACCCTGGTCCCGGCACAGCTGGTACTGCTCCTCTCTGGCAGAGGGAAAGGTGGTATCAGAGTCACTCTTAGTCCTTAAATTAAGCTTGTAGAATGGAGAAGTGAAATGATCTTCTGGAGTTTGACACCAAGCAAACCAGTGGTTTAGCTTACTGAGTGAAATTCAGGCACAAGATCATTTGGTCACCTTCAGACTTTGGATGCAGCTGCCATTAGCCCTGGTCCCATTGTATTGCCTCTCTGTGAGCTTACAAGTCTAGCACCTGTAGGGAAATCCTCAGCCATGGCCACTGTCATTGTGACCTTTGCTTTTCATGTACCTTTAAACTTCTACCACAGTCCTAGCATTTAACGTCATTCTCCCCTAGTCTGCTAGTCTGTTAATAAAAAAAATTACTAATTATTTTGGCTACAAGTATCTTGTCTACTCTTTATGACTGTAAAATCATAATAGCAATCAACAGGGAAAAGGAATATATTTCAGATACTTAAGGTTTGTTGATGTTCCTTTAATAGTTCTGTGTCTTTAATTTCCCACTGGTCTCCAGAGCATCTACCAGTGCATGTCAATAAAGCTGGATTTAGTTTGCCCTTAGGTAAAACGTAACCTTTCTCTCACTGCATTAGCAGCCATGTGTGCTTTTCGAGAACCAGTAATATCTTCGTAAGATCCAGTAACTCAGCCGAGCTGTTACACAGATTAGTTAGCAAAAAGGAATGAAAGCAGATTGTATTTGTCAAATGATTTATTTTCTATATGCAGTCTGGCCTGTCAGCTCTGCTTGCTTTGCTGTCAGGTCATTTTCTTACAACAGATGGTTATACGGAATGATATAATTAAAGTATGATTAACGCCAATATTTCTTTAGTTTCCTCAGAATCTTCATAGGGTATGCTATAAAAATGCACACACAATTTTCCTTCCCTTAGACAGAATGTTTTAAATTGAACAATAAGAGAAATTATAATGTGAATATTTTTGTACAGAATAGTGAGCTGTTGAAATTGGTATTGCTTCAGCCAGTAAACATTTTGACTAAATAATAAACAGATAAATGTGAATAAAGTTTGTAGTCCATTGTCCCAAGCATGGTCAAGTTTGAAATCAAAATTCCACTAAGAAAGTTCCTTAAACTATGATAATACTCGTGTCCTAGTCTGGATTCTCAGTTCTCTGGCTATCCCCCATCTCCAGTAATAAAGATGCTATTATCTCTTGTGTAAGTGGCTAATGAACTTGTAATGCTTTCTCTTGGTGGTGCAATGGTTCTTCCCAAGTCCTGCAGGCTTTCTGCTGATGCCTGCTCAGCACGTTTTCATCTAGTGAACATGACAGCAGAAGAACATGTTGCATGATTTGATTGCTATCTTTCTGTCAAGAGAACTGCAGGCTTATTCATGCCTTGCATATACACTGCAGTTAACAAAATAGCTGCCTTGGTGTAAAAGATAATTATTGGTTCACTTTCTTGTTGTTATTTTTAGAATAACACATTCTATTCCATGTTTTTCCATTGATTAATTTCCATTCTAAAATATAGACACAGGGCTGTATTTCCACCAGTGTGGTAGTCACAGCCCCAGCTTTCATTAATAGAATTATTGGCTTCACTTTGCTTACTTGAAAACAGTGAGACAAATTGCACCTGAGCATTTCCACTGAACACTAATGACACTGCATGGCTGAAATGTGGTTAAGTGCTGCTATTGAAAACCCAGCCAGTGCTCTGATGAGTCTTTTGAAATGTTACTTTAAGATCAAATTAAGCTCTTGGCTATGCTTTCATATATTTGAGGTAACTCCACTGAAATCCATTATGTTTATAGCCAACCTATGCTCCCGTCGTGTGGTGAACTGACATTTAACATCCAATTCTCCTCTCGACTTAAGACTGCTTAGGGATAATTAAAGAGTAACTGTGCTAATCTAGCTGGTACTTCAGTGGTTAAAGACCAGGGAGTGAGTGGAGAAAAAGCCATGGTTTGCTGTAATGTCTTTCATTCTTCTAAATATACTAGGACATGATCTTGTAAGACAAGTGAAAAACTGCAGCAAACCATGGGCACTGAGAGCAATACCCTCACTTACGTTGAAAGTGAGAGCCACAGGTCAAATAATTTGTGACATTATTATAGAAAGTAATGTCTCTGAAGGCCGAGAGGTCCTTATGAGGGATCAAGACCTTATGATGCTGGTAAAAGAGCAGAAAAATAGTCCACTCAGCCCAGGAATTTGCTGTCACACCTGCTCACTAGGATGTACACACTCTATATTGTGAATAGTTTGACTACAGCAGAGAAAGAGAGATCAAGAATGGATGTATTTGGTTTGCAATACAGGTACAGTGGAAAAGACAAACCATCACATTCAGTGTGGGAGGCAGCAGAGAGGGCAGACTGGTGTCCTCATCTCTGACTGGGCTGCTTTACGAGCAGCCTGGCTGCAGAGTCATTCACAAGATGAACACACTAAAGCTTTGCAGATTTTACAGGGAGCTCCTCTCTGGATGATGGGCAGCCTGGGAGGAAGGCAGTGGTGCTGTAGCATAAATTGGATTAATGGGCAGTGAAGGCTGGCCTTTTTGGCATTGCAGAGACAGGAGCTGACAGCTTGAGAGCAAAAGAATTAAATTAGACAAGTTTAAATTAAATAACTGTTTAAAGCAGCAGAGGAGCTTACTCACTCACAGATGCCAGTGGATATGCTGTCCTTCTATCTCTCTCCCAGATTTTCTGAGCTGTTCAGTATGGCCAAAGTGAGCATACTGCAATAAATAATTATTTAAGAATACAGTCCTGTTACCCACTAGATACCTGACCATAGGCATAACCTGCCAGTTCCAAGGAATGATGGGCATGGTGGATAGAAAGGAAGAGCTCCTGTGCTCTCTGCCAATTTGTCTAGCTCCAGATGATAGGATTTTTCTGCTACCACCAGTGGTTCTTTACCAAAACAGTCACATCTCTATAGGATTCTCCATCCTTACCTCTCTGCTTATGTTAACCCTTTCTAATCATCTGCCAAGGAATGACTGTAACCAAGAGTTCAGATATTTCCTTGTTCCGTATCATTTCACAACAGTGCTCCATGGTGACTTGGCCTGTCAATCAGACTGTGGTTTCCTTAAAGCACATTTTCCAGAGGTTTCTGCTACACAAGAGGGGAACCAGGAAATGTCAGAGTTTTGAGAAGGCTCTTGCAACCATTTAGAGAGCTACATCCCAGTTACCCAATTCTACCATCTGCCTGACACCCATCCTGTACTTGTCACTGCATGGCCTTGGCATCTGTGAGATGTGTCAGCTTGCCTTCACCACACACCACAGTGCAGGTGGGGACCCGAGGCAAGAGTCAAGAGTGCACAGTGACTCAGGAAGATATGCAGAACAAAGCTGTGCCCTGTTTGCCAAGTGCAAAACTAGTGACCACTCTTCCTTCTCTGTCTTTCCAAAGTGTCTTCCTGGTGCCACAGCTTCTGTCTGCACTTGTGAATATGCCCTGACTTATTTCCAGCCTTGCTCAGGCCTCTGCCAAACTCCAGGCAATCCTGTACGTGAAGTAATCCAAAGTATGCATGGAATACTTGTGGACACACTTGCACTGTCATCAGCAGGAGTGGGGCTGTGGCGACACAGTCTCTACAAGTCACCACCTGGGAACACACTGCAGGGGTCAGCCCAAGCCGAGCTGAGCAAGTTTAAAGCTAGCCTGGGTATACCTGCACATCCTGACCTCTTCTCTCTGACTTGCAAGTTAGCCAGAGCCATCTGTACTACCAAAGTAAAGCAATGGGGCTGTCAGGGCTGTCTGCAAGAGCTGTTTCACTTTACATTCTTCAGGGAGAACCACAGTGATGGGCTGCAGACTGAGTACATGACTGAAATTGGTGTGCTTCAACACAACCATAAATTTCACCCTACAAGGGAGTTGCTCCTGAGTGTGTGGGTGGTGGCAGCTGCTGTTGAGCCAGGCTTCACTTGATCTGCCTCAAATAGAGGTTAATAGGCAGGATAGAAAGGATTAGTCACACATACAGCCTGAATGTTAGAGTTCCTAATTTGTCATGGCTCTTCTTTCAGCCCAGGAGCTAGATCCATATAGCATGGAGAATTTCGGAGACAGTCTCATACTTAAAATGTTGTCCTACAGCACCTGTATAGTTTTCCCACCTAAAAACTGTTTCTGGTGTTTTGTGTGATCATGGGCAGAGTGGACAGGATCATAGAATCATAGAATCATAGCTGAGTTAGGAAGATAGCCCCCCCATGGGAAGGGGACCTCAGGATCATAGAGTCCAACTCCTGGCCCTATACAGGACACCCCAAGAATCACACATGTGCCTGAGAGCATTGTCCAAACGTGAGAGTTCATGGAAAAGTGCCAGGCAGGTGAAAGAGGCACCCAGTAAATGATTTGGTCATTATTATTCTGCCTCCACTTTGTACATCAGACTTTAAATGGTTAATATCATTGCTGCTTTAGTAAAAATATTTGCAGCAAAACCCCCCATGCTCTATCTAATCAGCCTCAATGAAAATGCTTTCAGCAGTGACCCTCTTTCCAAACAATGAAATTGCTCAGAGACCTTGTTATTTTCAAATGAACTCCTGCTTGTTTATTATTATTTTTAGTGCAAACAATCCAAGTTTCTAGGGATAGTGTTGATGGCAGCGTGAAATGTTTTCATAAATAAAAGTGAAATTTGTGACGTGCTTTCGTAAATACACAAATTCAAGTGCTAATTAATGTAAAAATGTTGTTCTCCTAAAAGATTTGGAATAAAAGATGTTCACCACAAAAAGGCTCATAGAAAAAACACTGTTGCAGCTGTGCCCCATCACCTTTCTCTGGGCAAGATACTTGTTAACAGGAGAAAAAATTTAATCTGTGGCCCAGCTCATGAAATGGGCATGTGCACATATCGCTTTGGGATAGCATTAGGTGTGTGTAAATTGCTGCAGAACAAAAAGGAGCATATCGTATCTATCTGTGTGCATTTCCATCTCTAAGTGACCTCATCCTTTTATAGCCAGGAGAAAGAATATGTAAATTTAGGGAAGAACTCATCTCACAAAATCTGGAGATCTGCTTTAGGATAAGAAGAGCTGAGCAAGCAAGCCTGGCTGACTACCATATACCAAAACACAGGTAAATGATGTTTACATTTGAGCAGATGAATCTTATCCATTATGGCAGCCACTCAGCTGCTGTCCTCCACTTGCCTTTTTCACATGATCCTTGTTAAAAAGCAAAAGGCAGCTGAGCCCTTTTTACTGTAGGGGCTAAAATTCCTTAGATTATCCTGTGTTTGCTGTGGGGTACCACTGAGGATGAACACATAGCAGGACAAATATTGCCAGCAACTAATTTAAAGCTACCTTTGAGCCTAAAGTAACTTTTTTGTGCATCATAACCCCAAATCTTTTGGGTCACACGGGGTATGTTTGTGCCCTTTGGATTCAGCTGAGGTTTGAGACAGGGTTTAATCATTGCTCTGAATCTGTCATAATGGAACTGTGAATGTGAATTGCCTGCATATGAATCATTCTCTGGATATGGCTTTCAACCCCATTTGGTGACTTGGATGGATAGCACATATAGTGTGTGTGTGTGTAGGGAAAATTCACCTGAAGCATTATGGCTGTGAGCAATGCAGGTGCACATCCCAGCAAGCCAGACTGGACTCCCCTTCACAGTGAGTGAACAGCCATCAGGGATTGCCAGTGCAGTCTAGGTTATGATCCCTCTCACCCCAGAGTAGAAGTCTGTCTTTGGTCAGATAAATCTCACCCACTGACTGCACTGATGATATTCCCATTGAGTGTAATGGGAGCTGGACAGCTCACGCATTGACATCTGCATCTGAGACAGAGATGTGAGGAACCATCTGAGACAGAGATGTGAGGAACTGCATCCTAACATCTCTGTTAAGCAGTAAAAGCATAGTGAGATGAAACTGGCCAAGAATGGGAATTTGGGGTGAATAATTTGACATCATTCACTGCCTGCCTCCCACCATATCTTCCCACACATAGCTACTTCATGAGTTCTCTATGGTTTGTAGAGAAAGGTATTCCACCTGTTAGAAGAAAAACTGGGCACAATCCAAATGAATCCATTATTACTGGGTAGTTTAAAAAATTATTCTCTTTTAAAGAAGCAAAGTCTCTGATTACCAGCTTAACATAGACATAGTCCTGGTGAACACAGACAAGATGAAGTTGCTGATGCTGAAGCATAATTTCCAGAAAAAAAGAGTCCAGAATTAATAGGGTCCTGAGAAACCATCCTGCAACATGATGAAGAGATCTCCCCTCTTGACAGAAAAGCAATCCTAATATTTTCAAGGAAGTGTCATATAAACTGATGCAAATAGCAAAGGAGAATTTAGAAATGCGTTAAGAACAGCATCTCCAGCCCATCAAAGAAGGGGATTGTCCTGCTCTGCTCTGCTCTGCTCTGCTCTGCTCTGCGGCGGCCTCACCTCACATCCTGTGTGCAATTTTGGGCCCCACAATATGAAAAAGACATTAAGCTTTTCGAGAGCATCCAAAGGAGGGCTATCAAGATGGTGAAGGGCCTTGAGGGGAAGCCAAATGAGGAGCAGGTGAGGTCACTTTGTCTGTTTGGTCCTGGAGAAGAGGAGAGTGAGGGAAGACCTCATTGCAGGATATAACTCCCTTGTGAGGGGAAGCAGAGGGGCAGGTACCGATTTCTTCACTCGAACAGCCAATGACTGGATCGGAGCATGAAGCTGAGTCAGGGAAGGTTTAAGTTGGGTATCAGGAAAAAGTTTTCCACCCAGAGGCTGGCTGGGCTCTGGAACAGACTTCCCAGGGAAGTGGTGACAGCACCAAGTCTGACAGAGTTCAAAAAGCTTTTGGACAAAGCTCTCAGGCACATGGCGTGACTCTTGGGGTGTCTTGCACAGGATGAGAACTCGATAGTCCTGGTGGGTCCTTTCCAACTCAGCATATTCTGTGAGTCTATTCTATGATAAATATTGAGAATTTTCCTAGTACTGTAGCTGCAGATGAAAAAAAGGGAATTTTGGTGGCTTCAGGAATGAGGTTCTGTATATGACTAAACTAACTTCAGCAGATAAAACATAACCTTTTTCCATACCACACCAAGGTTTATTACATGGAAATATTATTTCACGTTTTATTTTTAACTTTTGCAAAAGGAACAGAAAAAGGCTTGTCTGACCTTCTGAAAGTCATTGATCCTCTACAATATTCCTACATTCATAATGACATTTTCCCTAAGGGCATGAATGTAACATGAAGACTCCTTTGAACTGTTCCAGGGACAGTCAGAGATGAAGAGTTATTTCCTTGAATTGGAGTAGTTTACAATACAGCTGATGAGGCAAAACAGATCTCCTGTTTAATATTGTGCCAGAATTTATATTTCAATATGATCTCTGACTAAGTGATGTTGTCAATAGATCATAGAAACTATTTAATTGAAAATGAGAATGCTGATTAAAGTAACTGCACAGATCCGGCTAATGAGTGAACAGCTGCAAGTGAGATGTTTGTTCAATAAAAACAGAAGTAGTTCCAAAAGTGATGTTTCTAAAGACTTGCTGCCCAAATAAGTGCTTTTGTGAAGCAAAGTAGCTATAATGGCCAGCATGCAGCTATATGCTGTTGGAAAAAAGGAAGACACTGAAAATCATTTACTCAGGGTGTACCATAAACAATTTTTAAAACAGAGAGTCCTGGACTTGCTTTTTTAAACTCTTTCCCCAGTGCTGAAAATCAGGTTACTCATCTGATTTTTTTTTTTTTTTTTTTTTTTGTGTGTATGTGCTCTTGCAACTCCTTGAAGACTGTTAAGCTCGAAATCAGAAAGAACTCACTGGGGGACACTGGTTAAAGTGTGAGAAATATGTAGAGTTCTTGACCTGCTCTCAATGTGTGAGTCCTCACCCTTGACAGGCACAACCAACTTTGCCAGATTAAGAGAAAACTGTAATAGGAGTTCTCTAGAATCTGCATATAGACTGGATCAGTATCTTATGAATATAAGTTTTTGGACACAATAAATCATTACTTCCTAGAACAAGTGGTCTCTGTGCACTTAAGATAGGTTGTCATTCTGAATTTGGTTTTGAAGGACCAAATCTAAGGAATAGGAAGGGAAAGTCAGTCTGTAAGAGTGAGCGATAGGATTAGATACACCTCAGAAGAGAGGAAGAAGGTACAACCCCTGTGGAACTATATAAAAATGAGACAATTAGAATAAAAACAATAATAAAAACAAAATCTACCAATGAATAAGCCTCCAAGCAATCTGATACCTGCTCAAAAATACTTTTGAAGCACAGGTAAATTCTCTGCTACAAATTTGAAAACAAAGCAATCTCATAAAAGTGCTGAACAGCTTCACAGGAAACAAATCAGCACAAATGAACTGATCAGTGATAAGGCTTGAGGCAGTCTGGACTGCAGTGATCGCACACTGGCGGAGTTTGTATTCTTCTGGGAAATGGTCAGGCAAAGAGTAAAGTCAGGACCTTGAATTTGGATAAGGAATTGGCTGAATGGTTTCATCCAGTGAGAAGAAAGCAATGTCTCAGTGACCAGTCTGAGTGATCAGTGGTGTCTTCATCACTGGCATAGACAGTGAGATCAAGTGAACCCTCAAGTTTTCAGATGACCTCTCATCCCTGGAAACATTCAAGGTCTGGCTAAATGGGCTTTTGAGCGACCCTACCTAGCTGAAGATGTTATTGTTCCTTGCTTGACTGAATGGTCTTTATTCATCCCTTGCAACCCAAATCATTCTATGGTTCTATGATTCAATGAAATACAAGAGTACTGTCCCATAGAAAAGGCTGGTATTTAAAAATGGTAAATGTAACTGAATGAAAGTCATGGCAGGTCAAAGTAAGCAGGAAACCAAGAGAGTTAAAAAAATCTCAAGAGCACCTTGCAAATTATGCTTCATCTGAGATCAATTTTTTATTTCAACAAAGGAAACAAGCTAGAAAATTGGTGGGCTTGCTTGCTGACTATGATGTCAGAGGGGCACTGAGAAGTGACAAGGCTAGGGCAGAGAAGTTCAATAAATTCTTTGTTGTGAAAAATGCTGTGCAAGTTCCTGTACTCAATATATTCTTCACAGCAGACCAGTCAGAGGAGCTACACTTATTTTAGGTATATATACATGAAGTATTAGGCCAAAAAGCTATGTGAAGATTTCCAACAGGAGTCTTATTTACGGGAAGGACTTCTCTTGCCAGTAGGCTGTAAAAGTTGGAAGGAAAGAAGATTATGTAATACACAGCTTACTGGGATGGGGTGAAAAATGCCCTTGGAATGGGGAATTTTGCCATGCCATTCTGCAGCTGCTCTACCATGGTTTCAGCAAGTCAATAACTGGAAACCCAGTGAACGCGAGAAATGTGGAGTTTAAAAAGACCTTTGACAAGTTTCTGCAGCAAAATGTTATTAGGGTTATGAGTTTGTCAGGAAAGTTCTTCTATGAATTTAAAGTTGCTTAAAGGTCAAGAAGAGCAGAGTAGGGCTTAGCAGTTTTCAGGCTGGATGAGACTCAGCAGCAGCTCCTACTGTGGATAAGTGTTGAGACCAGTTTTATTCATTATTTTGTCAATGACTGAAAAGGGAAATGTGATATCTTGAAATGTGAGGATGGCATTAACATCTTTTGGGTAACTAGAAGCTGCATCAGTGACAAGGGATTACATCAGTTGTCCAAAAAGTGGTCAAAAATGTGACAGATGAGTGTTGGTGTAGACAAAGTCGATGCATCCTAAAAAAAAAAAAAGTCTAAACAAAGCTTGCATAGTGCTGAACTCTAAAAAAAAATCACACAGACAGAGGAAAACTTGGAACTGCTTCTCCCCAAATCCTGCAACACTAGAACTGAAGAGTACTTGCTGAAACTAGCAGGACATTGGCTTAAAAAATTATTTTTAAAAAGTATTTCTGTGACTTGCTGCCACAGGAGGTTTTGGAGGCAAACCATACCAGAATATTAAAAAAAATGAAAATTGCAAATTCATGGACTACAGATACAAACCAAATACTAAATGAAAAAGATGAAGATAGACCCCTACCCTAACACGCCAGCAGAACCATTTTAAGTGCTGAAGGAATCCATGGAGAGAGGCCAGGCTTTTGTCTTCTCCTGAAACAGTACCTCTTTCTGCAATGTCATAGACAGATCTGCTATTGACCTAAACATGTATGATTGGCATTTCTTACATTGTTAGTTCTTGTAATCCAGTGTTTTAAGGATTTACTAACCACAAGAAGAACCAGTTCAAAAGGTAGGCATGTGGATAAGGGAAATGAGAAGCCAAGTGCTCCTTAGGCAGCAGGGGGGAAACCTTGAACTCTGAAAATGTAAAATGCTACTGAGTACATTAAAGATACTTGTTTAATTACACATTGTCTCTAAAATTTATACGCTAAGGCTGTAGCTGAAGATAGAAAATCTGTTCTGTGATGTCTCTTCATGTTATTTCTCTGTCTTTTATCTTGATCTTAAGTTATGTAATTACTGACCACTTCAAAAGCTAAACTTTCTGAATAATTCATACAACACAGCAACATGAGACAAGGTTAGAGGAGCCTGTGGGTATCTCTACATATCAAAAACAGGCATAGAATTCTGATAAATAAAAGGATTGTATTATAGCTCAAAAACCACCAGAGGAAAATAAAATAAACAGCTGGAAAAACAAAGAAAACACAAACAACTGGCTTTGCCCAGAAATCAGTATTCTCTCAAGGATTTGGTATCACAGTAATTGGTAAAAAAAATTAATAAGTGTTTTCAACTCACATAATGTTTAATTGGTTGACATGGCTAAATCCTTGTCAGAATAATGAATCAAAGCCAAAAGTGATCTCTGTCAGTATTATTGCACACCCTTAACAGCAAAGTGATTCCATTGCCACAGTTTTAGAAATACACCCAAAATTGTGTTCAGTGTAAAAGCTTCAGGTTTGGGGCTTTTTGCCTGTCCTGGGTTACCATGTATTCTATTACCATCTTCATGAGCTATTGAAACCAGGTGTAGCAATGTTCCCTGCCTCCTCCCTCCAGACTATCTTCTGTCA
>WEIT01038539.1:178617-190753 GCA_013389985.1 Dryoscopus gambensis | reverse complement strand
CTTCAACAGAACCACTTCAAAGAGAACTGCAGCTATCACCTGATCGGACTGCTACCACCACCCTGCCTGGCAGGGTGCCAGGTTACCCTGACTCTGTCAGGTTAAACCAGTGTTTCTGTATTACTGTTTTGTTATATATATATATTTATATATATTAGTAAAAGAACTGTTAGTCCTATTCCCCATATCTTTGCCTGAAAGCCCTTGAGTTCAAAATAATAATAATTTGGAGGGAAGGGGTCTTCCATTCCAAGGGAGGCTGCTGCCTTCCCTTAACAGACATCTGTCTTTTCAAACCAAGACATTGCCCTTCCCCTTTCAAAATTTAAAGCAGTGCTAAATGTCAGGTGTATTAACTGCTGTAGATCTATCTACAGGTTTTACTATCAAAATGTAGGGTGCATAGCAGTTCCTGAATAGTCTGGACACAGGGCTGGGAGACTGGAAACTCATTTGTCTCTTTGCTTCCATATCAAATCACTCTGGCCTTAAAAGTCACACAGAGCCCTGGACTTACTTCTAGTGCAACTAATAGCCCAGCCTCAAAATCGTATAAAATACAGATCTTAACAATTTTGCATCTGTAATGCAGAAATAAAAAGAGATATCATCACAAATGAATCCACAAAAAGAATCAGCAAATACTTGGTCACAACTTCAGTGTTTAATATTGAAAAATCAAAATCAAAATATTGATGACATCATTAGTGAGATGATACTTTCATTTCAATTTTATATTGCCATTTGAGAAGTACACTGTTAGTAGGCAGTGAGTTGCTGAAGGAAAAATTAGGAGAACTGAACTGTTCTCTTAATAGCACACAGGCAATACTGGGCTGTTTTGCCTTTGTTGCAGAATTCATAAATCCAGCACTCTGATGTTCTTACAAAGTAGGTGAGTGGACTTCTTACCATATCTAAAGGGGCAGAGGGAGATTTCCAGATTTATCCCCAAGATGTATGTGTTTATGAGACCCAATACTGATTACTGGAAGCTGGACTGAAGTTACATGAGCCTGTTTATGATAAATCCTCCTCACTGGCAAGGATATCTCTAGCTAATTTTGTAGGGACTTGGAGCCTCTGCAAGCTGGTTGCTGTTTCTTGGTGATGGAGAAGGCTGCCTACAGTTGAGAAAGTAAAAAAAAAAAGCTAATCTGTTGCTGTTGTGGGACTTATTATGTACAAAGCTACAAGGAAAATCTTCAGAGACATTGTAGGACACCATTGCTGATATCTCTCTTTTAAAAGTATTCCATGATGCTCAGAAGCCTTGTACATGGAGACCTCAAAACTGACTTTTGATTTTTTTGGTTTTGTGCCATTTTCCTGGTAAAACAGGAATTCAACTCTAGTGAACACTAGTATGATAGCTATCAGTGATATCCCCTAAGAATTCTGTATTTGACCAAATTTGATATTTTAAAGAAAGAGAAATACAGAAGTACAAGCAATATGCATGATCTCAAACCGTAGGTGTGGACCCTGGATCCTTCACAACTTGAAAAATACCTGATGGAAATGTTGGCTGTGAAGAAGCAGGTAAACAGATCCTATTTAAGTTCTGGCCTTTCTTCCTTTACACTGCTTTAAAGGCATTGTTTCGGACTTTTTCTGGGAAAAGATTGATTTTTTAAGCTAAAAATTTCTGGATGAAAATCAAGCTGCTGGGTCTCAGAGCCATTCCATTAGAAAGCTTATTGCAGAGTTTAACAGTGATGTTAGCCTAAAACTACTTTTCTTCTTGTCACTAAAGAGCAAAGGATTAATCCCATGGCAGATTTAGAGTTGAAGAAAATGTTAACTATGCCAGTATTCCTACCAGGTTGACAAGTAAACTTTGGTCAGGCATAGTGTAAATACCCTGAAGTGAGGATTATTCACAGGCTACTGTAAGATATCTGCAAAGATAAATGGAAAACCAAAGCACTGTTATTGGGAGTTTCGTCTCATTTTCATGCTCTGATAAAACATGGACCTCCAGCTACAAGTCTTTATTGATTTTAATTAGGTTTTACAGGTAACAGTCAGCTAAGCAGTTGCACCTGTGCTGCATGTCTGAGTAGGACATAATATTGCATTTGGAGCTCAGATTTATCACTGTCTATATGCAAAATACTAGCCCAGGGCAATCAAGTCAGACTGAAATGTGGAACATACGAGGAAAATAAAAACTCTCTTCTGTCATAACTTTAGCCTGTCACTCATAGGAAAATGCCAGACTTCCCTCAGCTTCAAGTTGTTACAGTGAATCTTCATCTGCATCCTTGTCAGGCTCTTTCAGCCCTTTCAGAAACAAAATAAGAAATAAAGCAGCTGCTGCTGAGGTCCTTTCTGGCAGAATCCAGATGTCCAGTGGTTGTTTGAAGATTCTTTCCCCTAGCTGATTTCTTTGATTCTTCATTTAATATTTGCTGCTTCTTCTCCTTTTTCTTCTATTCCTACATTGAACATCAAGACCAGGCTTTGTTTTCCTTTTCTGCTCTTCTCTTTCCTGTTTTGTTTGAGCTGAAGCATAGTTTTTCTTGCCAAAAGCAGAGTGGGACCGGACCACAGACCCTGGTCAGTCCAAGTGGAGCTGACCCAGTGCAGAGATCAGCAGTTGGTAGGAAGAAGCTAAAAGATGTGTTTGTGTTTCTATGATTCCCTTTGCCATAACCTTCTCTTGACTGCACAAGCCTTTGCTGCTCTAAATGTTCTTCAGGATGTTCTCTGTCTCTACCTATTCTCTTCTAGTCTTCCCTGTTTTGGGAGCTCCAGAGACAAAATAGATTGGGTATCAAACTGGTTGCTGCAGTACCCAAGGACATTCAGGCAGTGCTCAGGCATGATCATCCCTTACAGCTCAAATGGTCTCCCAGTCAGACTTTGTAAAGCTGTCAGCACAGCAGCTGCTAACATTCTTTATCTTCTCTGATATCTTCCTCCTCCTAAGAAAAGGGCAATTTTTATATGCAGGCTTATCACTAACATGTCTGAACACATGAAGAAATTTCCCTGAAAGACTTAACTGTTGGGGCAGTGGGATTTCTTTTGTGAAAAGTCCTACAAACAGTTATTTAGGACTATTTGCTCCTTACAGCATATAGAGAGCTGTTTCATAGCTCTACAGACTATATTTAACGGCATCACCAGCTTAGGAGTAATATTTTTTCCCTTTTTCCCCCCAACCCTCTGATTGCTAGATTTCACGATGTTGTTCAGATGTTTTTTTACCTGCAATGGAAAATATTAATGGGTTAATTTTTACTCACATAGGGCTTCAAGTAGGCACTCAGTACAATAAGCATCTATGAAATCACGTATCCTGGAGGGATAGGGCTTGTGCCGAAGTTTTGATCTAATCTGTCTTGGGCCATATGCCAGAGAGGCCCTTCCCAGGCGTTATGGTGGCTCTCTGTTCAAACGTTGGGAACTAACTGCCCATCCCTGTTTTCATACCCCTCTTCAGCCAGTATATTCACCTTCCAAAGACTCTGGGTTTGCCTGGGTGTGGCGCACCCTCCATGAGCTTGGAGAATCACAGCATAGTCTGAGTTGGAAGGGACCCAGAAGGAACATCAAGTCTAACTCTTAAGTGAATGGCCCATATGGGGATCAAACCTACTACTTTGGTGTTATTAGCACCATGCTTTAGGTTTGTGGATGAAACTGAAAGGCACTGTCTTCCCACAGATCCTCTAAATAAGAGTTTATCTGAATTAAATTATGCTAATCTGATTAGTTTTACTCAGAACAACTACTAATTCTGTAGAGCACTAGGGGTGCTTCTCTGAACCTCTGTAATTTTCAGGGCAGGTTTATGCCTCATAATTACTTGAAAGAGAAAAAATCTATTGCATGCACTGACAAGTGTGTTCATGGCATGTAAACTGTCTGCTCAAATCCTTAGCTGACTGCACTGACTAAGGCTCTGGAGTAAGGCTGGGCAGCCCCATCATTTAGGTTCTTATGCAAGGAAATAATGTTGCTCAAGTCTTAAAAAATTATTGTCTATACTGACTGAAATATCACTGTATTAGCTGGAAAAATTGTATTTCTCCATTTCATTCTAGTGGAAAAAACAGATCTTGGGTTCAATTTGTAGAAACTAGTGTTTCCAAATCTAGTATGCTCATAATTCTGGAAGGAATTTACCTTATCCTAAAAAAACCCCACATTCCGTTTTTAGGAGATGAGTTACACCCCAAGATCACTGTTATAGGAGCCTGGATAACTCAGGTAACATCTGCAGAGCAGCTACCTAAACTTGGGTGAACTGAATCTAATCCCTGCTTTTGTGTAATGTTTTTTTTCCCATGGAACAGCAATGTTCTCCCCAGAAGAATTACTTTTGTGAAGGTATCAAGACCAACACATTTAGCAGCTTTTTTCTATCTCTTACTTCCAGTACTGACTCCAGATATAACAGTCTTTCCCTCTATGATCTCTGGATTCAACATAACAAACAAACAGAGGCTGAAAAGTAGGTTATGCCTTGTTACCCCATCAATAGACAGCCATGAGCAAGTGAGAGGTATTTCAGTGCACCCTGCAAAGAAATCACAGAGCAGCAAAGGGTTAAGGATGCTGAGGCGCATGGCCAACAAGAAAGTTCTTTCTTGATAGAATTACTTTTGGCAAGTTAATAATTTCTCTTACTTGGAGCACTTGACACCAGTGTTGTCAAGACTTCTTGAGGTCATTGTGTCCATATATATATTTAAATCTCATACCATGAATTCAGTGACAATAATATCTAAGTGGTGAACTTCCTATAAAATAGTACTACTCAATAGTACAATATGCTTGCCTTTATGACCCGAAAGTTCAGTGCAGATGATCAGTAAATCCTATCATATCTGACCTTTGGTTTGTCTTCTTTAAATATTAATTTTAAATACTAATATTAATTTTAAATAAATTAATCTTTATTCTTCAGCCAGGCATTCTTAAGAATGGTCACACCAAGGGACTTTTTTATATTTAATTTGGATCAAAATCTAGACGCAACTAGTTCTTTTCTTCCACTTGACTGACAGCAAGTTTGAGTCAGTCTTCAGCCGTCAGAGACATTCGTCCACCTTCACTTTGTATCGTGCATGTTCATGTTTCTTTAATGTACTCAAAAGCATTGTAATTCCTAGTTGATCTTTCTCCTCTCATGTACAAAGGCACCCAAGCCTTCATGACACTGACTGCTCCCACTACCTTCATTTTCCACAGTGTAATTTCTTTGATAATGCTTCTTTTTAACTTTCCTATGTGTTTATTTTCCCAATGACTCATACTTCAGACTGCACATAAAATATCTTCCCACACTGCATATATGGCCTGTCAAAAGCTATCATTTGTGTCTGTATTTGAACATGCACTATACCTTTTGATGGCCTTTAATTTTAAAGGTCTGCATGAAGTTTTCTGACAACTAAAATATAAACATAGGTTTAACGTTGTTTTCTTGGTTGGTTAAGCCTTGCTTCTGTATCCTGATAGACCTTTCTGCTGGTCATGAGACAGCAGTCTGTCTCAGGGGAGGAAATAATAGACTAAATTAGAGTTCACTCCCAGAATTGCATTTTATTTTGAACAGCAAACCTACATCAGTTATTAATCATCATTGTCTAAAATCAGATATATTTTTGAAAGAGATGAATGACTTCCAGTTCCTTTGTATGTTTGCCTCGTCTCTCTCTTAAATACTTCCCTTAAAACTTTGCCTAGATGGGATCCCTAGAAGGATACAGCAGTCATCATGGAAGAATATATTTCCTACATTTGAATGACAATATAATGCAATATTTTTTCAAGTAAACATAAATTCTGTGACAGCGGTTTCTGCAACTCCTTATCAGGAGCTTGGTAACTGTACTGTATTTATGTTTCTAGTCCTTGGCCTAAGGATCAAACCCAGATATGTTGCACTGTGGCAGAAAACACCAAAATGTCCCAAAAAGAATCAGCAGTGATGAAAATCTTCCACATCTTGAGTCACCCGTGGGAGCGGTGGTGGGTGATAGGATGCTCAGACCCCACCTGCTTCCCACAGTTACTTTGTCCCTGTCTCCCCACTGGCTGCCAGACCCATTGGCCATGTCAACCTTACAGCTACAGGCATAGAAGGGACTGTGGCCTTTTCACTTTTCAAGTTCTTCACAACCACCCCCCTGATACTGGCACTCCTTTGTGAGCTAATCAAAGCCTCAGAGGTTGTTTCTAGCTCTGCTTAGCAGGACTGAATGCCTTCAACTGCAGGAAAAATAAAAGGAGAACTTTTATTTAAAGTTCACCTCTCTTTTCATCATTCCTTCACAAACCAAAATGGAGATTTAATGATTCTTTACATGAACAGCCATGTGGGGTCCTGAATTGTACCAGTAGGCTAAGAAAGGGATCTGAAAAATAATTGTGTTTCAACAGATGGCTTCTGGTGTGTAATTATCAATATATGCAATGTGTGGTTTTTTTGTAAGGCCTGTTTATCTGGCTCATCCTAGCTCTTTGTGTGTATCATGCATTTCTTACGTGTCTGCAGCTACTGTGACTCAAAGGACATGGAGCAATAAAAATGTCTGTTTAACAGCACAGCCACTCCAGACACTAATGGGCCGATGAGAGCCTTTGGCAGGCACATCTATCCAGCACTGAGAGCACCAAAAGTGAGCGTGGACGACAAGAGTGGATTTAGCTGCCAGCTACGTTTTACAAGGCCATTCATTCTTGCAAACACCTAAGACTTGTAACATGGTTCCCAGCTGTGCAAAGTAATTAATTATAATAGAACACAAATAATAATTCGTTGCTCCTCACTCACAGTAATTTTCACTTTCTAAAAAGCTAAGTGCACCCAGTTTGTGTGGTTATTGTAAATGATGTTTATTATCCAACAGTCAGATTTAGATGAAAAAACAAAACAAAACAAACAATCAGTTTAATTGAAGTGGTGGTAGATGCTGATGTGTCATGCAGAGTAAGAATTCCAGAACCACCCTCACCAAGTCTGGTAGCACAAATATTAGGTATCTCTTCACAGGCTGCTTTGCTGCATGGTCAGGACAAGGAGGCCAGCCAGGCAGTCAGTGCTCCATGGTATTTCAGACAGCAACATCAAAAGTTATTTACACCTTAGGTTCCTCAAGGAAAACTCCTCCTTTGAGTCCTAGCACAGTGGGTGAGTAGTTTTAGAGGTGCCCTCTAGTACCTGGTGCTGGCACAATACAAGAGTTTACCACAAAGGAAGGGAAAGCCCCTTTGCAGGGGCAAGGAGTCATCAGGAACATGAAGAGCTCACCTCTCCAGCAAGAGATGTTGGTTCTTGGAAATGATCTGTCTGGTTTCATTGTAGTGGCAAGAGGATCAAGAAACCCACAACTCACCACAGTGCCCAGATGGGAAAAAAAACCCGAGGAAAAATCTTAACCCCTTCCAAACCTGCAGGAGGTGTTTGAGAAAGTGAGGTTCATGTGACACAGAAGACAACTTAAAGCTGAGACAAGACAACTAAAGGCAAAATTTATGACTGCACTGAGAGAGGTCATACAGTTACAAGCCTCAGGTGTTATGGTTCTGTGTAAAGAATATAGATCTGTCTGAAGAATATCATGGAAGTACAGTAACGCAAAGAAAAAGAAAATAAACAAGCACCAAATTGATGATCAAATATTACAGTCTGGATCTGTGCTCATTTTCACATGGCTGAGCAACTCGCCATCTCACAGCAGGTTTATTGCCATGTTTCTTCCACCAGGGAGCTGCAGAAAATCTGATTCTAAAAAATGTGGTTTTGCTCTGTTTTGTTTTAACAAAGAGAAGAAGATTATATGTTTCACTGAGTCAGGATGCAGACTTTTCCTTTGTGATGCGGTCCCTACTGCTTCAGCTCTTCATTTCACACTGTTATCTTATCCAACAGTTTCTGGGAGTCCTGCTGTGAAACTACAAGACCTTCTCTTTGAGCTCTTCCCTGTGTAATTTTTGACAATATAAGAAAAACTGAACTCAAATGCCTCTTTCCTCAGCCAGTGGTGCATCTCCCTTGAATGCTCACATGCTGCTGCAAAAAGTGTAGTCCTCAAGGGCTGCACCAAGCTTTGGAGCACAATTGAATTCTGAGTGGCACAGTGGATAGGAGCTGATCCAGGGAGATATCAAGGTCACACATGTGAAATAATCTATAGAAAAATGACTATATAATAGTTATCAGCCAAACTTTTGAGAAAATTTGATTTAAAACTCAGGAATGCTATTTTCTTTTCTCTCTAAGTAGACCTTTACTGAGACTTTGTAAATATACTTCGTAAATACATATTTTAACCCCTGCTATAAGCTGATGTCTTTGCTGGAAGTTTCCCCAGGCAACTTCACACATAGTGTAATTACAAAGATTTCTTCTTATTCACCAACATTTCAGGTGCTATTGCATTGTATAAAACCTGAATAACACTTTGAAAGTTGACCTTTTCTTGGCTGGGGCAACCGACCCTTACAGAGACCCAAATTATAGCTCAGCTAAGTGAAATTACGTAGTTTGGCTTTGTAGTTCAACCAATTGTTTATAGAAAAATACAGCCTCAGTTATTCTGGAAACCTCAATACTGAGACAGACTGGGATGATACTTGTTTCTCAGCAATGATGGAGAAGAGCGCTTTCCTCTGTTCCGACATCAATCCAACCTGGCCAGCACCCGGAGATTTGGCATGGTTATCTCAGAAAAGCTTTTCATAAAGCACAGCAATATGGAAAGAAGGCATTTATCTATGTGTTATTATTAGCCTGGATAATACTTTTGTGAATCATGAAGAAAAACAGAAACACAGCTGGCTAAGCCTTATCCTTTAAATGTCAGGACAGTGTGTGTGTGTATATGTTTATCAAGATTTAAATTTTAATTCTCTGTTGTTTTCTTCCCACTATGGATTTCAGAAGAGTTTATTTACAATATACCCAACTCACTGTTAGTTGTCAGGAGTTATTCCAGGATAATTAGCTGAGCACTTAAGTGTTTCAGATTCTCTGAAGAATTTTTCTGGGGTTAGCTCTTTGTCTACCTCATGTGTAAAATCAGCTAAATATTTTTTACTGGGAACTTCAGTCTCTGAAACATCTGCTTTGTATTCACCACTGAACATTGTGTGTTGATAAAATACTCCTTGAGCATGCTTGAGTACTTGATCTGAGCTTTTTGCCAGTTTCCCTAATAACTTCAAAGATATTATGGCTTTTTAAGTTTAGGTTAGGATGGGTGACCATTTACCTTAGGGTTTCATAAATTTCTGTTTGTGAAAGCTTTGTCTTTCTGTGCAACAGAGACATTCCATGATGGGCCTTTGGAGACAGTGCTCTTGGAAGGATTGCTGAATTCTCTTGCACAGTAGGACTTCCAGGTCTGCAATATAGGTTAAGAACAAATGCTGCAGATGGACGTACTCTGCAATCCCAGTCACCAGATCAAGGATTTTGAAGCCTCTGCATTGCAAGCTGGCCAGACTGTCAGACCAGAAGCTGGCCTTTTCCACAGTTTTCCATGGAGGAAAACCCCAATACTGTGTGCCAAAGAAAACTCTTTTCCTTAAGGCTGAGTACTTGATTTCACTACTGGAAAAATATCTCCTTAGTACTTAATCTGATATTTTAGCAGTTTTAAATATTTTGTTTGGGACTTCTCTTAGATCAAGAGTAAATGTCAAGTAAGTATTTTATGATGAAATTGTGTGATTGCTTCCATGTGAAACAAAAGAAATGTTTGCTTCAGCTATAAAGGAAAATCACATAATTATTTAGGTTGAAATGAACATCCGGAGGTCATTTACTGCCCCAACCCACCAGCTCGGGCAGCATGAGCTAGAGCAGGCTGCCCAGGACCATGTCCATATGGGTTTTGAATATCAGATTTCTTCAGAGGGAAACCACAGTATATAAATAATTAAACCTAGCACTTATTCAGACCAGAATCTAACTCCTTCTTCTTCTGCCAGACCTTCTACACTATGACAAAAGAAAGAAATAAGATTTCCTCTGTGGATTAATTTAGATTAAGTACCTTTCTTTGCTTTTTGGCCTACATACTGCTGTTTACGAAAATTATCTGTTTCAGCAGTGGAAGAGGTTTTCTGAATATAAATCTGTGTGTGGATGTTTAGATTTGTCAAGAGTTTCTGAATCCTTAGGGATGAAAGGGACTATATAAATGTAAAGGACTTTGTTATTTTTTATTATTTCTGTACTTGTGACAAGTGCTCCTGGGGTGTTTTGCTCATTGTAGAGGTTGTGGCGGTGGTTTGTGACCTGGCACTGCATCTCCCCACAGCACACGAAGATTTATTTCAGAAGAAATTAAGTTAGCACCCCCTGCAGTTTTCCACTCACACAGTATTTTACGTTAGATATCTCTAACTTGTTTCTTTCTCATCCTTATTTTTTATGGCATGTGGAACTAACATTCTCAGAGAAATTAATTTGTCTTCTGTGTTTCCCCTCAGTTTTGCTCAGTGCCATGCTGAATAGGCTGACAATTCCAAATATTAGGCTTTTGCTGCATTTGGCTTCGGGATACACACTGATGCCCTAGTGTCTTTCAAAGAGAAGGAATTGAAGGAACTGTAGACATTTTTACCTGTGAAGAAGAAAACATGTTGTTGTATCTTCTGTGTTTTGTCATCCCTGATGGACATTAAGCAGTCAGTGCCCATGCCTGTGCACAAGTGCTACAGAGGAAACCTTGCTCATACTTGTTTACATTGTCATCCCACCTGGAGAATACTGACATTCTCCTCATTTTCTGTAAAAGCAGAGAAGGATCTTTCACTTGCTCAGCCTTGTCTATCAGCTGAGTAAAGCAGTCAGTGGGACAAATTACCAATTTATTCTTCTTTCTCCGTAAGATTCTCCTCTATCTTAAGCCCATTTTCAGTGTTACACGTGCTATTTTTAAAATAACAGATAGATATGGTTTGTCTACCCAATAGTGCCTGTCTATTGCCCCTTGCAGCAGATGTGTCATGCCTGGAAGCCCAAGGGATTACATGGTTTACATGATTACACTCTTCTGAAATTTTCTGCCAGGAGCTGTAGAAAGCAATGAGGTACTTGGCTTCGTCATCCCAATCCAGGAGCAGTGAAGAAAAGGAGGAAAAAGTCCAAGACATTTTAAGATGGTCAAAAATAAGTTGTAAGGGTAGGTTTTTTGATTGAAAACCTCAATTTGGATGATTTTTAGAACTACTGACCAAAGCCATCGTCTGATATGTCCTCTCTTCAATAAGCTTTACACTTCTGCTTATTTTAAAAGCACTAGAGAAGTGCATTTTCTTCCAGATCTTTCTCCTGCAATTTTCAAAGAAATCAGATAAGGTAGAACATTGGTTCTCTTCCAAGAAGTTGGAGATGTTCAGTTTTAGCAGTAAAATAAATACCAGGATAAAAAGAGTTTTATACCTGGTGGACTGGTGACAAGAGGAAGGGATTGAAGGAGAATTGTTACTATTTGACAGCGTATACAAGGGGTTTGTGATTGTTTTTTTTTTTTTCTTTTTCAAGCCCAATTGTTATTCTACTTTGGAGGTGAATTCTGAGGTTTGGGAAGGCTCACAAGAGCTGTTCTCCACCTGTATGAGTATCAGAGCTACTGACATAGAAAAAACCAAAATCAGTATTAGAATCAAATAAAGCTTTGGAGGAAAGAATATGTGCAGAACATGTAAACACCTCTTGCAAAATTTACAAAATAGGTAATTTTTTGCTAGATTCCTTTATGCTAGATTCCTTTTATTAAGCTACAATTTGTGTAACTTGTAAGAATTTTTTTGCAGAAATTTCTCTGCAGAAAACCAGAAAATGCTGCTTTGCTGAATTTAAAACACTCTAAGATGACTTGGTTTTTACTAGATTTGATTTTGATTGTATTAGTATTACCATGCAAGCATTAAATGATTTTATTTGCTTAGATCTTGTTCAGAAAGCTTACATTTCTAATAAAAGAGGAAATACTATTCATATACAGGTCAGGAGAATCCTAACTGTTTTTCTCTTTAAGAGTTGCTTCTAAGGAGAGAAACATTTTTATCCACCAGATAGAGCATTTAGTTTGACAATATTAAATGCACCAATCTTATATAAAAATTAAATTTAAAAATATAGCTTTTTAACACTACATATTTG
>WEIT01038539.1:143508-178266 GCA_013389985.1 Dryoscopus gambensis | reverse complement strand
ACCACTATAAGGTGTTTGTTGATCTGCAGAATTTGCTCCTTATAGATAAGTTAAAGGAAAAATAAAAATGCTAAATGCCATCCAGTCTTCCCTGGGATATGTGAACTATAGTATCATCAGAGCAACAGTCCAGAACAGGCAAGTCAATAGCTCTTTGAAGGACTAATTAGAAGTTGTGGAAGTCTTCAAACACAGGAGTTAGTGAGGATATGGGGCAGGTTCCATGTTCCAAATTCTTTCTAAAAATAGTGTGCAGGGCAGTGGCTTTATGTCACACACATTATGCAAAATAAGAAGGTGTGTACAGGCCTTCTTTGAGCTCTGCAAAGAACATGAAAGTCATGGTGGAAAATACATGATGAGAGCAAAAGAATACTTGCTGCTGTTAATTCACTAAAATTATACTTTTGAAGGATGCTTTTCTTGTCAGTCTCTTTACACACACTGGCATAGACTATAAAACTTTGAATGGAGGCATAATAACTTTAGGGCTAGAGCTGTTTCTGAATACTGGGGGGAATCCATTTGGTTTTGGTTAAATTTACCTAAAAAGGAGAAAACGGAGTCCAGTGCTCTATAGTGCCCGATCAGTCTGTCACACGCCAGCGTGAGCTTGCATTCAAGGGGAATCCTCCAACACTGGATGTAAACAACCTCTGCCACCTTGCTATCATTGCTGCACAGAAAATCAAGTCAGTTTCTCTGTGGCTGCTCGAGCCCACAGCTCTCCTGGTTGCTAGCCAGTGAACTATTTAAGGCTTATTCATGCGTTTATGTTGGTTGTTGATGTCCTTCTGATATGCCCGCTGTGAAAATTAGTCCAAGACCCATGAAGTCTGATCTCTTTGAGGGAAGGTTGCAACAAAACCACAGTTCACTGACTCATGTGAGAAGCTTGAAAAATGTGGAGATCTGGATTTGCTTATGTGAGGAGTTATGTATACTGAATAATCTAGTGTCTTGTGGGTAAAACATATTTTGTCACTCTGCATCAGCTTCATGCTTTGTAAAGGAGTTTGAGAATGACTAAGAGCAGGAAAACTGCATAACCTTTTTTGTCTTTCTTTAAAAAAGCCCACTCTCAAAGTGAAACTCCACCTCTTGATCCTCATTCTAAACCATTTTGTTATTCTGGTTTTAAATTTTCATACTCCCTTTAATAGTGGAAAACAATTGTTTTGAAAACTTGTAAGGAAATTCTCTTTAAAATGGAATGGGTATCTCTCTGGAATCACTGCTGAACAGACACGCTTCTTACAAGGGCTTGGTTGCAGAAACATTTTAATGGAACTAGCATTTTAAACACAGTTTCATTTTGACTTTTATACTACAGACTGTTAAGGAACTTCAATTTAATACCATAGTGGAGAACAGCTGCATAAATTTTCTTAAAACCTAAATAGCTAATACTTATGAAAAATATACTGTTGGTGCTGTCAGTAGAACAGAAACTAAAGATAAATACCTCAGTAAGTGTCAGCATGGTAAGAAATGCAAAATCCCACAAATTTCTTAATGAGGAACTTAGTGGCAAGGCTGGATCCAAACACCAATGCAGGGGAGGAGCCTGGTGCACTGAAGTGCTACAAAATAATTTAAAACTGGAAAATTCAACATTCTGCAATTTTTTTGGCGTTTTTCTCCACTCATCACCTGCATGACAGTGCCTATCCCTGGGTTGTCTCTGAGCAGTGATAACACATTCTGAAATCTGTTCTAGCTTCTTACCACGGCACCTAGGACCTTTCGCAAGAAGGCTCTGCTATGTCTGCAGCATTTTCTCTTGCTTACCTGGATTGCACCATTCAGTCTGCATGATGATACCCAAAAGAGTTACTTTCTCTGGGCCTTGGTGAGGTGATAATTTGACTATGTTGTTGTTGTATTAAGACCTCAGCCTAGAGGACCACGAACTTTTTAAAGCTGAATGCTGCTTGACTTTTTTGTCATCTGAAATTACTCTTAGGATCTGCTTAGTTTCTCCACTGTCATCTTCAATGAGATCAACTTTGTTCTGGTTATAAAAGCCCAAATTATAAATCTTAGTAGTTGTCTGAGTTGGTAAACTACCAACATGCTAATAGCATGACTGAAAAGCAGAACAGAATGGTTAAACAACTGCTTCAGTTGTTTCATTTGCCTCCACAAACGTGATAATGTTGAAAAAAGTATACTATAATCATTGATTCTTATTGTTGGTTTTCTTGACAGTTTCACAAAGTAGGTTTTCATTCATAGCACATTTGTTAGTGAAGACTTGAAACCTTGTGCAACCTACCTGGCATGTGACTGGCTGTTTGCCTTTTGTCTAAAAAATAATCTTAACACTTTTTCCATGAAATCACAACTTATCATCAATCTGACACAAAATTTGAGCAGCTCACTCCCATTTAGACTGCTCTAATCTCCAAACTGGAGGAGCACATGCAGTCAGAATGGATTTGGGGCATCACACAGAGTTCTTATCTCAGGTAAAGAAAGGCAAAGACAGTGAGGCAGGACAGCAAAAGTACTGACTGGTGCAGCTGAGGTCTCAATCAGGCAAAGAAACAAAGTTGATGAAATCTCTTGGGATTCTGATTGCTCTTTTTCTGGAACTCAGTTATCAAGGTTTTGGTGCAGGAAAACTTGCTACATTTTCCTACCATGCTTTCCGCAATATATGTTTGACTGTATAAAATGACATGCAGATCAGTGCATGGATGTAATAATGTACTTGGAGCTCAGGATCATCACATTGCTGATATTAGAGACTGAGGAGGGACAGAAAATCTGCTATCTCCTGTTTTTTTAATGAAATCACTCTTGATAATTATGTTTATAGCCTTATTGGGCCTCCCAGGAGAATCACAAAGACTAGAGTAGGAGAGAATAAAAATGGTTTCTTACACACACTTCTTACACTCTGTTCTCAGATGTTTCAAGATTGCAAGGATCTGGAGCTTTTCATTGTTAGCAGTGGGCACAGACTTCTGGGGTAGCCTCTGGCATTGATAGACCTAGTTTCCTCCCCAGATTGGTCACAAGTTGAACAGATAACAGAAAGGACACACTATTATTCTAATTTTGCATATGGGTAGCTGAGGCATTTTGCAATTATATAACCTTCCAAAGTAGTTCTGTGTCAGAGATAGGAAAGTTAAAAACCCCAGTCACAAGAATTTTATTAGTAGAATAATAACACGGATGTGCAAACACACCCAAAAATCCCTTCACTGGTTTGTTAGTTGACTTAGGACTTTCTGAATTTCAAGAATATTTATTGCAAGAGCTACTGGAAAGTAACCATCTTTTTTTAAAAAAATGCTGGTCCTCAGGAACCCTTGGATTTCAAATTCCAGCCCTGATTTGCAGCTCCTACTTCTTTCGTCTCTTCTAGATTTTTCACTTACACTTTGTATTTGCCTCACAGCAATTTCCAGGATGGGAGGAGGGGGAAATGTCATAGAAGTTATTGATGCTAATATGCTTTCTGCCATATGTTTAAGAAAGATCTCCTATGCAGTGTTCTCTGTGGAACATTCTTCCTGAATATTTTGCAGTGGATTTTTAAAATACATATATGGTGCTAAAGTCAGACTAATCCTGCCATCAAGTCTGGGGAAATAGATAGTTTCTTTCTAAAGGAATACATTCACAATCTTGAAAGTTATACACTGTCTGATGACACACCTCAAAGCTGAGACCATGGAAACCTTTATTGGATGTTCATGACTAGTGGCCTGCCATGCAAACAAGGGTGACAAAGATTCAGTTTATGAGCCTATTAAACCTTCTTCGTTGATTTCCCCTCTGCTAAACATGACAGAATTTCCAAGCAGTTCACAATGGTTCCAAAGTAAATCTCTTCAAGCTTTCAAGCACAACCTGGTTCAAGGGCTTGTCCAGTCACAGAATTTTTGGAGCATATCTACCTATGCTGGATTAGTTTGGAAGCTTTTCCAAAACTGAGTGTCTTTGAAAAAATCCTTTATAGATATACTTCTAATCAGCATCTTGCTAGGAAATGCAGAATAAATCCTCAGCATCTGTCAGTTTTACCAGTAGTCCTGAATGAATCGTTACATCAGTGTTTGTGTCTCTTGATACTCAAGAAATTCCAGCCCCTTTCACAGTGAAACACAACCCCCCGCCCCCATCCATAGTCCATTCCAGTCAAAGGAAAGGGAGTAACAAGAAAAAAGTGGGAATGGGGAGATAGCTTGGGTTTCATCATAATTCCTTCAATAATTTTAAACATAATTAGTATATATGACAGTTTCTATGCAATGCTTCATGGCTGGTATTATTTATCTCTCTAACTATTTTCCATTTTTCTGTGTATCTACTCACATTCTTCTCATTTGATGTCTTAAATATGGGGTTTCTGGGTGTATGGACACATGAGTTGGTTTCTTTGCCCTTATACCATTTTCCTAAAATGTACTGAGCCTTGGCTGCTAACTGCTGTCTGAAGGTGACAGCTGGAGGTATCCAGCTAAAATTTGAAGGAGTAATCCATAATGTATTTTTTTTCCTAGTATTCAGTCCTTCTTCCTTTCCAACCCCCAGCCTCTAACCCCAAGCCTATCACATGGCATTCCACAACAACCCATCTGTCCTAAAATCCTTAGAAGTCATCCCAAACTCTGCATCCTCTCCTCTTCTCCTTTCTTCTTTGACTGGTCTGTGGTCAAAGCAGCAGGTGACACATATCTCAACTCTTTCCAGATACTCCTTGTTCCTGTACCCTACATTCTCATCACTCCATTTTGTAGTACACTGGGTTTATTAAAGAATGAAAAATTTTGGACACAGTCTAATGACAAACCTTTTAAGGATGTAGAAAATGCTGATATTCATTAGAATCACCTATTTTTAATTTTTTTTAAGTAGGAGAGTTTTATTTTTAGTATTAGGTTACAGCTTCTGAAGGAGAAGAAGCAAAAATATTTAGAGTACTGAGGAAAGGAAAAGGATCACACTAATTTCTTGGAGAGACTGGGGAGAATCTGAGGAATTTTATAAAGAGAAAGAATCAAAGTTATGGTTGGCAGTGCATTGAAGGGGAGGATCTGGTGTAAGGTGCTCCAGACTGGTCAGTATTTTGAGCAACACAGCATGACGAAATGAGTTCTGAGGGCAGCTGGAGCTAATTGCCTATTTTCCTTTCACAGTCTCTGGTGGTCCTTGATGCTTCAAAACTTGTAAATTTAAGGTTAGGAGAGAGAAGGGACAAATTTGTCATGATGTTTTGCTCAGCATGGAAAATAAAACCTGCTGATGTTGGTTGCTTTGATGGGATCATGCAAGATTCTGTGGAAAGTTTCCAAACAAAGAGGATAGCAGCAGTTTTAAGGGAGAAAGAAAGATCTGGGTCTATTGTTGTGTTAAAAGTAGACCCTCACCATAAAATGGTTGATGACATAGACTAATGGCGAAGCATCTCTATTCCCTTCAGGAACAGGCTTTTAGTGCAGTCTGGAGATCATAAAATGGATGAAGGTTTGGTTGGAGCCAGGTTTTGGAAAAGAAAGAGTTTAAACTTGTATGTGGTATAATCCAGAAAGATGAGTGTACTAGAAAGAGCACTGGCATTGATATTCCTTTATTTTGTTTAATTACTCTATGGTGACTGTGTAGCTTTTTTAATACCAGAGCTTAAGGGTTAATAAGGGGTAATGTTTCAACAGGAAGGATCAGTATTGGAAGGAAATGCCATATTTTGAAGTAGTACTACAGGATTAGTCCTCCTGAGTATTATCCAGAAGTTAAGTTGAATGCAAGTTGTTAATAAAACCTGAGTGGGGAGATGCCGGGGGTTTTTTGACAACTTGAGGTTTCATGAAATTAGTTTAACAGATAGCTTTTTGAATTAGGAATAGGATAAATGGTATAATATGGTTATACATTGTATAAGAAAAGTAATATTAATGCTTGTGTCTTTTTAAGATAATGGCTTGTTTTTGGTTCCTTTTAGCTGTACAGTAGGATTAGGTTTAGAGTAGTGGGAATGAGGGAGGCAAATACTAAAATACGGTTGTATATTGCAGCTAGCGCTTTCAAAAGAGCCACTTCTTTATATTTTTCTTTCAAGTTATGTCTCATGACTGCAAAGTAACCATATCCAGGTGAGTGTTAATTTTTAAAAAGTGGGAGTAGAAACAATAATTTGTACTGATTTCAGACCTTCAAAGTAAAATAACTTAAAATTAGCTTATCCAGCTGTACTGTGGTTTTGTGGCCAGGTTTTGGTAGTGGGGGAGCTACAGGGGTGGCTTCTGTGAAAAGCTTCCAGAAGCTTCCTCCATGTCTGACAGAGCCAATCCCTGATGGCTCCAAGATGGACATGCCGCTGGCCAAGTCTGGGCCAGCTGGAAATGATGGAAACACTTCTGTGGTAACCTATTCAAAAAGAAACTTAAAAAAAGAAACTTAAACTTAAGTTTAAGTTTAAAAAACTTAAACTCTTTTGCACAGATGTAATTGTGACCGGGGAAGAGCAGAGTGAGAACATGTGAGAGGAACAACTCTGCAGACACTCAGGTCAGTGCAGAAGGACGGGGAGGAGATGCTGCAAGCACCAGAGCTGAGTTTCCTCTGCAGCCCATGGAGGTCCATGGTGTGGAGAGGTCCACCTGCAGCCCATGGAGGAGACCCACACCAGAGCAGGACTCATGCTGCAGCAGCCTGTCCTTGCGGGACTGCACCCCATGGAAGAGTGACCCACATTGCAGCAGTTTGGGGAGGACTGTTGCCCATGAGATGGACTCACATTGCAGCAGTTCACAGAGAACTGTTGCTTGTGAGATGGACTCACATTAGAGAAGTTCATGGAGAGCTATTTCCCATGGGGTGGACCTCATGGTGGAGCAGGGGAAGGACTCCTCTCCCTGAGCAATGGGAGAAACCACAGGTAATGAACTGAGCATAACCCCCATTCCCTGTCTGGGGTAGGAGGTACAGCTGGGAAGGAGGGAAGGGGTGGGGCAGAAGGTGTTTTATTTTACTTCTCATCATCTTGCTCTGATTTTGTTAGCAGTAAGTTCAATTATATCTTCAATTAGAGTCTGTTTTGCCCATGACAGTATTTACTGAGTGATCTCTCCTGGTCCTTATCTCAACCCATAAACCCTTTGTTATATTTTCTCTCTCCTGTCCAGCTGTAGAGGGGAGTGACAGAGAGGCCTTGGTGGGGGTCTCGCATTCAGCCAGGGGCAAACCACCTCACCAGTGAATCATAGTTATCATTTTAATTCTTATCAAATCCAGAGCTAATGTTGAGGTTTGTATTAGAGATCAGAAAATGAGGAAGAGAGACAAATTTTGTGGCACTGTTTCTAGACTAGAGAAATAAAACAAGTATACGAACCAAGTGGCTCAATATTTTTTCTTTGACTTGAAGATAAGGCTGAAAAGTAAGCAGTGAAGAGAGTTAAAATTAGGGCTAGGGTTAGTATAAAACAAATGGGCATGAAAATATTTTTAAAATGTGGACTGCACACAAAAGAAAATTAGAACAGTTCTGCTTTTACATGAGACGGAATATTGGAATAACACTTTTTCTTCAGGGCTTGACAGTCAGCTTTTAATGGTGTCACCTTTAACACTTATCTTTGACAGTGCTGTGGGTTGGTTTAAGGTTGAGATAATAATGGAGATGTAAGAATCCTTACATTGTGTGTAAACCAGTAATGTAAAACAAAGGTTTGAATTTCACGGGTGAAAGTTTTTTCCTTTTGTCTCAGGTCTGGTTACCTTTGCTGGGACTTCCATGAGCAGAGCTTGGGCTAGAGTTAGATTTTCTGTCAACTTTAGGGGTGGTCTAGCTTTAGGGATTCTTTAGATGACCAAATGAAGAGTTACAGGATTTTAAGAAGGGACCACGGTTACTTCTTTTAGTCTCTGCAGCTGATGGAACAGGGTTACAGAGCAGAATATGTGAAAGGGAAGAAAAGAATTGTCTTCTTTATGGTATAGAAATGAAAACTGAATTTTAAGATTATTGTACCAATAATTTTTGCTTTTATTTTATGCATGACCATCAGTTATAGTACTATTAAACCTCATTTTAACCATAGGTGTAGAAAAAAAAGAGGGCAGGAAGAGGTTTATGTTTTATATTATTTTTACGATATCGTCAGAATAAAATTAATGCTGATCTGTGGTTATTTCTAGAAGAGTTTGAAAACCATGACTAGAGCAAGGTTGGACTGAAGGATATAACTATTTTTAAGCACATGAGAGAAAGAAATAGTGAGAAACAGCTTCCTCCATTTTTCAATCCACTCAGATCAGAACAGTTGTGATGCTTTTACAGATGTCCCTATGAAGGATTAAGAGCTCACGCAAGTTTTTAGGCAGGATTCTTTCTCCCTCTCATTATGCTTTAATAGCAACTAATTATGTCTTCTAATACCCATCCACGGGCCTCTAAAAAGAAGTGACCTTGTAGCTCTTGATTCTTGAACTGAAGTTCACAGGAGTCTCATGGGCTTAAAAGGGTTCTGGAGCAAGCTGAAATTACAACTAATGCTTTAACTTGTCTCATGAACATAATTACAATTCCTACTAGGGACACTAGGATGCTCATTGAGCTACTTTTTAAGGACAGATGTGACATAAGCTTTGGGAAGATGACAGGCACTGTCTCACTGGGGGAAATTGCATTAAGTGTGGGATTCAGTGTACATTAGGACACCTACGTTTGGGTATCTGAAGGGTTTGATCCAGTTTTGTATGCATGCTGCCTAAGCTCTTGCTGTGGTCAGTGGAGATGTGGGGAGCCTTGTTGGTGGAGTCCCACAGCTGTTCTCACCAACATGTGCTCCATTAGAGTGAACAAAATCACTTCAGAGGCACCACTGACTGGAGTAACTAATGGCTTAAACCACTTTCCTGACAATAGAAATGACCCATCATTTGAGATAAAGGAAGGCATTTCACCTGCCAGAAGCCACAGGTCCCACAGACTCTGTGCTGTATCTGCCCATCTCACCTGTAGGGCTTGGCTACTCTTGAGCATTAAAAATGGTATCAGATACCTGTATTTAGGGAGTTAGAGTTAAGTTTAGCTCAGAATTGATTTGACATGGAGACTGGACAGTCGTATTCAGGCACCTAAATTTAAGTGTCCTAACCTGGAACTCAGACCCACACAAAGGGGAGTTGCTTGCATGGACAGAAGTTCTAGAGCGCTGTTCAGGAGGTTTTACCTACCTGGCCTCCAGCTACTGCACTCCACAGACCCAGTTTCATCTTTCTCAAAAGCAGATGGGCATATCAGGTCCCTTATCACATGAGAAAGACCTGCAGACATTTGTTTATTAGGCAACTGAAGTATGTCATAAGCATCAGACAGTTTTTGATGCTCATCTTCAAGATAAAGCTCTTAGGATATTGCTGCCTTGACACAGATGTTTCTCTATTCTAAAATAGAGAAATTCTAGACTTACGGTGCTCATTCAGAGAGAGTATATTTGGGTAATTTAAAGGTACAAAACCCCCCCCATGGTTGTAATAATTATACCCTCAAAAGTATTGTACTGTAGGAAATCTGGAATTGTTAACATTCTAAAGGCATTCAAATGTACATGCTATGGAAATACACAAGTAAGGCATCTACACGATCATGCTTTTGTCTTGTTCTCAGTAACATTTTCAAAGTTTTCAATCAGCTGGCAAAAGGATATGTTTTGTGAGATAGGTGCAAGCATCCCTGAAAAATCATAAAATCATAGAGAAATTTTGCTTGTGAGAGACCTCAGGACACCTACTCCAACCCTGCACTCAAAGAAGGACTGACTTCTAAAAAGAAAGGTGGACTTAAAATGTGGTAAGCAGGTTCAGGAACATGTCAGAAGAGTCAGCAGGGACTATGAGGTGTCTTCTCAGGACAAAAAAGTACAGTCTTTTCTCTTGGGTGGGGGTAAGAAGCCAAACAGGTAGCTGAAGTAATAGCTAAGCAAGTAGAGGGCCCATGTTTGCAGAGACAGAGCCTGTCTCTTTCAAGCACTGGGGACTTTTTTGAATTAATTAGAAAAAGAGTTGATCCTTAAAGAAGCATTAACACATCCTCTTTCAGCACTAGGCAGCTTGGGAGATGCTGGGATATTTAAGATTGCAATCGACAGCTTTGATCTGAATGATATTTTTTAATAACATAAATCTGATTGTAAATTTTTTAGCATCCCCGTGGCCTGAACTACCAGAAAAATTATGTGAGAGCATTCTTAGCTGTATTTTTTTCCTAGGCAAGAGGAAATGGCTTCATAAAGATGGAATAAACCAATTTATTTGGTGTTCTAATGTTTTTCAGTATTTGCTTGAGCCTCTTGATATGGAAATAAGAGATTAATGTAAACATAAACTCTCCAAGAGCTTAATGTAGCAAAACACACCCACCCAAAAATGCACACATTAGGGTTACTTTTAGAGATCATTTTTCTTTTAGCTGACACCATGCTAGAATGTATGCATCTGTGGAGAATTACAAGAATGTGTGATGATTCTCCCCTGCAATGTCTGTTTCTATGTTCCTCTGGGAAAACAGGAATAAAAGCAATAGGCAAACCTCTTTGATTCTCTTCTTTTCAATATGGCCATGAAGGAGAAAACAGAAATAGCTTCACAGAAGAGAAAAAGACTTTAATTTTCCACTGACTTACAGTGTATCTGTTTTAAATACTTGTCAATCTAGAAATCATCGAAATGAAACATTTGAAAGGTAGTTGCTTGTGCATAATCCCTCTTTATCAAAATGTTAATTTACTGTTCTAAACTCATATTTGCATTTTACTCTTTCATACAGTTAAAACATCAAAAATTTAATGGCAGGTGTAAGTCAATCAATTTTGTATTATCAAATGATTAATCACCAACTCAACCAGAGATTTTGCAGCATTCACATATAAACAAATAAATGCACATGATGTCACCCTTACTTTAATAGACCAAAGAAGTCTAGTTTTGGAGTAACATGTGATTCTGTTCAAACAGAAGTACTATAGCTCTGGCTCTGATATCTGACAAGTGGTCATCATCAGTATTGTGATCTAACAGTAATGAGCTCTTCTGGATCTGCATTTAGCATGGATTCACGCAGGGCAAAAGAAGACTTGGGAGCTGTAAAAAACCTAATCAATATGGGCTTGTGTTATGCAAGCAAAGGACCTGTGTGCTTTCAGGTATGTGACAATATTTCTTTAAAATTTTAGCCCAATATAGTCTGTAACTGCCACACCAATTACAAGTCTAAAACACATTGAATTTTGATTCTGATGGAGAGAAACCTGAAAGTATGACCCAAGATCTCTTCAGTACCCAGCTAAAGGTCTCAGCCCATTTTAATGTGGCATAATTCTTTGCTGCTAGCACCATGATGTGATTTTGCTGGTATTTTCTGTGAAGACTGAAGACAATGGTAGTTAAGCTTTCCTCCTGGGTTAGGATAAAGTGAAGTGCTGAAAGCAGTCTAAAAACTTGGACTTTTGCTAGCTGGTCTGGTCTCTGAAGAAAGCAACACTACACTCCATCAGACTGAGATCTCAAACTAAGTTTAGATCATCTTCAGATATTTTTAAAAATATGATAGTGGGTTAAACCCAAATGGATAAAATGGAGAGATTTTTCTAGCTTTTAGAGTCTCTTAATCTTCTTTTGTGCTTTCTATTGTTCCTAAAATGTGACTTTTGAAGTAACCAGTATTTGAACATATCATTTGTATAAATTACCTCCTGAGTTCTATCACACCAAAGTCTGTAGTACTGTTCCCTAAAAAAATCCTAGAAATCTGCACAGGACACACAGATAAGCCATGAGTTGTATCAGAGGCAGCTTTCTACAGCAGCACCCAAAGGCCAGTGGCACCTAAATTTACACAGAGGCTCTGGACACCTCTGTGTAAATACCTGAACCATGCACTTAATGACTTGCATTCCCTCTTATTCTATTTCTTTGCTAATGAACAAACGTTTTGCAATGAAGCCCAAAAAGGGATTTTTGAGTTTTTCCTGCTGATCAGTTTTTGATCAGCCTTTTATTTTCTATTGCATTGTGCAAAATTGTTATACACTTATAAGTTTTCATGATCTTTCAGCTTCAAAGGTTTTGAATTAGAAGGAGAATAATTTTCAAAATACCTTGTTTTATGCAGGATCTGGATTTCAACTCACTCAGAGTCCACCTTACTCTGTAAAGAAATAGGATAGCTATCAATGTTACTCTGATTCAGTATCTCGTCTGAGCTTGAATTATTTTGCAGCTCACACAACAGCAGCTGCTGTGGAAATCAAACAGAATCATGCTTTTTCAGAAGTTAGATGAGATTCTTAACTGTCCATGCCATGCAACAATACATTCATCTCGGCTCCAGGCTGCTCAGCCAAAATAACACGGTGCTTTGGAGCATGCCAATACAGCTGTGCTTCAGTGTATGCTAACAGCTCTTCCTCCCACTCTTCTCCTTCTCCTCCCCTTGGCACAGAGCTGCAGCTGTAGGAGGGTAAGGAGCAGAGGTGAAAAAACTTAAATGAGCCAAAGCTAATGTGCTTCGGAGCTTCTGCTTCCCTTCAGATTTGGTGAAGGAAGGAAGTGCCATGGAAAAGAAACGCAAGCAGTGAAAACACAATAGCAGAGGAGATGAGGGGAATGATCTTAAGGAAGCTGGAATCAGGGAGCTCTAAAGGGGATATACACCCAGGTTAAAGTATTCTGTAAAGAAGACAGAAAAGGACCACTGAGTGGTGCATGACAACCATGAATTCCAACACTGAATCACTGGGTAAATTGGTGTATCTCTCTTGAAATTCTCCTCTTGGCTACCACTTTGTTATTGATCAAGTTTAATATAACATTACAGGGCAATGCTTCATGGAACCAAAGCACAGGCCTGGAACCAGGGGACTTGGCCTGTTAAGGCAGGAAATATGGCTGTACAGAGGTACCTAAACCACAAAAAACCAGTAAAGCCATGAATAGCCAAAAATTCCAGTCATAATAACAGAAATCATTTCTAAACTGGGCTATTCAGGTTACCTCCATCAAATGAGGGCATGTTAATTCGGATACCTAGTGAGACAACTTCTACACAGTACTTCTGCCACACAGAGTCTTAACATTTTCCTTATTCTTATGGTATAAAGCAGACCTGTAGATGCAGAATCAAGAGAACCTAAATGTTGATCACAGAGTAACAGAATCACAGAGCATGCTGAGCTGGAAGAAACCAACAAGGACCAGTGAGTACAACTCCTGACCCTGCACAGGACCATCCCCAAGACTCACACCATGTGTCTGTGAGCATTGTCCAAATGCTAGTTGAACTCTGTCAGGCTTGGTTCTGTGACCCCTTCCCTGGGGAGCCTGTTCCAGTGTTCAAGCACACTCTGGACGAAGAGTCATTTTCTAATATTCAACCTAAACCTCCCCTGACACAACTGGAGGCCATTCCCTTGGATCCTGTCTCTGGTCACCACAGAGAAGAGATCAGTGCCTGCCCCTCCTGTTCCCCTCATGAGGAAGTTGTAGATTGTGATGAGGTCTCCCCGCAGTCTCCTGCAGGCTGAACAGACCAAGTGACCTCAGCTACTCTTCACAGGGCTTCCCCTCAAGGCCCTTCACCATCTTTGTTGCCCTCCTTTGGACACTCTCTAAGAACTTAACATCTTTCTTATATTGTGGTGCCCAAAACTGCCCCCAGTGTTTGAGGTGAGGCCGCCCCAGTGCAGAGCAGAGTGGGACAATCCCCTCACTTGCCCAGCTGACCATGCTTTCCCTGATGCCCCCCCAGACAGGGTTGGCCCTCCTGGCTGCCAGGGCACCTCTGACTCATGTTCAACTTTCCACAGACCAGGACCTCCAGGTCCCTTTCTGCAGCACTGCTCTCCAGCCTCTCATTCCCCAGTCTGTCCATACATCCAGGGTTGCCTCATCCCAGGTGCAGAATCCAGAACTTTACCTTGTTGAACTTCATATGGTTGGTGATTGCCCAGTCCTTTGATTTTTCAGGGTCTCTCTGCAGGGCCTCCCTGCCTTTGAGGGAGTCATCAGGTCCTCCCAGTTTTTCATAACCTGTGAACTTTCTCAGCATCCCTTCCAGTCCTGCTTCCATGTCGTTAATGAAGATGTAGAAGAGCACAGGGCTGAGGATGGAGCCCTGTAGAACCCCACAGTGACAGGTCCCCAGTCTGATGTCACCCCGTTCACCACAATCCTTTGTGCCTGACCCATGAGCCAGCTGCTCACCCATTTCAGGATGTGTTTATCCAGCTGTGTGCTGGACAATTTGTCCAGAGGATCCTGTGAGAGGCAGTATAGAAAGCTTTACTTTAATCTAAAAAGATAACATCAGCTGTCTTCCCTTGACCAGCTGGGTGGGTTACCTTGCCACGGAAGGAAATCAGGTTTGATTTCCCCCCATGAAGCCATGCTGGCTGTGACCAGTGTTGATGTGCAGGAGTCTACATGTGCTGCCAGTGCCTGAGCTTCCATTACAGGCAGTGGAAAATAAGAGTGGGATTCAGCTTCTCAAACTCAGTCACCACTGTCATTTGCAAAGTTACAGAGCATCCCACTAACACGGAGCTGTCACAGCTATCACAGCGGTAGAGGACTGGCAGCTATGGCAGAAGATTTAAGGAAGAGCTGTACACTTTCAGAGAGAAGCTGGAGGCCAGGTGACATATCCTGATGGCATTAGATGCCTATATTTAGGCAACTGAATCGGGCATCCCTCCCACTGACTGATGACACCAATGGAGCTCATTGCTCCTTGCAATGAGCATCTGCTTTAGAGAGATGTCTGTGGGTTCTCCTGAACAGAATGCTTTGGGGCTTGAATCACTTGGCCACATATTGATTTCTGGTGCCATTCGTGGGGCCCTAACAATATTTCTCCAGAAGATTAGGGCCATATTTCTGCCCAGTCTTCTTTCTGGCCAGGTATCTTTCCTTCTGATTATCTGTATGCCTAACAATTGTCTATGGGTTATACCTGCTGAGGAAAGATAAGCATTATATAGGGTCAAACTGGCAGAGTTGAGATTATATCTAACTCTTCTGATGGTGGCCATGAATAACTTTTAAGAGACATTCAGCCTGTAACCTGATGGAAAAGGGAACTCTCTTTTGTTTGATTATATTTATGTTGGTATAAATATGTAGAGGAGTTTGATTTTTTCCTAAATCATGAAGTTCAAAGAGAATCCCCTTTAATGTGCTGTAAAATAGGAATATATTTTTCTTCCCTATTTCCAAGAAGAACAAATTTGCAAGTATTCTGATTCAAAGCTTTCACATGTGATCTGCTTTAGCAACTGGGATGGTTCTGGTTGATATAAATATTTAGAGATAAATCAGCTGCAGATGTTACCCCTTAAGGGAAAAGGATTACTGGCACTAATTCAATTCATTTATCCAAAATAAGCTCAGGGGTGTAGATTCAACAATCTTACCCTCTGCTTTGAAATATCTCTAAGTTATTTTACTTCTCTTCTTCCTTTCCTATGGGTTTTGGCGTATATTGACATGGATGTTACTACCTGTAAAAAGGACTTCTGTACTTGGAGTCCTGTGACAGCTTTCTCTACCTGTTGTTAATTTCAGAGTTGATCTGGGTGGTCTGGAAGAGAAGAATTGAAGAAAATAAAAGGTATGCTGCATTTATTTGATGACATTTCAAGAAAAACATGAGAGTAGTAGAGAGAGAAAAGATTGTGTGTGCTCAGCAGATCCATGATCTGCATGCACTCTCATCCCCATTCTCTACCCCTTTCTTTGCTCACCTTCCAATGAATTCCCTATTGGGAATGTCTCTTCCCTCTTCCTTTCATGGCTAGTAGAAAACCTATTGGTTGGACACACTCACAAGAGGTGGGAGATATGGATTTGAATGACTTCAGGATGATGATGTGATTCAAAAAGGGAATAATCCAAATAAGCACTTTGGGATACCATTCTAAAAACTTCTTCCTCTAATCCTTTCTCTATTCTGGTTACATTTTTCAGTGAAAGTGGCTGAAGTTACTGGATTTCGTACTGAGATCAGGAGGGAGGGTGGGAAGCCCCAGTGGATTTTGCAAGGGCTCCTACAGATTGATGGGGTGTGTTAACATGACTAAGACTTTCTGTGCTATTGGGATGCAAGATAGAAGAAGGTACTGATTTTCTGTCTTGGTGAAATATAAGCCCCAGGGAAAATCTTGGTACTTAAGATTTTGATCAAGTTTTCCAGAGATGGATACCTAAACACCCCCTAAGTTGGCCTCCATGTGCCCATGGTTTTCTGCTTTTCTGGCTTTATGTTTCTGGCTGCCTAATTTGAGTGATTTTAGTTATGTTTTGAATATTTTTCAAAATTCACAGAAGATTTTGGTAACTTTTAACATAAATTATTTTATCAATTCTTAAGCTTTTCAAGCAGGCTGCCTAATTTCAGAAAGTTTCATTAAACCTCAATAGCTTAAAGGTCCTAAGTAATTCAGATGTTTTAAAATATCTTAGTATATGAACCAGTATAGGTCTTCTGTAATACTGACTTCTGTGATTCTCAATGACATAATATTAAGAAAAGAAAAAAAAAAGTCAATCTCTCTCAACTATCTGTGCTACAATGAACATAGGGTTTGTAAAATAAATCTGGGGTGTTAATCAAAGCTCTGTACACGTCCCCATCTGTTGTCATAGTAAAACCCCTGCTGCTAACAGTATACAGAGAAATGCAATTACTTGTCTTATAACTAGAAACATTAACAAACACTACTGGTTGCAAAAAGCAAATAAAAGGACAAGCCAGACACCCACAAATTATTAATCTATGCAGATGACCCTCTGTTTACAATTAAAAATCTAGCATTTGAAGCACTAATGCCACCCAACCTATCAGATTTTGGAATAGCCTCACATTATAGAATCTATCAGTCTAATCAGATGTCTGTTTTCTGACATTACTCAAGAACTTATCAGATCTTTGGAATTAGAATGGGAAAGACAAACACAATTTATATTCTGATCAAACTGGCCTATATGACATCATCAACGATAAGATGGAACTGGCCATTTCATGCCTCTTGGCTGAGATAGTACTGCAAAAACCATTAGCATTTGACAAGTCCATTTTATTTTATTGTTATTTTTGCAGTGGAATAAAGAGAGGGAAGGGAGGCAGCTGAGCACTTCCAGATGACCAAGCCATAACCTACAGAAAATTTTTCAGAAGGCATAGTAAAAAATTTATGTGAAATCCTCCTGAAAAATCTACAGAAATAGATGAGTACCACACCTGAGACTGTCAGCCAAGATGCAGCAACACCTAAAGCTATAAGATACAGGATTGGGATGTGAGTTTTTAAACATCCCTGGCTCTGAGGTCTGCAAGCACCATATATGAAATTCTATTAAGAAAGGGTTGGATGCTTCATAAACCACCCTGTGATACTGAAAAAAGGAAAAAAGACTGAAAGATACACAGCTGGCATGATCCTCTGATGGTTTTAAAAGACTAAATTCAATAGTGTTTCTCCTGACAAAGGACAGCCATATGGGGTGACCAGATTTCTGAAACTGAGCATTCAACCTGCTTGAAAATTACTAAGAGTTAATAGAAGAATTTAACTTATCTGCTCTACTACTTTTCAAAGATTGTGCAGAAGATGAGCGATGCCTGCATGGACCAAGCCAGACTCAAGGCCAACAGTTCAACTGGTGTCATATGCAGTGCAAATGAGATGGATCCCTTATTGTGTATGAGAAGCAGAAGAAGAATAAAAAAATACAAAGGAAAAGGGATTCTAGTCAGTTAAGATATTTCCTAAAGTCAAAATAATTTTAATCTGGAATATCTATTTATTTCTTAATAGAATTTGAGTAGTTTAGTGTTAATTTAAACACTAAGATTTTGCTGATCTGGTTTTAACTTTCTGATATAATCACTCTTTCAGATCACTTGAGATCCAAGCATTTTGCTTTATATGTGTTTGAAATGACTGTGGCACAAGAAGTGTAAATAACAAAAAATATCCAAATCAATAATTTGAGAAAATAGCTATATTTCTAGAGCACTAAACATTTAAAAGTGTAGAATGTACTCCCTAGACTTAAAGCATAAATAAGTTTTTTTTCACAATGTATGGAGGTAATTTTTTTCCCTTCAATATATAGCAGCTCTATTGACTTCAATAAATTGCTCTTGGTTTGCACCAAAGTAACAGAGCAAAATTTGACCCAGGGTTTTCAACATTTCTTTTAAATCTAAATTTATAATAAAGCACAAAAACTTCTTAATGATGAATTGTTTTGTTGCTAGGCAGTCTGGCCCTGATGAGCTGTTAAACTTTGATTTACTCTGCTGATCCATGACCTCTTTCTCTGACAACTCATTCTTTATGATTATATATTTATATTATAGAGGCACGTAGAGGATTCTGAGGTGACCAGGGCTTTATTGTGCTGTTAGGCACTGTCCAAACATGCATAAAGAAAAATCTTCTTATTCTGAAGAGTTCATTATTTATGTAGCAGGCAGGTTTTTTCTGAGAGCAGACTGAAATGTAGGACTAAACTTTGGCTTTTCTGAATTGCTTTTCCGAATTGCTTTTCCTGCCGTGCTCTCTGCTCTGTGTAGGAGGGATGCAGGTGCTCAGTAGCCATCCATCCATGCCAAGACTACCACAGGCACCACAGAGACACAGTGAGCTGGAGGGGACTGGAAATCAACCTTTAATCTGATCTTGCTGAGAACAACAGGAACAGAGGGAAGGAGAATCTTCAATGTCCTCAGAAGGTACTATGTCTGCAGCAAAATTAGTTAAATTAATTAAGCCTGATGAAACTAGTTGATATAGGCTAAATAGTACAAAAGCTATTAGTATAGAGGAAACAAAGCCTGAAAATTTGTTAGCATGGATGTTCAACCCATGAGTCTGTAACTATTGAGGTTCCTGCTTTGTGCTTCCCAGCCTGACTGCTGCTTACTGCAGAGGGTTTGACGCTGGTTGCAGTTTGCCCGGGGTCCGTGGCACGTCTGGCTGTCGGAGGTGTCCCAGAACGGACCCTTGTTACAGCCACAGCTGGCAGGGATCTGCTACAAAAGTAACAGAACCCGCACTGGCTCTCTCGCAGCGAGCAGGCTGCAAACCGATGTGAAAATAGTGCTGATAAAGGCAAGGAACAGAGAGAGGGGTCCTCTGCAGCAACTTAACTTTAATGGAACAGGCAGACAAAAGACCCTGGCCAAGGGATGCAGCCCCTTTTTGTATGGGAGCCAAAAGAGATGGGATAAAGGAATAAGCCAATGGAGTTCTGTAAATTGTGAAGCGACGGGGGGAACATCCAACGGGGCAAACTCAGGGGAGGGTTCTATTTGAATGAACAAGTGGAGTACTGAGTGTAACAGAATTTTCCAGAGAACATACATATTCCATAAGGGAATATGCATAAACATAAGGGCACACATAAAACTGGGTGGGGGCACTTTGAACCTATAACAGAACAATCTGCAAAAAGCAGCTCCCGGGGAGGCACGGGAACTCGCAGTGACCAGGATGTGAGATTGCAGTGCCGTGGGTGCTCATCCACCAGGAATTTGTAGGTGTGGGTGCTGCTGCCAGGGTTTGTGAGTACAGAGATCAGGCATGGGTTAAAAAAAAAAAATACCACAACAAAACAGAAAAAGGAAATTTCTGCAATATTTATTTCGAGAACAGAACAAGCATGCAAGTATTGATTTCCCAAGATAGTACAAGACAAAAAGGTCATACTCTCAGTCCTCAAAACCTTGGTGCCTTCTGTGAAGTTATTTTACCTGAGGTATTTGAGTTTCCTGTTGCCTCATATCCTGAAGGGGCCATGCTACAAATGGCATATGAAAATTGGTTGCTGAGTTTCTGCCTGACTCACAGGGCTCTGCAGGCAGGGCTGTGAGTGAATATGGTCAGTCACCACAGGTGCTATCCCAGCTCACTGCAACATCAGTTTGAGTCACAGACAGGGCAGAAAGGGAGCTCCTCATCTACCCCTGCTAAGCTCAGATACAGCCATTACTCAAGGGGGGAAATCTGACAGACTAATTCAGTACAAAATTAGGTACAACAAATCTCACTCTCTTTAGTAGTCTGCCTTTCTACAAAATGTATGTTGATTTTAGACCAATTTTTGAGGTGTTAAATAACTCTAGGTGGGCAGAACAGAGGCCAGTGCATCCAGATCTGTCAAGACTTTTCTCTGTATTCTTTTCTCTTGACTTTCTTCACCTTTCATAAGAGACTTGTTCACAACAGAGCATGACAATCCAAAAAACCACATAAGCTCCTGGAAGTGTGAATCTCAGCTACAAGTCTCAGCTTCGTCTTGCCTGATGCTACACTTGAGACACTGAAAAGCAAAAGTCTGCTCTTAATCTTATTTAAGATGCTATAAATAAGGGATTATTCCACTGAGCTCAATGTAAATTTGTGGTAAAGCTGATCTGAGTAATAAATATCTTGTTCCCAAACTTGAGCAAAACAAGCTGGGCTAGTAACTGAATATACTATCATGAGTGCTCTGAGTTATGTATGCTGGAAAATTACAGGATGGCTTCCTTCTAGGAATGATGATTTTCCCTCTTGTCTTGGTCCACTTTTTGCAGTGTTGTCTCCTATACCAGTTGACTACTTCTTCCCCCTGCTCCATTCCTACCTTGTTCAGGCTGCAGTTTACCTTTCTTGGGTGCAGATAATTGATACTTTGGACTCAAGTTAGAATTACATAAATATAAATAGTTGACCATAACAGACCAGATGCTCAGTTGATGTAACTCAGTTTGCACAGTGTTGACTTATTCCTGCAGAGGCGTCAGTCTGGGGTTAAACAGCCAAATAAAGGCTTGTTATATCTCTTGCATTTTTCCCCCCTTCACTTTGACACTTCATGCTCACCTGCCAGCCAGTATGACTGCTTTCCTCATTCCATGTAAGTCTGTGTTTGCAAGCAAAGGTAGCAAATTGAGGCTAAATTTTCTGCGAGATTTTATCTGCCAGCTGCTTCTGCCTATTTGCTGTGTCTATCCCTCCTGTCTGCCAGCTGCTCTCAGGAACCAGCTTCTTGATAGTCACAAGGTTCAAACTTAAAAGCTGCTCACACTTTTGTGCAGTACCTCCATGTTATTTTTTTTTCCCTTCCTTTGTATCCAATCAGGAAAAAAAAGATATAAAGATCCAGGTGTTGCCTCTCTTTCCAGTCCTGCCATGTGATTCCTGAAGAATTACTGTGATCATGGGGTCAGAATTCTTTTGTATTTTTAGCTTTTAGGTACAACCAGCAATTCCCTTCTCAAGTGGAACATTTCCAGATAACACAGCAAGATGTGGTAAAGACTGCAATAAAGATGACATGAAAGGAAATTTTGAGGTGAGGGTAAAGGTAGTAAAGGTCAAAGCTATAATTACCTCCATATAGGGGTGTTACGACTGAGTACGGCATCATCTTACATCTGAAACCTCTTAATATATTCAGACCCATTAACATATTCTCCCTGTGTTCTGAGCCAGCCAGCTCTGTAAGCAGGAAGGAACTGGCACAGGGCATGTTACAGAGAGGCATTACACAGTCTAATGGATCCACTGTGATCCAATCTCACCAGCATGGGCCTGTGCAGATATACCCCAGATGTTTCCTTCCCGTAGCCTGGGCTTGTGTCTTTCCCCCTTATTACTGAATATCCTAATATAGGAATTGTACTCAATTTTACCTCTTCCTCTCAAATGAAATTCACACTTTCTCCATCTGCCTCGTGGACATTAAGAGCACTTTCACACCTTCCATGTGATCCCCTGGGATTCTCAAAGACTTGTGTTTGCATTCATTCCCATACTTTTGATTATGAGAAACTCTTATGATAGCCATATGATTTTTATCTTTCTTTACCAGTATGAATATCCCTGATGATCCTTACTCTGGGATTCCTTATCAGAGACCAGTAGGACTTGTAGACTTAAATAGCTGCATAAGAATATTGAGGATATGAGCCAAGGCTGCATGACAGTATTCTTCTGTGTTCTACGCAGAAAGGGCATTATATGGAACTTTTTAAAACACATGGGATCTTAGGTCAACCTCTCTGTGTATCCTCGTTCCGTGCATCACACAATCAATCACTAGAACTCTGTGGAACTTCAACAAAGTTGTAAACATATACATCATGACACGTGATAACTGTGACTGTGTTCTCCAGAGAGGACACTTCGAAGGTCACTTGCAACAGTGTATGAAGATGTAAACAACACCTGACAGCTACACTTGCATTTACCCATGAATATGGGTATCAAAGATACGGGAGATATGGATCTGTGTACTCTTGATGTCCCTTGGATTTTTCATTTTTGGAGTCAAGCATAATTTAACTCACTACGGAGGCACTGTGCTCTTCTCCCTGAAAGTGATGCGGAAACTTTTAGCATGTTGGAGGAAGGAGAGCATGACTTTTACTTACATTGACCAAGAATGAAAATGCTTCAATGCTACCACTCATCAGGAGAAAAGGGGCTTCAGAAACATGGGCTTCAGTGTAGTCTGAAGGCGAGTAAAACTTCTTTGTTAAAATCAAATATTTTATCTTTCCCCATAAGCTGCCTTAAGGTTGAATGGCAGTTTTGTGGGAAATGTATTTATAATACCTCTATTACATAAACTTTGATATCATTATCCCACTTGGAGATCCTTGGCTTCTAAGTTAGTACAAAGAATGCTGATTAAAAGTTTTTTGACCAAAGCTTTCCTGACATACAATGTTAAAAGATTTCAGTCCTTACCTTTCCCAGTTACGGCATGACAAAGAGTGAACCATTAACCACACACAGGCCTGTAAAAAAAATCCGTTTTGATTATGAAACAGTACTTGAAGTGATGATGTGCCAGTACTGTTATTTTATGATAATGACATGATAAAATAATACAGAGTATCTGTTTCATACTTTCATCTCCTGAACTTCTCCTGAAAGGAAAGTGAAGAATGAGAGACTACAAAAACATATAATGTAAACATGACTCTATGACAAACCACAGAAAGGAATGAAAGTTAAGTGTTGAAAGCCTGCTGATGTTTCTTTTATTCTTTTCTTGCATGAGTCATGCAAACTCTTTCTCCTCCACTTATTGATTTATTGCTTGATTGTATTATTGAAATTTAAAAGTTTCTTGGATGCTGCTTTAATACTTGCCTTCTTAAATCCCTCTTTTTAGCCCTAACATAAACAGCTTGGCTTCTTGTCCACCACAATTTAAAACTTTAATAATGGTGCTAATTTCCAATTAAAAACCACTTATTAACTATTATTTTTAAGCAGGGGGGAAAAATTAAAGAATAACTGCTTTGAAGCATCAGCCCTGGTGGTGACAAAACCACGATCCCAGTGGTCAGCTACCTGCTAAGTCAAAGCAGGATCAACTGGAGCAGATTGCTCAAAGCTGTAGTGGATATCAGGCAGTCCATGTCTTGAGGAGGACTAAAAGGTTGTTCACAAATGAGGAGAGAAATTCTGTCATCTCCCATCAAAATGCAGGATGTACGAGAAGTCTGAAGGAGTAGTGAGTAGCTGCAGTATGGATGTCCTGTCTATATTGTCACATCTTTGTCTGCCATCCAACCAACTGCATGAACCAAATGTGTCTGATAGACTGGTTTCTCCTTAAACTCACTGACTGTGAGAGGGGTGAGGCCCTGGAACAGGCCAGAGAAGTTGTGGCTGCCCCATTCCAGGAAGTGTTCAAGGCTAGGTTGGAAGAGGCTTTGATCAACCTGGTCTAGTGAAAAGTGTCCCTGTCCATTACAGGGTAAAGATGAACTAGATGATCTTCAAGGTTCATCACAATCTAAATTGTTCTAGTGTTCTATGATTCTATGTCCAAGATTAAATCTACAGAGAGTGACAGATGCAAATCTGTTCACTCAGGTCACCAAGGGCAGCATGATGACATCACTGAAATATAAAACTCAGGTTAATATATTCTTTAACAGAAAAGGAGATAGGATTTAGATCGGATATTAGGAAAAATTCTATCACCAAAAGCATTGTCAGACTTTGGAACAGGCTGCGCAGGGAGGTGGTGGAGTCACCATTTCTGGAATTATTTAAAAGACATGTAGATGTGGCACTTAAGGACATGGTTTAGTGGTTGACTTGGCAGTGCTGAGTGAACCGTTGGACTTGATAATCTTAAGGATCTTTTCCAGCATACACAATCCTATAATTCTCAGATTCTAGGATGTATTAGCTGAGGCTTGGCTCCAAGTTGACAGCCAGTCTGGCATGACTGCTGGGTTGTGTCTCCTGCTGTGGGCCAGGGCACGGGGCAGGCTCACACTGGCTTGTAAGGAATCCTGTGGACATATCCCACGCTGCTTCTCTGTTGAGCGGGTGCAGCCACCAGTGGTGCTGTCATTCCTGAGGGATTTGGATTTAAAAGGGAGTAGGCAGTGCTTGGCAGGCTGCAAGTTTGAGGTATTGGTTAATTAAATTCCTTGTAGGTTTTCCCTTCATGATAATGCTAAATCCAGGGATAAGTTGTCCTGGCAACAGCTTTGGCTGCTGTTCTTTCCACCCTTGCTTTTAGGATTGTGATTAGAGGTACTTGGGTATGTAAATCACCATCTGAGGTTGGTGGATGTATTTATTTATTTCACAGAAAGTGGTGCCCATATGAATTGAAAATACAGTGCACTTTCACTTGCGTTTGAATAATAAAACAATGTACTCTTCAGAGCTCAGTCTTTTGCCAACAACATATATATTATTCATTGTTTCAAAATGTAATAGAGATACATACTTAATATCTGCTTTCCAATTAAACTTTATGAGTGGGGGCTGACTGTGGTTATATTTTTTGGCTGTGCTTTTTAATTTTCTTCTAATGCCTTCCTGGGAATTCAAGAGGCAGCTTCAAGCATAAACATGTTGAGTGTTAAAATAGTGCTGCGTATTTTATGGCCAAAATGTTATTACACAGATTTGTGGGGCTGTCAAATGTGGTGACTGAAAGTAGACGTTGAACCCGCTACACTTGATTTCTTCAGTAAACTTCAGTATTTGCAATTTCAGATGAAGCCAGTGGAACCAGAGATAAGTGGCCTGGTCTTTTTTGTTAGAGGAATGGCGTCAATTATTAGTTGAAAACTGTGGATTCTTGGTACTACTACAGATCCAGTTTCTTTTTCTTATTTCTTATTTCTTATTTCTTATTCTTATTTCTTATTTCTTATTGTTATTCTTTCTTATTCTTATTCTTCCATGTTCACTTATGAGTCCTCAGGGATAAGTGAGATGTGCACCATAGGATTAAATTGTTTAGTTAGTTCTGTTCATAGGTTGGGTTCTTTATAAAAATTATAATTTTAATCTCAGGCACTTCTTTTGGGAGAATGGTAACTAATTAAAATGGTTCCTCTTTGTAGGCTTGTGCCTACATTTTTACTGCCTTCATCTTGTTCTTCCCATGATTAGAATCCTAGCAGATGACACGTCTGTGAGTCTGTGGCTGAGACCTTGGAGACAGAGGTCGTCATCTGTATTGGAGGGGGCAGTCCCCTCCTGTCCCCTGGTGGGGCAGGGCAGTAGCAATAGCAAATGACTAATTGGGATGCTTGTGCTATTTAGAAAATACCATATGACAGCATTTATACTTTGCTTTAAATGACTCACATATTATTCTGCATACAATGGCTTGAGATGGAGCAGTGACTGTGTCTATAATTGGGTTTGTTTCATTGGTTTCTTTTTCCTGTCTGAAGCCAGAAAAGATTGTCTCTACCCACAATACAAGTCCATGGCCATACTGGAAGAAAAAACTGGAAGGTCAAATGCAGGTATCACATGCTATGACTAAATAACTAAAGAGCTGCTGAAGAAGGAAATGGAGGATGCATCAGTTTTGAAATTACAAAACTCCAGTAAGGACATTTACACTGGTCAACACAGGCTGAAATGTCAGTATGTTAACCAAGCTTGCAACTTGGCTCAGGGCAGGTGACAGTGGCTGTGAAACAAAGTCTCCAGATCTCTCAATGCCCAGCACTTTGTGTAACTGATGTGTTATGGAGGCACTTGCCTTTGGTCTGTCTAGCCAATGCTGATGGAAAGGGAATGCCTCCAAGAGCTGCTCTCCTAAGGACTGTTATTTATGTGCCCAAATCACTTCCTGAAGGGATTTATTATTTTCCTGCAGCACCAGAAAAAGTCTAAATTTGCATCAAAACTCAGCCAATAAAGTTATGTCATGCAAAACTCTCCTTTATAGCTCCTTCAGTTCACCCTGGCAAAGAGGTAAAGTAATAGAATGTAATTTGAGGTAGCCCTGCTATTTTCATGCCTCCAATGCAAAACCAGCAGAAGCTGCTGCTGAAGACACAGCTGGCTGTCTGAAGTAGTTACGAGGTGGCATACCTGTGGCTGGCTGCCAGCCCAGTCTGCACCGCAATTGAGTGTGTCTAAATGGAGATCTCCAGCAGGCTAAAGAGAAAGGATGGCAATTCTGTGCCAAAAAGCATGGGAAAATATTTTCAAGGAACAAGTAAAAGGGCTGTGCACTTTCCAGAATGATGATAGGAAATGGGAATCAAGTGTTGGAAAGGCTTCTGGCTCTGGGAGGCAGTGGATCTGCTGGTGATGATGGGTATGGACATTGGGAAATGGGTTAAAACCAAGAGAGCTCAGGAAACTTCTGAAGAAGGGAAACCAAAGTAAAGAGAGAGTATTCCGCAAATGAGCAGCTTGCTTGGTAAGAGGGATAGTTCTTTTGCTGTGGGTAACTGATTCTCTTACCAAGGAGACAGGGGAATCACAAAGTTTCAATCCTCAATACCAGTAAAGCAGCCAGATTTCTGGAGAAGGAGGATACTACCAGAGGAGGTTAAATTAATAACAAAATGAATTAAAATGAGAACTCAGGATAATATAAAAGGTCTTGAGAATAAAATGAATCAAAGTATCAAGAGACGTGGAAAGCAGATCTTTGATTAGCTTTATGCCAGTAACTGGGAGATGGAGTGAAAAGTAGTAAGGATTTGAAATTATTTCTGTGTAAGAATTTATGAATAATCTTGACATTTACAAAGCCTGACAGGAAGGTCTGTGTGACTGAAAATTTTAAAAAAGAACCCAGCAGTGATTTTTGTGAGTGGACCATGCAAACAAGACAGAAATTCTTCTGAAGTTCACTTACAAGTTGCCAGACCAATCACGACTTGACAGCATCTGCAGCAGATCACCAAGGCCAGACAGAGAGCAGGATGACTGGTCTCTCATTTTACAGCAAGGAGAAGCTGCACTAACATGTAGGGTGGGAGGCTGTGTGAGATACGTTTGAGTTCTGAAAGAACTGAAAGAAGATAAAAGTTCTTTATTTTTTAGCATCTAAGCTTGGGGAATTCTAACTGAAACATCATTTTGAAAGATTAAGAGAAATAGATCACAAACCTGAAAGATAGGGTTGCTTAGGTACAAATGATCTTTGTTTGATTACATTTGTAAGCAAAATAACAGCACTAAGATCAATGGACTAAAATAGATACTTGATGTTTTAAAACTCTGTTCCACAGAAATTAAAACAATTAAGAGATAAATCAGCTGTGGAAAAAACTATCAACAAACTGATGAATTATGATTGAAAGAGGCTGCAAAACATTTTACTGCATGCTTGAAAGCCACATTCTGACAATGGGAAACAAAGACTTTGCCACTTATGAAAACAAAGCAAAAGAGTTAGAAGCTTGAGTCAGGGGCGAGGTGAAAGGTCTCTATAAAAGCAGCATAAATCAGTGGGGCACTGGTAGAGAAGAAATTTGACACGTATTATGGAAGCAGGTTCCATGTATTTCAGTGCTACTATGTGTAATATTTCATAATATTTCTGCAGGTTGTACCACAATGGTGAAGCAATGAGTAACCAGCAACAGGTACAATTTAGCAAGAGCCACAATGAAGATTCTTGCTCATCTCTAAGGTGAAGATTTAAATAGCTTTCTAATACCAGTTTAGTTCAGACGGGATTAATACAACAAAATGTTATGTTTCTTTCATGTAGTTCATCTTGTGCTCATACACAGAACTGTTCCTGTGCTTGTTTTCTTTGTTCAAGGAATTAAAGACATTGGCGGGTCCAGTGCAGGATCATGGTCTGGTGCTGAGTCTGTAGTTTGTTACAATGACTCACAAATATTAAGTAGATGTTTTTATCAGAGTGTTTGTTCTGTTTTGTAGGATATGAGCATATGTACTGCATTTGTGGACTTTGACATTCATTCAGCTCTGAGTTTGATTCATAATCCACTGTGTAAAATATTTGTATTGTAAGGTCTTTGAAGAAGAAATTTGATTCTGGAAACCTAAAATATATCCCGAGTCTGTGATATCACAAGAAAATTGAGTTGGTGGAGGCATCCATGAAACAGCATGAACATAAAAATTATCTCTTCTTGTAAATACACATTTATTTCAACTACTTCCTATGCACCCTGAATCCTATGTGCCTCTCTCTCTCTTTTTCCTCACAGCATTTTTTCTTGGTAGGGTTCTTAGCTGAGGTTATTGATGGAGAAGTTTAGTGCAAAAGTCAGCATCTAATATCTTGTTAGACTTTACTGGAAAACAAACGGAGGGATGTTTCCTTTACGCCAGTCTGTCAGAGAAACATGCATCCTGCAGTTTTGGAACTGCATCTTCTCTTTCTGTTGCATTTGCATTGCTTAAAGAGATGGCTGCAAAGACAGAGAAAGCTAACTGGGCTCTAAAGGAAACCCTCTGTGTTTTCAGCCTGGACCAGCCTGGGCAACCAAGGTTACAAGGAGCTTTTTCTAGCTGCGAGTCAGCTGTGCTCTGCAAGACCAGGGAAGAAGTCATTACAGGCCTTCCATATTTCTGTTCTGCAAAGACAGCACAGCTTACATGCTGTATGCACAGGGGTACACGTGCATCTAGGGATGTTGTGTCTCTGCAACATCCCCCACTTTACCTCTTCATCTGGTAGTTGAAATCAATCCTTCAGGGCTATTAGTTCAACTCATGACACCTGCCCAGCAAAGTGGCAGGGCAGTGAACTCTCAGTGTCTCAATAAAGATATCTCAACATTTTAGACTGAAAAGTCTATTAGCTGGCATTATGCTGCTTGTGCAACCCTCTTTGTCCTTCTTCTCCTTTAATTCTGAACACTTTCAATCAGAGATAAAAGAAGTCCTCCATGGGTGTCCCTTGTAGCCCGTATGGGTAACTTCAGCTGCCCATCCTTGTGTCTATGCTCTGTTGAAGGTGGCCACGTTGCCCACCTGCCTGCTGGTGTCTGAAGGCATGAGATGTATTGTGCTAATACAGGTGTCTGATCCATGCCTATTCCCCAGGATGAGGTGCTCCAGCCACCTTCAGCCAAGGCAATTCATCTGGTTTGTGGTTCACTTCCTTCTCCTTCAAAGGCCCTTTGGATACTACCTCCTGGCCACTCAGGGAACGAGACGGGTAACTGTCAGCAGTTCCCTGATCTGGGTTCCCAGGACCTCTCTGCGCCCATGACCCCGGTATGACTCTCATGAGACGTGAGTGCTCTTGTGAAAAATGGTATTGGGGAACAGACTAGAGGAATTATCCTCTAGTTAATAACAAGAGTTATTTCCCATGGACTGCAGATTTTTCATTCATTAGTCATCAGAAGAGAAGATGCTGGAGGGAAATGTAAACTTCCCAGGTTTGTGAAGATAAGGAAATGTCTTAATTACAAGTGTTGATATGGCATCACCATCTTTTCCTCAATATAAAATTAGAGAACAGCAGATAATGTGGTGATATTGCTGCCCACCTTCAACTCAGTGGAAGGGCCTCCACCATAGGGGACTGTGTTACAAATCATTCACAAACCCTGCGAACACTTCATATCCTTGCCTACTTTATATCTATGCCTTTGTGATTTCATAGCTCTGGTTTCAGATATTCTGTTGCCATTTCTCTTTATATAGGTGCTCCTGGCCTTTTCTGTTTTGTTAAACTTTTTGTGTTTGGGCTTTAAACCTTTAATGACCTCCTTCATAAGGTTTTGGTTCTTTTTCCTTTATTAGTACTCTCAAATCCCAAATTTAATTTTTGAGTTAGTTCATTTCATTTGCAAGCACTGTCATCCCTTTTATTTTTTTCTCCAGCCACATCCTCAGGCTTTTCACTTTTCTTTCTCTCTGTGTAGTTCTGTTCCCCCACAAGCTTTTTCTCAGGAGTTTATTATTTCAATAAAATCACGACTTGGATGAATTCTGTCCCATCTGGATAGAGTTTCTTTACCTCAAAATGACATTTACACATCACAGAAGGAAAATCTTCCTTCTTTTTTTCTTTATATTAGCTCTCCAGTCATTCAGTGAAGTCCCTATTCTGTCCTCTCCCTCCTTTGCTCTGAGTGAGTAATATGTAATACTGCAGAGGTTACTTTTACAAAAGTCACCCTCACCCTTTGTCCTACACCTTATATTAGTTCCTCTAATTTCTTGTCTGATTGCAGTCTGGTTCTGGTGACCTTGCTGCCCTGAAGTGTGCTGATTTTTTTTCATGTTCCTTTCTTATATTGTAACTTAAGAGCTTTTACTGCTGCATTTGCGTTACTGGACCATGCTTTTTTAACTCTGAAGGCCCTTGGCAAAATACTATAACTTTATAGGTCAGTACATCCTCCTAACCTAGAGGGAGATCTGTACTTGCAGCTGAATCTTCATCTGTGATTTCTCATGGTAAGTTCATTATTCTTGCATAGACATGTAAGTGAATGGTTTTAACTGTGGAGTCTTTCTCATTCTGCAACATCACTTCATTTAAGAACTGCTGTGCAGCTTTGGCTAGTAAATACCTGCATACTGTCAGTATGCACTCTTCTTTCACTATCCAAAGGCTCTGTATTGTCTTTCCACTACCCTCAGAGAGATGCCTAATACCTATTTAATCCAGGAACAGAGTTTGGGAGTGAGTACAGCAAAACCAGGGTAGGGTTGACAGTTATGGTCCCTATAACAGCCACAGAGGGAATGAGGCATATCTAAGTGACTGATTGTTATACATAAAAAAATCTTCAGCAATCATAGATTATTTGTGTGCAATTCCACTCTCATTTTTCACTAGTTATTGTTAGTGTTATTTGACATTCCATCTTCTAATTTGCTGTGGTAATGGACTCAAGGCTGACAAAGTGATGAAATACTGCTTATCTCAGTTTTATCTCTTCTCTGAACAAAACCCTGGTGGACAAAAATGTCTTGTATAGAAAACTACTCTCAGTATTGATGCAATTCGTGATCCTACAGCCCAAGTTTTTTTCTCTATTCCAGCAATATAGAATTATATTGCCAGCAATATAAAATTTGTTAATTGCCTTACTAATTGGTTGTATTCCTTGCTTACTGTACTGAAACAGGGTTTCCTACTCTTCCAAGTGCAGGAGATTGTTAGGTGTGTTCACAAGTGAAAAGTTGTGGCTCTCAAAGGTTCCACAGGTGTTTTTCTTTGTTTATCTTTGTTTATTCATGCAAGTTTTTTGGTACTGGGAACAGACTGGGACTCAAGGCAGGATCTCCTGATACCCTGTGCCCTGTCTGTGTTTGTCCTGGGTTAAGCCAGGAGCTTCTCCATGTTACTGGATGAGCATGGCAGAGTTACCAAGTTCTGCTGCTTAAACTAACAGCGGAGATACTGACCTTTCTGTTGCATTATTGGGAGGGGGAGAAACTAATTCTGGCTTAACATTTGAGTAGCATAGTCCCAATACAGCAAGACTTCAGAATACCATATTTTCTGGGAAGTTTTCTAAACTGCAATCAGTCAGAAGCTTTCTGCTGAAGAGGATTCCCTTGCAGAATAAAAGTCTGACAAGGTATAGTGGTTATTCATTTAGTTATCTTGTAAATAAACTGCCTTAAATTGAAAATTAAAAGCTTTTACTGTACATCTGGAACATACTTAGCTCACTCCTTCTGCCATAATCCATCCACTGTGGCTGAGCACTGAATAATGCTGTACATACAATTTATGTTGGCATATCTTGAGGTTCACTTTTGCCCCAAGCAATTAAGCTACAGGAAGCTGAATGCTTACAAAGTTACAATAAAATGAGACGACTTAGCAGAAAATTGAAGAAATACCCTTCCAAACATTTTGATTTTTGTTTCTGATTTCTGTTTCTGAGGAAATTTTTGTGAATTCCTGACCAGAGTTATATGCCCTGTTTTGTGACTCCTTTGCCATGTGTAGGTCAGTAGAGATCTGTGGATTGTGAGAGCACAGCCCCAGCTTTGTTTCAGGAGGAGAAGTTGTGATATGCCTTAATGAAAGGGACTTCCTGAGATGCAGGAAAGGAGTAACTTATTCTCCTTTATAATTTTTCTATCTGTATCTCTTTGAAGTATGTTTTAATTTTTTTTATGTGGATCAGAAAAATTCAAGAACTATGAAGAGTTCTATGACACTGACATGACTTGCGAAAAGTTGCACAAGGTAACTGGAAAGAATTTGTAATGAAAAGATTGTTTATCCTTAAAAGCTGAAGAGATTAGCATTTTTCTGTAATTCATTGAATTCATGGCTGATATGACAGGGATAGAAGTGTAATAGATAGATCTTACTTCAGAGGATGACTGCATATTTCTTACTGCTTGTGATTAATTGCAAATTTTTTGATGTGTTGAAAGTTAAAAATTGCACAATGCTCAGGCAAAAAACCAACTATATCCAGTTCGGAAAGGTTTCTAGAGAGTTTTTAATTTTTTTGAGGATTAGCATAGAGCTTGCTCCCAGCATTTACAGCTGCTTTAACTCAATTGTAGTTGACACAATGTGTACATTTACACCAGACAGTCTCTGCACTGGCAAATCTTAAGAGATTAAACTGCCTATTTTTATCCAGACAGAAATAGGCAGCGCAATTCTCTCCCCTTGTAATCATGCTATCATCTGGTGTCACCAACTGATACAAAATTTGCTTTAGTGTCAAAATGATTGGCATTGCATATTCTTAAAGTCTATTTTGTTTGTTCATTATTACTTATAGACAACTGTTGATTCTGACTACTCATTAAGGTACCATTTATTTTCATCTGCATTAAACGTATTCCAAAAACTCCCAAGAAAATCTCCTGCAAGTGTACTTGGATAGCCCTATTTGGACATCATCTATTAGCAAAAGCTCTGATGAAACTGATAGAAATATTGGGTACTTCAGGGCTGTAAATTCAGCCATCACCTTGCCAGAAGTGAGAAATGCTTAAAGCTTTTAGACATTAATTGATAAAATTGCCCTTTGGATGGAAACTGAATCTCTGCAGGCTCCCAGCCTCTTGCCAACACAAAATCTTCACTGTAACTAAGAGGAGAGTGCCTGCTTGAGGGTTGATCTCAGTTTGACACCTCAGGAAGGAAGCAGCTGAGATACACAGAGCCTGCCCCAGTGTTTCTGACTGAATTCCAGGCTGGAGCAAGAGCTGAAGGACTGTGGGCAGGGAGGAAAAGGCTCAGCTCACCACTGGAGACAAATCTGCATCTGCACGGGAGCAGCCTCTGATCTAGTTGATGCTGGCTACCATTTGTTGTGGAAAACCTTCCACTTCTTGTGGAATGGCATGAGTGAACTGAGAGGGCTGCACGGGGAGTAGGCAGAAAAGGGAGGGCTTGGTGCAGGAATGATGTCAAAGTTCCAATCACCCCCAAAAATATGGATGTGCTAAAAAAGGTGGGAGAGGGGCAAAACAAAATGGGAAGCATAAATTATAGATACATTTAAGATTGCAAAGAGGGCTTTTTTCAGTTTGATAAGTTCCACATAGGAAAACGAACAACAGTAGTAGTAGTAGTAATAATAACAATAATAATAATGATGATGTTGTGATTGTATGGGCAAACATTTGGAAAAAAGAGAATGAAAGAAGTTTTAGTTACTTACACCCCTAGACAGGTGTCAGACACACTCACAGCCCTTTTGTTCTCCCTGAATATAAACAATCCAGTACTGGTGTGCTCTGCAGCCTTATTCTCAGCAATAGCTGTGCTATTCTGGCTCCAAAGGCACTGTGCCTATTGGAAGCAAAATGCTGCCAGAGACTGAGGGGAGAGGCATCCTACCACCTGCTCCACCCCATGGCACAAAACATGCCTTAAGGGATGATAAGAAAAAGTTAATTCTCCACTAACTTTTCAAATCAAGAGCTACAAGCTGAATTTTCCATTGCAAATCTATCTTTTCAATTTTATCCACACATGGAACAAGTTTGGATCTGTTTCAATCACTTGTTTTTATATTTGTGGTGTTAGGACCCCAAATCTAAAAGGAAAGCATTAGTTTGGAAGACTCTAGTCTGTTTTGTCTAAACTTAGGAACTTCTAGCACTTGGTATGGAGCTTTAATTAAGAGCAACTGACCCTCACGAACACTGCTTCACCTAAAAAGGGAAGTTAATAAGTGGTTGGGAAGGAGTTGAAGGGAAAATCTTAAGTCCAGTTTACCTTGAATCTGTTGTGGTTTTAAGCCCAGATGGAGATGAAACACCACACACCCTCTTACCCAACCCCTCCCTATTCCCCCCACCCCAGTGGAATGGGGAGGAAAATTGAAGTAAAACTTGTATGTTGAGATAAGAACAGTTTACTAATTGAAAATAAAGTACAATGCAATAATAACGGTAAATAATAACAAAAAAGGGAAAATTATGCACAATGCAATTTCTCACCACCCACTGACTGATGCCAGACTCCTATTCCCAAACCCAGACTGGCCCCTTCTGGGTAACTCCCCCCAGTTTA
>WEIT01038539.1:47617-136805 GCA_013389985.1 Dryoscopus gambensis | reverse complement strand
CATCTCTCTCTTTGCTGTCTTTCTACATAAACATCTACATATGTCAGAGACCTCTTAAAGGTTAAAGCAGTCTCTGCATGTATTTATTCCACCTGCACAGTGCTACTTGAAATGTAAGATTTTCTGCCTCCAGCCCTGAATTTTTCTCCCACCAAATAACCCAGGAAGCAAATGGACTCAGGGTATCTGAGCAGGGGACTAAACAAAAGTCTTTGACTAAAAAACTTTGAAATGATAAAACAGAACTGTATAACCAAGAACTCCCCTATAGGCAGGAAAACCACTGTAGCTTTATCTAAACTGTAACTACTATTCTCATCTTTCATTTTCCTTCCTATTTGCACCCTGAAACCTTTTTAAGGTCTGATTTAATTGCTGGAAAGCAAACGTAAGAGAAGTTATTTCACAACATTAGTGCAGAAATACCTGAATGTAGTCTTATAAGCACAACAGCAACCCACAATTGGAAGCATCGTGTAGGAATATTAACCCCAAATTTCTGTTAGGAGCATTTTGAAGAATGTGCAACAAGTTCAATCCCTGTGAGGGCCTGTCACCAAGGGCTGGACTTGATGACCCTTGTGGGTCCCTTGCATCTCAGAATATCCTGTGATATGGAAGTGTCACAACTGTGGTTCTTGCTGTAATAACAACACTGTCAAGCTGCACTCAATGCAGTGTCACTCTGTCCTTAAGACTCTCACATAAACTTGCAAGACCATTTTTTTTTATTTTTGCCATGCAACACTAATGAAATCAATGGCATAAATAACCCATAATTTTCTGTGGGACTTTATCTTTATTAAAAACAAGGTTAATTACAGTGATGAGTTTTTAATATGTTGCTGTTTACCTTCATTTACAATGTCAAGGTCTGGGACTCTACTGGTCAATTAAATCACATCTTCAAATCTGTGGCAGTTTCTTGACTGACTCATTAGAGGTTAGGAGTAGGTGTTTGTTTGCCTAGGTTTTTCTTTCTTTTCCAAACTTCAGCAGATCCAAATTCCATGACCAGCAGCTCTCACACAAGAAATTGGTGTTGGTTCATTGCAGCTGCGACCCTTGGATGTGGCGGGTGGGGAAGAGCAGGGACTCAGCTCTCACAGCTGTATGGATCTGTAGTATTTCTAATTATTATATATATACACTATATATTAGATATATATATTTGTTTCAGTTACTCCACTTTACACTGAAGCAATCAAATGCAGAATGTGATTCAATAACATCAATATAAGTTGATCTATAAATAGTTCACCTTAAGCAAGTGCAAGGAACTAAAGGTAGTGACAGTCTCTTGTTCTGTTCCAGATGATGGAAATCCCAGCTGATAAATTTTTACATTATATACTCGCTATGTATGTGTGTGTGTAGGTCACTCATACGATCCATGTTAAATAGGCAACTTATATATTATCCTCAGCTTAGGAACCTACCTTGCTCCATTTGATTTACAAAGAATTTGCATTGCTACTTTTGGTCACAGTGACATTAGACACCTTCACAGGTCTGCAAGGGGAAGTAGGAATTACTCTCCTCATTATGTCTGAGTGACTGGGAGATATTTGCACTGCATTATACATAATGCCAGATGATCAATGCCACCACTGTCCTCCAGCAAAGACACAGCACGGGAGTAAGAAACAAAGTGTCCAACTTTATTCCCAGCTCAAAGGGCTTGGGAACTGTTAATCTGCTCTCCTCACTTCTCCTCCAACAGCATCACAAGATTGACCTTTCATATATCAGGTTGTTAATCACAGAATTGTTTAAGTTGGAAAAGACCTTTAAGATCATCAAGGCCAGCCATTAACTCAGCACTGCCATGTCCACCACAAACCATGTCCCCAGGAGCCACATCTACACCTACACACAACTACACATCTTTCAAATACTTCTAGGGATGGTCCTTAGGGCTGTCTGTTCCAGTGCTTGAAAACCCTTTCGGTGAACATTTTCTTCCTAATATCCAATGCAAACTGCAGTTCTGCTGACACCCCTTCTTACTTCTCCAAGAACTGAATATTCAAGCGTTTCATGATGTCTTTTCTCAATACAGCATCCAACCATTGCATCGCCCACCAGTCCTTCTGTGTTCACAAACAGCAGGTCCAGAAGGGCATTTCCATGAGTTGCCTCTCTTGCCAGCTGTGTCAGGAATTTCTCTTCCACACATTCTGGGAACCTTCTGGACTGTTTGCTCCCTGCTATGTTATATTTCCAGCAGACCTCTGGCAAGTTGAAGTCTGCCATGAGAACAAGGGCAAGCAAGGGTGAGGCTTCTCCCAGCTGCTTACAGAATATGTCATCTGCCTCTTCATCCTGGTTAGGTGGTCTGTGGCAGAATCCTGCTGTGATATATGCCTTGTGATCATCACCATCAAGCTCTAGACAGTCAAAAAAGTCCCTAACATACAGGGCTAACCCATCACTCTCCTTCCTTGCATGTCCCTTCTGAAGAGTTTATAGCCATTCATCACAGCACTCCAGTTGTGTGAGTCATCCCAACATGGTTCCATGATGGCAGCTGTGCCACCGTTTTCCTGCTGCACAATGGCTTCTAGCTCCTCCTGTTCATTGCCTGTGTGTAGTGGTGTAGATGCACTTCACTGGGCTGTTGAGCACACAATCTTTTTTGGGGGAGAAGCCCTAATTTGTATGTGACTGTTCTCAGCTGCTTCAGTGTATTCTAACACTGATAACCCCACAGCTTAATACGTATTTAAAAAATAAAAGGCTGATCTTGGTTGACTTCAGGGTTTTTTGAGCCTTGCATTTTCTGCCTTTCCTGCCTGACCCTAAGGTCTAGAAACTTTCTCTTTTTAAAAGAAAAAAAATCATTCTCGTTTAGTTACAGAATGCTGGGAGCTGGAGTTTGTGGGAAGATGCTGGCACACTGGTGACGTAATCAGAAAACTCAACAGAGCTTCCAGCAGTGAAGCAATTCTCTCAGCTTTACTCAGCTCTGGGCATGAATACTCAGCTGCTCTGAGCCTGAAACCACAGGCCTGGGGCTTTCTTCAGCTGTCTGCAGCACAAGGGCTGGAGCCCAGGGGTCAGCCTCCCCCTCTACCTTGCAGTTGCAATTAAGGAAAGCATTGCCTGTGGAAAGGCACCCACCTGGAGACAAAGACACCAGTGCTGTACCTTTTCCACATTCATTTGCACAGCTGCTGAGGGCCAGTGATAGTGTGGTCCACTGGTCATAGGCATTACCCAGTTGCAGAAGGTTGTATGTTACGAAACAAAAAGGTTTTAATTACAAACCTTGTTGTGGGTTAACCCTGACAGGCAGCTAAACACCACAGAGCTGCTCACTCCCTGCCTCCAAACCTACGTCCCGGCAGGAAGAGAGAGAAAAGGAAAAGTGAGAAAACTTGTGGGTAAAGATAAAAAAACCCAAACCCCAAACAAAAAAGCATAAAACAAAAAGAAGAGAAGAAATGGAAGAAGCAAGCAAGCAAAACAAGCGATACACAGTGCCCAGCAAATTCCTGAGCAAAACAAAAGTAACCTCCCTAAACCTCATGGAACCTGCCTGGTTATGTCCCCTCGCAACCTATGGTGCAGCCCCAATCTATTCATCAAGGGTGGGGAACGGAGCAAGAAACAGAAAGGCCCTGTTCAACAACAGGTAAAACACTGGTCTGTTACTGGCACTGTTTTGGTCATAAATCTAAATCACAGCACCATACAAGCTCTTAGGAAGAAAACTGACTCCAACCTAGTTAGGCCCGGTACAATCCCCTGTCTTTGAAAAGAAAAGGTTAATCCACAACTGCTGTTAGGAAATGGTATCAATGATTTTAATAGAATTTAGTACCTGCTCCCTATTCTTTTTCATTTGTATAGCTCCTCTGAGCTGCAGGAAAGGATTTGAATAAAAGAAAAGGCAAAGTAAACCCTCATCCTCCTGGGACAAAATGTTCCTGCTGGTTTCCTACATTTTACTTCAAAGTAAGAATATCGGGAACAGCTACAGCACTGAGTATGATGAACCATGGGTGTGCTTAATGTTATTCAACAGAAAATGTGTCAGTAGAAAGTAATCCAGGAATATCAGTCACTGTTGTGCTGGGAAGGGTGAGTCAGGCGGGTGTTCAGTGCAATATATCACTCTCTGAACACTTGCAGGGAGGCTCAAGAAGTGCACGTCACTCCTCACTCTGCTTGCAGCCGTGATTAAACATGAGCTGGTACTGTCGTTTTTTGGTGCCATTGAGTCATGTTTCCCTGGAAATTCAGAGTCTCTGTCAGCAACACTTGAGTTTGAAGGGAGACCTGTGTTTCTCATTACTTGCCAAGGTAAGCATTGCACTTCCAGAGTCTCATCTTGATCTTGACTTAAGACAAGGCTGCCTGATTTGGGAGCAGGTGGGCTCTTTGCTGGTACTATTTTAGTTGTGTGGGGTCTTCTTCAGCAAGTCAGTTCCCAGGATCTTTTTTTAAGTTGTTATTGAAAGATTTTAAAGGACAGAGGTGGGGTGGAGGAGATACGTGAACGGTGTTTTGGATTTCATAAATGTGTGCTGAACATGTGTGTGTGTGTAGGATATGTACTGTATGATGTGGGGGCAATACTCACCATGGACCTTACACAAACTGATGACCCATGATCACAGAATCACAGAATATGCCAAAGTTGGAAGGGACCCAAAAGCATCACTGTGTCCAACTCCTGGCCCAGCACAGCACCACCAAGAGCCACACCATGTGCCTGAGAGCATTGTCCAAATGCTTCTTGAACTGTCAGGCTTCGTGCTGTGACCACGTCCCTGGGGAGCCTGGGTGCCCAACCAACCTCTGGGTGAATAGGCTTTTTCTGATATCCAAACTAATCCTCCCCTGACACAACTTCAGGCCATTCCCAGTTACAGGACTCACCCTTCAAGTTTCACTTATGCCAAAGATATCAAAATGCTAAGACAGGGACAAAGCCTCAAGCTCCTCTTGTTTGCTCCTTTTGCTGCCTCATTAGTGTAGAAACATTTCAGGTGTGGTACTTCGTAGCCAAGACCTCTTAAAGCAGATTGAGGCACCCCATTAGTGCTCATTTTCCCAAGTTCTGGCACACCATCCTAGCACTCATCATGGCAAGCCTGCTATTTTCCCTTTCCCCCTTCCAAGCTAGTTTAAAGCCCTCTTAGCTCCTGTGTGGGGGCCAATGGGCCCATAACACAAGGGACAAAGGGAGTCCATTGGTGGCGCCATCCCTAGGGATAGAAATCCTCTCCAGGTTAGGGTGAATTAAAAGGACCTTTCCTAGGATGCTGTTTCATTACTCAAAATGTATCCCAGTTCTACTTCCCCGGTTGGCCTCCTTGCGCCCTTATACCTTATCTGTTCCTTCCCTAGAAAATTCTCCCTTCCCCACTCTCCCATTGGACCTTGTTCCTCGCCACTCCCTCAGATTTTCCCATTGGCTCCCATACCCCAGTCCCGCCTATGTATCCCCCCTGTGCCCTCAGACCACTGGTCCCTGATGCTTTCCCCGCCCCCATATATAAACTTAGGACCCTCCATCCCTCGGTGTCTTGTCCCTGGCCCCCTTCACGTGCGGGAATGAAATAAACCTCTGCCATGGAAATTCCACACAAGGACCCTTCCTGCCTCTTTGCTGTTGATCTGTCGAGAAGCTGTCCGGCGTGTGCGTGTGCCTGTGTGAATGCAGTGGCTGCTGAGCAGCCTTCTGTTGGAGTTGGTTCAGGAGGTCGTAGCACCCCGCCAGAACACACCCCCAAAACCGACACTCTTGTGCTAGACCTTTTTCCTCTCTGACACATCCCATCAGGTAGACCAGGTGTTGAGTAGGTCCTCCCATGGTCAACAACCCCAAAATTTTTCTTCAGTCACCAACCTTGGAGCCATGCACTGAGTTGATGGATCTGCCTGTTCCCATAAATATTATTTTTTGTTGATGGAAGAATTGAGGAAATCACTACTTGTGTTCCTGGTCCCTCTACCAATCGTCCCAGGGCCCTGAAGTCTCTTTTGATTGCCCTTGGACTTCCCTTTGTTATTTCATTGCTGCCAGTTTGAGCAACCAATAGCAGATAGTAATCAGAGGGACTGGAGAGTTTTCCAGTATGTCCCTTTTCTGCAGCCCTGGGAGACAACAGACTTCCCTGTGAGTGGGGTCCAGTCTGTGTAGTGGATTCCTCTTAGAAGGGAGTATCTTATTACAACCACCCTTCTTTTCCTCCTAACAGAGGAGGTTTTGATGTGGGGTACAGGTGGTGTTGATTTAGGGGGCTCCACTGTCCCAGAAGGACCTTCCCCCACCTCATCAGTTGCCTGGCCTTCTAGTTTCAGAGCCTCACACCTGTTGTAGAAGGTTCCAGTTCTACTTGTCAAATTCTGAGAAGGAGGAGCAATCTTCTTCCTGGTACCTGCTTCTGGCCTTTATCTTCATCAGACCCTTGGCTAACAGCCCTTTAACTAACTCCCCTGTAGAGTTCTGAGTCCATGATGAAGATGCTACAGATGTTTTTCTGAATGGCATTCTTTGAAACTCATTGTTTTTGATAACAATAAACACAGATAAAAATAGCAATTATACCACAGAGAAGCCTGTGTTTTAGAGCACGTCCTCTAAAGGACCAAACCTGATCGAGGAGACTGAATTCCTCATAAGTGTCAGGAAGCTGCACTGACTGAATTTATACACACTTGTGCTCTGCCCCGTTCTTTATAGACTGCAAGCCCACAGCCAGGGACGCTCACCAGAACCAGACTCTTCAAGGATCTTCTCATAACAAAGAACGAGATGGTATTTCTTGCTTTTCTTAGAGGAAAAGTGTTTCCCTTATATATACAGTAAGGGATTGCTATACCTCTCTCTCTAAAGAGCATAGACAACTTTTACGGTACTTAAAAGTGTTTCTTTCAGTAAACAGCTCCAGAATTATTAAACCCTTCAAGGGCTCTAATGGCAAGATTTCTCTTACCACTCAGGTAGAATGGGATGTGTCAGAAGCAGATGTTGTGAAAGTTGCAGAGAAGAATCAATGCTTAGTATAGAGGGTAGAAAAAGACAGTGATAGAATAAATGAAAATAAATTTGTCTCAACAAACATTTGTCAAGGAGCCTAATTTCTGTGGTACGGACCAAAATTGCTGCTGACATTTTCTGTAATGAAGTTTCTTCGGATTTTCTCAAAGTCTCCATCTGCACTCTGACTCATCCATTTATTCCTGGACTGGGTATGTAAGACAGACCTCCACATTCACAGGACTCTGGCATCCTTCTGCCAAACGCTCCACCTAGGAAAGGCTGAGGCAGATGGGTACATACAGACCTGGGGCTGCCTGTTTGCCACTGTATAAAAAAGGCCTGACTGAGAAAAATCAACTTTGTATCCAGATCCTTCCTTCTGCATTTTTTCTTTTCCTAACATTAAGTTTCATGTTAGGAAAAGTTGTTCAGGTTGTATCAAAGTTGTTTCAACTTTGTTCTGAATGCTTAAAACAGTGGTTATGTTGTCTTCTTTTTATTTTTTTTAATTTTTTTTTATTTTTTTGCTTTTCTGGACTGATTTATAGCCAATATAGGTTGTCATAGCTCTATTGAAATCAGAGGAACTATCCCAATTTCCACTAAATGATGAAGATCTGGGGTTTAAAATGCATATTCAGATTGAAAGAAAGTAGCTGTGGGCAATGAGGCAAGGATTTCAGCTAGAGATTTCAGAAGTGTATTTATGAGACTTATAACCACATTTCTTATAGCTAGGGAAATAGTATCTGTTCTGTTACTAGCTTAATAAAATTATTCTCTGTTTCAGGAGAATTAGCAAGTCACAGTGCATTTAGAAACTGCTGCACTGGTGTTTTGTAAAGTTGAAAAAGAATAACACATTTGGCACATTTGGTGGTCCAAAATGTGTGTTGTGTTTGTCTTTGGAAAATATTCTATTACCTGTCCTTCTCTGCAGACAATCATTGTCCTGTCAGTGTGAATAATTTGTTTTGCTCTGGAAAATTTCAGCCCCTGCTAGGATTGACTAAGAGGAATTGTTGTTTCAGCAATAATCTCTGTTGATGTGCTGTGTATTAAGCAATAAGCGGCTGTTGAAATTGATTAATCGTTGAAGTGGAGATGAGATTTTAAGGCAATTTCAAATTCTGTTCATTGCACTCATATTTTTTTATTAAATATCCCCTTGTTGTGCTGTTATGTACAAGATGAATAGAACAGGGTTTTTTAAGACTTCTCAGTGTCATACATTACTTTCTAAACATTTGGTAAGTTTGAAAATCCCAGATATCAGCAGCTCTATTTCCAAGCCTTCACCAAGGAAGGAGAAATGGATAACCTTGTCTTTTAAAACATATTTGTCTGTGGTTTCTTGTGTGACAGCAGACTCTTTTTTCCACTTTGATATATATAGGATGGGGAGAATCACCAGAGCAGGTCCGACCCAAGGTTGATGAAGGCCAGTCTTCTGCAGCTGGCAGCAGACAGCATCAGCTGCTTCCAAAGAGCAGACAAGAAGTTTCACAGCTAGTGGCAATTTGAAAATTAACCTTTGAGAAATTTTCTCCCAGCTTCCATGGGTGGAAAATTCATTTACACCTGGAGGCAAGAAGGTTTGCAGGTCTTGCTTTCCTTTTTTTTCTCCCCCTGCCCCACCCCCTTTTCTCTAGGGTTTGCTACTATAATTCTGCCCATTCTTGGCGCTTGTATAAAATCTTGGATCTTCTTGATTGCTGTGAAGCTCTTGGCCTTGATGATATACTGTGCCAAAGAGAGGTGAATTGAAATTGGTGTGAAACACTGTGTCCTTGTATCAGTACAAAATGTCACCTTCCAGTATCAGCAAGTCTATTATGTTTCTAACAGTTTGTGTTATCTGTGTCTGGTTTTAGGTTTTAGGTTTGCTAGTTTTAGGGCACAGTGGTTTGTTTTTTACTTACTGTTATCTGTGTCCCCTTTTTACCTCTTGAGTCCTTGGAGTGAAACTTCTTCAAAGCAGGCTTGTCTTTATACAGCTTTTATACAGCACTCAGTTCACTGTGGACATCAGTTATTTGCAAAAGAAAAATATGCATCAAAGTCTAGGGGAAGGGAACATTATTTACATATTCTGACTCTTATTTTACTAAACATGAGTAGAATTTAAAAAAACCCAAACAAAATTAACACCTCTGTGAATGAAATCTGTTAACCACGTCACTTGCTAACAGCGGATACCAAGGTACAAGGTCTTCAGATCCACCAAAGATTTGAGGTACCTGGAGGAGTCATGAGGCTGAAGTGTTTTGATGGCCATGTCTTGTTTCAGGCCTCTGCTGCCCCACTTTGCTGGGGTTTCTTATTTGTAATGTGAATGACCATGAAAATGAGAGCACATTAAAGTCTATGAGAGTCCTTTATGCTGTCAGAGTCCTTCCACTGGGTCTCCTGGATCTGCTCCGGTTTGCACTATGCAAGGTGAGAACGGGGCACAGAAGTGCTGTGTTGGCTGGGGAACATGAGCTGCTTCCCTGCTGCTCCTTGTGGCTGATTTCTGAAGTGTCCAAATTTAAAGACTCTAAGAACACCTAAACATGACATCAATTTATACTTTCACTCAGAGCCTTTCTGAAGAATTTGACTTAAAGGGAACAGGTTTCATATTAAGACAAAACTGAGTCTATCTTTGTTATGTCTTTGTAGGAGATGTGTTAGGTTTGCAGCAGAGAGTGCATAGAAATGTGTGGGTTTCTTTTGTTTTTGTTTAACTCCTGATCAGGAGTGGAAGTGGAAAGATCTATTGAGAGAGATGAAGAAGTTCAAGCTCAGCATTAAGTGAGTGATTTTACTGTTCTACAGATGTTTACTGTTCTTTTCCTATTTCTCTTTGTGAAGAGATACATTTTGATGGTTGCATGGTGCTTTCCTCAGAAGGTGTTTTACAGGAAGTCTAGAGTGGATGGAGCGAGCTGCAGGGGATAGAGGCCAATCTTGAAACCTGATGGAAACTTAAGTTTATATCATGTGGCCATTATAAACTCAATGCTCAAGTCTCTATGCATCTGAAAAGATATCTGACTGCTTCTACAGTTCAGGAGGGAACCTGGATCCTAAAGCAACTTCTTTTTATGCAGAGACTCTTCATAACAACTTTTACAGCACAGCTTGTCACTGTGTTTAGTTTTGCTATGGTCCTAATTCTTGTGTGAATGTGGCTTGCACAATAAATAAATATAATGTCTGTCTGTGTGTGTGGAGGGGAGGCATCTGGGTCTCATCATACTTGTGAATTTGAGTATGAGATTATAGAGTCACATCAGGGTAATCATGTTCTAGCTGATCTTTAAAGCCAGCTCTAGGGCTATATTAACATTCAAGGTAAAGCAATGCCAGCCTTTTCACTACATGTAATCCAATGTGATGTGAAGTAGGGGCACAGTCCTGTAGAAATGGAGTCGCTGAGATTGTTTCCGTTCTCTGTCGGCAGCATGGCAGTGATTTATACCAGCTGAAATCAGGCTGGGTGACACACCTCACAGAAACATGGCATTTCTGGTTTCAAAATGTGGTGGGGGTTTTTTGTGTTTGTGCCACACTTTGCTGCTTTCAGAGTGCTACTTTGTCAAACAATAGCCATTTCTGTGCTGGTTTATCAAGTCTTCACAGATTTGTGCTAATCAGTACTTGTCAGAAAGCAACATATTTCTTTTCAGCCCAGGCAAATAATTCAATTGGAAAAAAAAATCATTCCATTGCCATAGTTTATCTGCATGATATATATCATCAGTGCACAACAGTGGTATCTCAGGAGACCTCAAATGCAGAACCTGTGCTAAGAAAAAATTATGAGAGCTAATTTTTCTTGTAAGTTACTCTTAGTGTTTTTTCTTATTTCCATTCTCTGATGAGGGCAGTAGCCTTTCTCTCCACATGCCTGTTGGCTTTATGTGTTCTGGTCTTGCTGGAGATACTTGTGCTAGAAGCACTTTCTGTTCAGGCAGAGACTTGTGTAAGTCTTGGGCACCAGTCAGCCCTTCCAGCACTTCAGCAAAATAGAAACTACAGATGGCAGCACAAAGAAGCATAGGTGGGGCCAGCACTCACAGAGAGGGAAATATTTTGCTGGATGTCATGAGCATTTTCAACCTTTCGTATGGTGACGGAGTTCTGACCTCCAAATCTGCCCTTGAATGATTCAAGCAACAGATGCAATTTCAGATGTATCAGATGATGGGATTAGAACCATTAAATTTCACAGGAAAGATTTGCTTCATATTCCATATTTTTCTAAGCCTGGAGGAACCAAAAAGAGGCAAGTAGTGCTTACAGAGAGGGGAAATGTTGTAGAGGTATTGATTAGGAAAATATCTATATCCCAGGCCTATTTAATTTCTCTTTGGTCTCTCTGTTTTATACTGTTAGGTCCTGCACACTGCTTTATCTGTCTCCTTGGCAGAGCTCTCTCATTTATGGTTATCTGACTCTGCTTCATTTTTATGCCCATACTGTGGGTTTATTGGATTGGAAAGTTGACTACAAGCCATCCAGGGAGGCTGTCAGCAGTAGAATATCACATTACTGAAGTGAACAGAAATTCAGCTCCTGTACATTTTGGTGCTATTTGCTGAACTAAACAGAAAACATCCTGAGATATTTCCCAGAAGGAGAATTTTTCACTCAGATATGGTCATGCTATCAAGAGGCAACTGGCCATTGCTAAAATAATGCCCTCAGCATTGTATAAACTCACATAAAACATGAGTTAAGGATGTGTGAGGCAGCTGGAATATGGCATAGCTCAATGTAGTTTATCCCCTAGGTCCGAATCTGCCTCTGCTCATGAAAGGGAACATCATTGTAAACATTATGGATGGATTTTGGGGATCTTGGATTAACCACAGGCTAAAGGTGTAGCTAACAACAATTAACCCCAAACTGCAATCTAAAGTCTCATCCCATTTTAAAATTCTTCATGGGATCTATGCTCCAAAAAGTCATCACATCGTAACTAAAAAGGTTTGTGTTCAATCTTGGCTTTTGACTACAAATCTGAGCTGAACAAAGAGCTATAAAAGCTTAACTGAAGCAGCCCTCCCTCTTTCAGAATCATTGTTCAGTTTTAATATTACCTATTGGTGCAAAATTTCCTAATTTCATGACTGCAGGAAAAGCTGTCTCTCTTTTTAAAGAGAGAGATCCACCTTGTAACCAGAAAGCAGCACAATACATTAAACTGACATTGATTTTGCAGACATTATTGCCTTCATGTAGTTAAAAAAAAGTCACATTTTTATCATGAGAATAAGCTGGTGCTGTACATGAAAATAAATAACACTTCCTGGATGGAACAGTTAGAGAGGTGGATAGACTAATAACAATTTAAATTCTTTGGTGAGAAATCAGTTTATTATATTGACAGACACAGGCTGCAGGGTGGTGGAAAGGTAGTCAGGTAGACTGATATTAGAATATATATCTAGGAATAACAAGATAAGTTAAACAGAGAGACCCTCATAACACGAACGTCTTGCACTGCAAAATAGTCTCCTCTAGGATAAGAAGGAACAGTGAGCTTATTAAATGAGTCATTTAATATGATCAGAAAAAAAGTTGAAAAACATGCTGTAGGGAACAATCCTGGAGATGGACTACTAGAAATTACTCTTCAGTATCTGTGATTATCTGCAGTGACATTTTTTTCCTCGTCTTTAAAATGTGGGAGTGAGGGAAATGGACGTTGTGCCTTTCAGTCGCTCAGTTGCACAAGCTGAAAAAAAAGATGTTTGATTTCTTAACGACATTGCTTAAGTGAAGAGCACTGACCTTTTCTTTAAAAAGAAGAGGAGACACTTATAAACTGAACAGACAAGGAATTGCCAGCATGTGAGTTTAAGCTCAGGTAGGAAGATCAAACACTGCATTCCAGTGCAATGACAGGAAGACCCTTCAGACACCTCCAGCAGTAACGTATGTTTAATCAAGGGGGAACAGTTTTTTTCTTGTACAAGTGCTTGGAATTTCTAATTAATTAGTGCAATATTTATTAAAATTGCAGCTAAGGAGTTTGCTTTTTCATCCTTTTTATTCTCTTCCTACTCTCAAGTATTCAGAGAAGTAACTACATTTTTTGGATGGTTTGGGTTTCTATTAAATGTTACATATCTCTGATGATGAAGAGTCATTTGTGCATGCAAACAGAATAAATTACACTTCTACCCACCTGACAGAGTCTGTTATGCTGCTAGAATGGTCTACATGGTGGAAATATACTTGATACTTCAGGATTTTAGTGATTTAAATGCACGAGGATGTTTTTGCTCCTGAAATAAGTGGAATAGTTATTAACTTCAGTTGGCACAGCTTTAGACCTTAAGTCAGGAGAAAGAAACTGAATTCTTCTCCTTTCTCCTGTCACTTTGTGAGAGACTTCAAATTGCTTTGCTGAAAATTTCCTATTTCTACTGGCTCCTATAGATTAAACTCAACAGAAAGAAATGGGACTGAGATATGACCTGAGCAGAAATCCCCTTATTCACCTGGAAATTAAGATAGTTTTTCAATCCACTCAACAGCTGTCTCACAATCTTTACCCTGGGGTTGCTTGGTACACTGTCACACAGTAACAGGCAAAGTGATCCAAGAGTGCTGTAGGAGCTCTGGTTCAGAGGCCCACAGGACCCTTGAGGAAAGCAAATTCTGCTTAGTATCCACTCACTCCTGTTTTGCACTTAGTGAGAAAGAGTGCCTGGCTGTGTGAATTCAGATCTGGCAACTCAGTGACCAGTAACAGCAACAAGGTGTTCCCTCAGTGATTTTGGCTTCAGGACCAGATAAGCAGTATGCCAGACACAGTAGTCAGGTGCTTTTTCTTTCCTGTTAGACACTGCCAGACAAAGGAGCTTTAGTGTGTGCATAGACGTCTATGTATGAATGTCCACATATACACAAATACATACAACTATTAGTTTATCTGCTCGCATACCTAAGGCTTATGAAATAGAAGGCAGATGTCACAGACAGATCAAAAATATTTAACTGGCAAAGCTTTATCAATGTCCATTATCTCTGGATAAAAAGATGATTGAGATTTAATGCTCTTCTCTTCCTAAGCCTGTGTGAATGGTGGAGACCAGCACTGAAGAGAGGTCCTGCTCAAGCACAGGTTTGACTAGTTATGAGAGAAATAGGTAGTCAAATAGGGACTGCTCTAGGGTTGAACAACCTGTTTTTGTGCCAGTCAGTGCTCTGCTGCATGACCTTTCTGTCCATTAGCTTGCAACGTCTTTGAAGCCAAAGTTAATGCCTCTGGTATATCAGAGACACTTCCCATCTGGGAAGCTCACTGGGGGCCTCTCACTGCTGCTGGGCTGCCAACAGCACTAAGAACCCTTCAAATGGCATAAACCGAAATGTTACTCAGACACGTCAGGAGATTAAATTCCTCTTACACTGCTAATCCTCTGCGGTTTTAGGGATGGCCAAGTGCTATTGCCTTATCTTGCCATCTCTAAAAACGTACATGTGACTGAGACACACCAGATGTGTGAGGAAGCTGGGCAATGTTGGCCTTCTGCCCTTCCTCTTCCTCAACTCTCAGATAACACTATCCACAGCCCTTCCCTCTGCTCCCATAGGGTCACTATCCCTCCTCCTCCATCCCACCCCACTCCAAGCTCTGGTTCCCACACCTAACCTACTGACCCTTATTTTGCTGGATGTGCAGATGCAGCCTGGCTAACTCTTACCTTGTATGCTCTGAAACAGGTGTGCAGCAAACAAGGGAGGCCTGACATGCAACCTTGGACAGGAAGCAACTTGCTATTTATAAGTTTCTTCTTTATGGGTATGTATTTCTGTTCAGAAAAAATTTGGCAATGTCCAGATGGTCTTGCTAAAACACACATATCTCAAAAGGAATCCAAACACCCTGTTGTGGGTATAATGCTTGTGAGCTGCGTGCAATTTCTCTCTTCATATGGTTTGATTTGGTCACCACTGTTAGATCACAAAGGATCCTGAAGCATTTCAGACGTCATTTATGTCTCCCAAACTTGTTATTCTTATGATAGTCTCCCTTGCATGTCACAAATCCAGCTAAAAAATAATCTTTCCTTCCATTTAAGATGTACTTTGTTTCTCCTTTAAAGCAATACGGGAAAAATGCTTACATGCTGTCAGTAAAAGCTGTAGGTAAGAAGCCATTTTCTTTCTGTTATTTACATGTTTGGTTAAAGATGAGCCTAATTGTTTTTTATTTATGAACTTAATTTATAAGGAACATTGATTGACCAACTGATGGCCCAAGTTTTATTCAGAATTTTATCTGGACATTTGTTATACCTGATCATAATTATGTTTTGTCTCTTTGAGACCTAAGGGACTAATCCTGCTTCAGTTTAAAAAAAAATTATAAACTCACAATTGCAGTCTTGCATAGACCTGTTTGAATGCCATTGTAATTCTGCAAGAGATACTTGGAAACAGGATAGGTGATCTCTGTGGATAAAGCATTATCATGCTGCAAGTGAAACTGAATATCCAGAGTCCTCAGTCAGTCTTTTCAGTTTGAATGGGCAATCATCAGGCTGTGAGACTCACCTTGGGGACGGATTGCAGGACTGTTTTGAACAGAAAGAGCTCCCTGGATTAAAAGAGACCAGAGATTTGGTCTGTGCACAGACTCTCTCCTGCGTCCTAATTTTTAGTGTGGACATTTTTTCTACTACTTTGCTTTGATCATTTTGATTAATCATCCTCAGTGTATCTCACCATAATGAACTAATGGCTTTTCAAGTCCTGATACCCTGGTACATGGTCAGAGCCCCAAAGGGAGGAGAAACATCCCCTTAACAAACCGCCTGTCTTGTCCCGACATGGGTGAGAGCAGCCTCAACACAAACTGCAGCTAAACCATTCCTGCCTCCCATTCTGCCAGTGCAGCTCTGCAGCTGGTACCCAGCAAGAGCTCTGCTGGGAGCTTGAGCACCATGCTGGGAGTGGGCCTGTGGGGCTTAGGACTGCAGGAGGGCAGCGGGGATGGGGAGCTGCTGTGCATATCTCCTCGTTTTCTTCCTTGGCCCCAAAAGTTTGTGTCTGTCCACATTTGACTTGGGAGAGGAGAATGGGGGGAATACTCTCTGGTTGCTTCAATTTGTACTTCATGCAGGTCCTATTACCTTAGTATGTGTTGTTTTCTAAAATTATCAGGTTCTTTCCTTAAACCCATTTGTACTTTTTGATTCATTTCAGTCATCAACAGTGGGTAAGAAAGTGATTTCTTGCTGTATTTCAACTAAATATTTGGATGGTTTAGCTTTTTATTAGAGGTTCATTTTTAAACTTAGTTACTATCAGTTGTTAAAAAGAAGCACAGCTTTTAAAATTTTTTTTAAAGCTTTAGCTTTTTCCATGAAAAAGCATTTATATCAGGGGAAGGCATGAGCAGAGTGTGTCTGTTTTTTAAAAAGCTGCTTTGCATCAGACCCCAGGTATTTTACACCAGCATGATGTTAGCGCCCAGGAAGAGTTTGCAAACCTGTTTATTTTTGTATGAAGCTGTTATCTTTCATAGCACAAAAAGGAAAACAGAGGCCTTGAAAAGACTTTTGTACTGGATAAACATGAGAGGGTTCTCTGTCAGCCCCCCACTGAGCATGCACGGAGCCGTGGCGGTGACATCAGGTTTGAGATGTGGTGCCAGATGCCTTTCTGAGACAAACAGCTGTGACTGGTGCCTGAGATAGTGATGGATGAGGCTACATGGCCCAGCTTGCCCCGCAATGTCCCCGGCTATTGCAGGACTGCCACCACCCCTCCAGGCTGGCTGCTGTGGCAACAAGGCAGGGCCTTTCTGAGCTGCTCAGGCAGGTATGTAAAACAAGAATTAAACAACACGAGCTTTCCTCGTTTTAACAAAATGACAATACCAGAGCTATGGGTAAGTAGCTGAATTTCCTTTAACAAAAGGGGTAACGTGTAGGGTTTTGCCTGATAAAACCCTTTGCCTCTTTGCTTTTCCTAAGGCTAATCCTGCAATCACAATAGGGTTCTTCTTCCAGAACCAGTGAGCAGATCTCCTCATACTGTATTTTCCAGTGAGGAGACAGGGATGAGCTGGTTCTGCTGGATGTGTGTGGGTTGTAGCTGTTTCACTGGCCCCACCACAATAGGGAGGGTGGGTGACAATCTTGCTGCGCTGCAATTTTGAGCCCTCATGGGGTTCAGCAGGACATGGCTGAAGGGCTCAGACAGAGTGAGTAGGGCAGTGTGTGGCATTTGGGGTCCCAGTGTGGGAGGGGCACCACTGCTGAGGAGGGTGAGGTGGGACTTGGAAACAGGGACACTTCTGCCCCTCGCTGTCCAGAGGGCTCGGCTGGTCTGGGGAGTTATTTGAGGTCTCTGTTACACATGACACAGGCTGTTTGCTGTGAGATCACCTTCCTACCCAGGGCAAAGCAGCCCACAAACTCCAAAGGCTGCTCCACCCCACCCCAGCCCATCTAATCCCTGCCGATGATTACAGCTGAGTCCCCAGCACTTTCATCCTGTAGGATATTGTGTCCTCTGCTGCAGAGGGAGTCGCAGGGTTCAGTATGTCTCCAGTGAAGGTGCAATGATAAGAAATTTGGATGAATTGTCCTCCTAGTGATGGTCTGTCCATTCAGACAGTGACTCAACAGGTTGTGCTGGTGGGGCCTCTAGGTGGAAAAAGCTGTCTGCAGCCTGCTAAACAAGCATTGCCATCATCATCGACAGGGAAAGGTGATACATCCATCTTTTAGCAATGCCTAAATTTAGGGTGTGGGCCAATTTTCATCATTTTTGTTTGATGGGGTTTTGTTCCCTTTTCTAATTTCATTTTCAACCATGAAATAGCTCATGGTTCCCAGAGACAGAAATTCACCTTGTATATTTAACCTGAAATATTAAAATAATCTTCTGGTTTAGCCCCTTTAGACTTCAGGCAAAAATGGTTTTAATTTGGTGCCCAACTAATTAGTCTGCTGAGAGATGTTAATAATTAAGCTAATAATTACTACACCTTTGCAATGGACCTTGAGGTAACTTTAATGCAGGTAATTTAAAGATAAAAATAATTATTTCTGGAATCTTTTTCTTAGAACATAATTATTTTTATATTTATATTCTTTCCCTATTTCAGATGATAAATATGACCAAAACACATGAAAGTTCCATAACTACTGACCAGAGGGGAAAAGGGAAAATAGCCATGCTTCAGCATGGCTGACTGAGAAGTTTGGGAAAAAAGACTTTGCTGCCCAGTACAGATCTTTTCTGAGTTATACTGCTCTTTTAGTTATTGAAAACAACGCACACCCAACTTCCCACTTTCCCACTTCCACACCCCTCTTCTCCCTGAGCAATGTTTAGCCAAGAGTGGCCAGCAGGTTTGGGATGTGGAGAATTGGCAAAATAAAACAACAAAAAAAGAATTTTGTCCCAAGTACAGAAAAACTCCAAAACTTCAATCAAAAAAACCAGCAAAACCCAAACTTTTACCAAAAAGCTATGTGGTTTTGCTTTTTATCATCACTTTCTGCATTCAGAGGCAAACACACTTTTAATGGACCTTTTCCAGCAGAAGGGATGGTGCTAACTTTGAACAACCAGTTTTTGCAGATGGGGACATAGGGACAGAGTCATTAAGTTGCTTCCCTAAACCTCAGTGTGACCCATTCCATGTGGATGGCAGAGCCGGGCATCAAGTGAACACTTGTCTCTCAGAGTTCATCTCTCACCCCTCCCAGCAACTGCAAGAAAAACACAAAAGTAAAAAACTTCTTTCCATTTTGGAGCCGAGGGACTTTCTTTCTGATCCCAGCACTCTGAGGTTACTGCACAGATGTGATTCATGCAGTAATGAAATCTCCAGATTTAGGGGCTTAAATGCCTTTTAAAATGGTATTTAAAAGATGAGTCCTTGAGGCCCAACATTCCGAGGCACTGACTCCCACCAGTCCCCACAGAGGCCAGGGGAGCACTTGGTGCTCAAGCCACAGCATGGCCTTGAGCCAGAGATCCCAGTGCTGTGATCCCAGAATGGCCTCTCCCAATGTACAGCTATCTATTTCATGCTCGTTTGTGCAACTTTGAAGCAGGAAGACATTGTGGGACAGTCCATCCTCTTGCTGAATAGCACCCTGAAAATTATTGCAGTAGGTAGGTACAGCGAGACTGACAAAGAAAATGCTGTTTTCTTAGGCCTGCCAGTGCCAGCTCTCTGATCACCTGCCGTATTTGATCTGGCGTTTGTCTGGCATGACTCATTCCCTGCAGCCTCAGGAAAATGTGCTCTCTATCAGCATTTTAGAGGCTCTGTTGCTCAGTGTTAGGAAACAGAAGTAAATTCCTTTCAAATATGTTTCACCAAAATGGTGGGCTAAATTTTCTTAAGATGTCAAGCCTGTTAGGAAAAGGGAGGAAAATGGCATACCTGTATGATCACAAGAGAAGAGGAATTTAATTTGTAGGCAAAGGCTGCAAGATGGTGAAAACATGTTGTATTTTAAAAGTAACATTTTTTCTATATAAGCCAGGGAAAAAGGGATTTCATGCTGGCTCTTTAGCACCCTGTCTTGCTCCCCACCTATTTCCTGCAAAGAAGTAAGTGGAAAATTTACTCTTACCTTTAAAACCAGAATTGTGTGTGCTATGGTGACACTATTACCTATATTCTGTTACTCTATACTTACCCATGCAGGACCTGGCATCCCGTGACAGGAGCTGGATGGCGTGTGGACAGGAGCTGAACAGTGTGTAAAAAAGGATCCACCTGCACTGGGGGAGCTGAGTTCCCGAACACCATTTGCATGTGGTCTTGATGGATCAGGGTTGGACAAGGTAGCAGAGAAAACATCTGAAAGCCAAACTGGCCTAATGAATGCTCCCCATTATTCAAAAAAGAGGTGGTTATGTTTTTTAGTAAAAAAATGTGCATTATTTAAGCTGAACTAGACAAATGGCTCTGCTTTAGATTTGCAGTAGAGTGTGGCAAAGTAGAATTATAACTACCTTTTACCTCTCTTTGGACCTGGATGGTGCTGAGTATTCAGACCTGTAAAAGCATATGTCAGCAAAGACTCAGTGTGAACATTATTTTGCCCATGTACCTGGGGAGCAGGGAGGAGATGATGGAGGTATTTGGGCCAAATATACTCATTAAGCCCTTTTTCTGGTTTTCAGGTGTTGCTGATTCAGGTACAAATCAGAACAGGGATTGGACAACTCAGCAGGCTTAAACAGCCCAGGATGATGCAGTGGGGAAGGCTCTCTTACAGCATCTCCAGTATTTTCCCATACCATCACGAGCACGTCCTGTGCTTCCTATCTTCCATTGACTCCAGTTACTTTAAGGAATTGCTCTTCCCAGTCAAGCACAGAGAACTAGACAATGGTTAGATGAAGCAGGCTTGATAGAAGATTTATCTGATGAGGGATTTAGCAAGGAAGGAGATTTAGCAGGTTTCCCCTCTGTTGACCTCATTCCCAGCTGATTTATTTTCTCTGGAGCCAAGGCCCCACACAGGGCAGCTTCTCCTGCTGCTAGTCACCTCCCTGCAGATAATCTGACCTTTTCTTTCTCCACTACTGATAACACTTAGAAAAAAATGATAGATTGGACAGCAAACAGTGTTTATTGACGGTTTAGAGGTATCCCATGAAAACAGGACCGGAGCAGCTCCAGGGAGTATGGGCAGCCAAGGGGCTGCTGCTGCTGCTGAGGTACCCCACTCCTTCCCAGGACAGGTGGGTATGGATTCCCCAGCACTGTCACTTCAGACTTGATGGGGGATGTCATCACACGTACTCCTTGAGCCAGGCAGGCAGAGAGGATTTCAGCCTAAATCTCCAACACATGTCGACCAGAAATAATTTTAGTATTCTGCAGGTTAAAGCGGAGTTCCTTTCTTCCTTCTTTGTGTGTCATGTTGTGATCAACGCTCCTTTGTCTTGGCAGGCCATTGCTCTTCCTAATTTGTATAATAAAATCTGTTGTCTCCTTGGACAAGAAGTTTTTCTTTGAACTACATAGGCGCCAATTGTTGTTGAAATGCGTGACATTCATTTTGTGTGTTTGTTCTCAGGAAACAAAATGAGCAGATTTTTCATTTTGTTCCTGTGCTTCTGCTAAGCTAGCAGGCCCTATTTTATCAACACCAGACTGGTAACCATCCTCTCTTCTGAAAAATTTGAACAGAATTCCTGCTTTCCTCTGAGTAAATATGGGGGGAAAGGAGCAGGAACTGTGCATCTACTTTTATAATATCTGATTATAAACTCTCTGTAATGTCTCAAACAGTGAGTTGCATCCTGAGAGGCGACCAGTGAGATGATACACATTTTTACAAGTGGGAAAACTGAGGCATGGCTTAGTGGTAAAGCTGGAATAGAGCTGAGATGGTACTCCAAAAGCTCTGTGTTGCCATGTCTTGCAGCCCCTGGCACAGTGCTTGCATTCACCTTCTTGCTCTGCTCTGTTGGGCCTGAAATGTTCCATTCTTAATATGGCTGTTATTGACTTGAGGCCCTGGTCTTCAGTGAAGTGTGTGGTTCCTCTTACTGGTACTCCCAGGCTGAGCCCAGCAGCAGGCACTGCCCGAGGTTGAACATAGACTCAGAAACTTGCACCATACAGAGTTCTACAGAACTGTGTCATTTTTCTTCAGTGCTGATGGGGCTCTTTGCTGGGGAGAGGAGTCCTGCCACATCCTGAATCTTGCTCAATTGTCAAAGTGCACTGCTCAAAGTGTCAGCTGTGCAATCCTGGCAGCCCTCCAGAACAGCCTCATTTTATACTTTGGCCAATGGAGCATCTCTCTTTGGGAAGGACGGCTCGAGAGAGTGGAAATCACAAGAAATCTGCAGTGGACACTTAAGTGTGGGAAAACATTTGCTGGTGTCAGGGACCTAACCCAAAACTTTGAACCCCTTTATTATCTCTCTGGGAAAAGTAGATTGGAAAACACCACTGAAATACCTCAAGAACACCAAGTGGAAGGATTTCCTCCTTAAATTTCTTGCTGGAGTATGGCAAGGGCACATAAAGCCATGGATTTATATTTGCAAAGATCCAATAATCTCAGGGCTTTAAAGAGCTGATATGGGAATGTATTTGCTGCATGCTGAGGGAGAGAGTGTAAGAGGAAGCAGATCTGTAGTCTGGCTCGCAAATTTGTTTCACCCCTGCAAGCATCTTCTCCCCTCATGCAGAACTTGATTTTGAAAGGTTCATATGGCTGTAGCAAATTTCAGCTTATAAATATATTAATTTTTGGGTTGTGCACTTTGTGCATCATTGCAGTGCTTCAAATGTTGTCTCAGCATGTTGCTCGTTACTGAATCATGGAGAACATATAGTGAGAAGTGTGTGGGCTGAGAAACATTTTGTAATGCTTGGCTTGAGTCTGTGCAGCATTTAACTTACAGTCTGCATTTGAAGCATACAGGTTATAATAATGTTTGACATGGGTGTCAAATCTGTTCATCTAGCTAGAATAAAACCTATTTCTCTTCTACATTTGTCTTTATCAGTCCAAAACCATGGGAAGATTTCTGTCAAAAATGAAGGCAAGGAGGTTTCTTTCTTCAGAAAAGGACAAAATGGAATATCAGTGTATCTCTTCTAAGGTCAAAAGTACAAGAGTAAATGCAGAGTTATCATAATTTTGACAGCTGTGTTATCTTTCTCATAGCAAAAAAGAATTTTCGGAGAATTTTCTCTATTGCTTTCACAGAATATCTTGGAAATCAGGATACTAGAGGGATTTTAAAAAATATTGAAATCTTTCTTTTTCATGCCAATATGCCAAACTACTTTGAGAAAAAGAAAAGAAAGAGAAGCAATAAGCAATTCATCTATTAGAAACTGATTTTAATTTTTGTAACATTTCTGAAATCAACATGTGCAAGTATATAGGTTACAATCTATCTCCATATTTATGCTTGGAAATGTAGGTAAGAGAATGCTATATGTGATGTTGGTGGGAAAAAACAAGGTGGGAGGTGGAAAACTATTGTCAAAATTGTTCAAGATATCTTTATAACAAAATATATGCTTTCTATTTTGTGATTTACACTTTTTAAACTATCTTGGATTGAAAAGAATGCTGTCAAAATATGTAAAATAGAAATAAAAATTTTCAAACAAATCTGTTGTTTAGAATCCTGCCCCAAAATACAAAATAATCAATGCCTATCTAATCTTTAGAATCTCCCTGCATTTATGTGACTTCTGGTTATATTTTTATTAGGCTCAGCTAACAGACAGGTGAGGCTCACATGTTCACTGGCTGAACTGCCTGTCTGCAGAAAGTTACCAGAGAGGCTCCAGCCCAGCTCATTAAGGCAGAAAAGGAGAATTTGTCTTGGCTTTAATCTGGACTGAGTTCCCTGGAATGTCAAATTGGAGCTGGCTGCAAAATTGAGACAAATTTTCATTTTAAAATTGGCAAGATAAAAATTGTCGTCATTTCTTTCCTCCCTTGCCCTCAAATTCCAGCAGTGGTAGTGTGAGCAGAGGAATTGTCAAGCTGAGAAAATGTGTTTAGAGACTTACTACAAATGTAGTCCTGGCTGTTTGCTGTTAAAGAGTAGAAGGATGGATTTATACAGGAACTCCAAAAGACCCTAAAACCGCTCCTCTTTCTGTGGATAAGAGCAAATGCCAACAATCAGCTCCAGTACTTAAGTTAATGCTGACCTTGGCCAGCTGCAATTTATACAATTCTTCCTTTATACTTCCTAATGCTGGGGACATTACTGCTTTCTTATGAAGAAAAATGAACAATTTTTTCCTCAATTTAAAGCTACAGCTTAATGCAAACACACAATAGGGTTGCAGGGGCTTTTAAGCAAACAGCCAGGGATAATGAAGTGACACACTTAAATAAGGGCATCTTTCCTGAAAGTCAGGTAAGTACCTGTAGGTGCTTTAGCACCGACCTGACTGCTCACACTGATGTTGTCACTGCTTTCAACGGGATTTGTTCCACTAAGGCTAAGAGCTTTTGTAAATCATGTTCTGCAAGTAGAGGCTGTTTCTCCCAGCACCTGTTTCCCCAAGCCTCTCTCCCTTGGTCCCTCATCACTGAGATGAAAGAAATCTCAAGTTGCCCATTAATGCCATACTCTGCCAAAGCCCACAGACCTGAATGCAAGAGCAGGATGTGAAATACCAGTGGGGATGGTCCCAATGCAGTGTAAGGCTTAGCAAAAGGAATAGAAGAGTTAAAACACCTGAACTCTGTTTTCCACTTGCTTGTGAGCTCTAATATGGTCTTTGATAGGGCATTTTGGGGCTTTGGGTTCTGTTCTGGAAACTTTCATGTGAACTCAGCAAAAGCAAGACCCCACTGGGATAATTAGAGTCTTGTGGGACACAGACTGTAATTCCTAATTAGTGTCAGTGGAACTGGTACATGAAAACTGAGGTCATAGGCTATTTCCAAGAGGTTTTTCATATCAAGGAAAATTAATTTTTTAGTGCCAAATAGAAAGAATGCCAGGCCCTAGTAATCAAGGAGAGATTCTTGACCAAAATGTCAAATATCCAAATGGCCGATTTGAAAGAACCCTCTTGTATAGGATTACACCGGGAAATCAGCAACTCCCAAAATCAGTAAAGTTCACAAATCTAGCTGGGCAGGATCAGTTGCCCACCTAAATTTATTTTCTTCATTTGAGGCTTGAAACATTTATCCATGAAAAACTCAGAGTGGAGTGCCAGGACTACACTCAGTTCTGACACCTGAATGACAAATTATGAGTTCAGTGACACTCGTCCAGCTATTTTTTCTTCCGTAGATAGGCTCAGATGGATCTGGCAGGACATTAGTGAGCAAATCAGTAATCGATGGACAAGAATGAATAGAAATATGGCTCTTAACTTTGAATAAAACTCTGGCACTACAGAACTTCTGGATGAATCACAGTGGAATTTAAGGTGGAGTTTTGTTCATCTGTGCCTAGTTTGAGCATTCCAGACTCCCCTGTCTTTCTTGGACAAGAAGTCGTTGCTCTATTTGTTCTGATATCAGTAAGGGTAGTTTTTTGGAAAGGGTTATGAGGAAGTGATACACAATGCAGCCCAGTTCCATTTTCTCAAAATCTCTCTCCCTTGCATTTTAATATTTTCACATAAATCACAGTATATTTTTGGAAGTTCTTTTTATACTGGATCTCTGTCTTGTGCTTCTTTATGCAATTACAGTGCAAAGGACAAAGATTAGGAATTTCCTTTCTGGTTTTCTGCCAACTCCAGATCAAGGACACTTTCAATGACAGAAGGAGATGGCAAAATCAAAACTGCATAAAGAACGTATTTCCTAATGCAGCTTTTAATTTATGCTTGAACTCACAGCTTCACCATGGCATAGAGGCCAGAAATACACAGATATGTCACAATAAGGATTGAAACTGTATAGGGATAATAAAATATAGTGCTATGAAATTGTAAAAGCTAACATTTTGGAACACATTTATCTTTATTTTTCCCTCCTGGATTTGAGCCAATCAAATACTGTTCAAGATTAGAAGACACCAGAGGCTGGAGGTGTATTAAAAACCATCTGCCAAATCTCGGATATCTCGTGCCTTCTGAAACATGGGACACCATCTCCTAACAGAAACTGAACTGATGGACTGGAGTGCATGGATTTCTGTTTTCCCATACTGATATGAAAAAAATAACTGCAGACAATTTTATGTCTGAAAAAACGTACTCATATGGTCCTGGAAAATTTAGTTTATTCATTTATTTATGAACCTTAGAAGCTTGTCTTCAGAGCCAAGCCCTAAAATGGACTGAAGATGGACAACTTACCATAAAGCAGCAAAGGAAGTTAGCTTGCTTAATGACACTGCTGGCTGTTTAATTATGCAAAGGAATTATCTTCTCCACTGTTTGTAAAAATGAGCTTGCTACATTCAGATTTTAAGTGGCATATCCATAAATTTAAGTTTAATGCCACTGTACAGAGGCTTTCCCAGATAATTCGAAAGCCTATCTCCTTGAAGTCATAGAGAGTGTCATTCTGACTAGACAAACTTTATGTTCTGTGTGTAATAGCAGAGATGGATGATACATGCTGTGCTGAGAGTGCTCTCAAGCTTTGGGAAGATCTGTGTGGATATCTGATTTTGGCCTTTGATTCTTCCACTCTTTAAAATTCTTCCACTGGTACCAGAGGTTTAAGTACAGCAATGTTACCTAACATCTGCTTCCTGCTCTGTTAAAACTAGTACAGATCAGCATAATTACTTCAATAGAGTCACAGTGGTTTATACTGCCTGCACATTTTGCCCTGCTAAGGTGGAATTCAAGGCAATTCCATGAAAAACTGAGCTGAGCTTTTTATTTGTCTGAAATTTCATTTCTGTCTAATTTAGTTATCCATTATTTCCACAAGAATCATAGTATCTATTAAAAGTCTGAATTGCCCCACTCAGTTCGATAAAAATTTCTTTGTCAGATGCAAAGAAGCTGTTGCCCACCTCTTCAGAGTGGGCAGCATTGCATCAGTGAAGTGACTCTCCCAGTTCTCTTTGGGACCCTTTGAGGTGAAGACACTGGGGACACTACTGGACTTGCAAAGGCATGGGAAAATACACACAGTAGTTAGTATCTGGAGGAGCAAAAACTTATTCAAACATAAATATTTGTTTCAGCACCCTCTTGTTAATGTTCACCACAGTGCAGAGGGATTTACTTGCTCAACTTCCATCAAATATACATTAATGGAAGTCGCTTAGATAAATCCCTAAGCTTCTCTAGGAACAGCTCTTCTGTATTTACTACTCTTCTTGAATTTCAATGCCCCTCAAAGTTTAGGGAACCTCAGATTTTATTTTACTTCTCTGGTAGTTTCAGTAAGTGGTGATAACATCCTGGGAACATGACAAGTGTGACAAAGACTGTGCTCTTTACTGGACTGATCACATCGCTTGCATATTAAGGGAGAACATTTCTGTTTCTCAAACTTCAGTATGTGCTGATGCAGTATTTGCATCAGCAGCTCTCTGCAACCCCCTGAGAAAGGAAGAAACGGTGAGAAAGGGTTCTTAGGTAATTCATTCTTAATTTTGAATTTTTCCAGTATTGGTAAGTCTTCTCTTATGAAATAAAAATTGACCTATCCAAAAGGATGAAGTAAACTGAGTAATGTAATTAGCTCTGGGACTGTCTAAGGTTAATTGCTGGTTTCTCCAGATACTGTCCCCCAAATTCCTCTTGAGGTCATCCTACAGTAAGCGGGACCACCCAGGAGTCACTCTGGCAGTCACACTTGCACCATTGGAGCCTTTCAGTGCTGGGATCAAAGCCCCTTTACGTGAGGCCCCACTTGGCTCCCCACACACCCCACTCACACAAAGTCAGACCAGGTTTCCTCACCAGTTCCACCCCGGGTTTCCCATAGCAGAGTCTCAGATGTCCAGCTCCAGAGAGCAATTTATTCACGGCACAGCAACACAGAAACAGCTCCAGCTGGTGCCTCCAAGGAGGGACCCTGAACACAAGAATCTCTGTGCTTTTATTCCCTCAGAGTTTAAGCTCATGGAAGTCTCACTCTTCCTCCTGAGCCATTGGATCCTGCTGTGTCTCTTGAGTGTCTGGTCACCTGGCCAGAGCCACAGGTCTCTGTGCTCTTTGCTGTGCAAAGGGTCAGCAATTCATGGCCTCTTGCCTTGGGCTCCCACCATGCAGAGCTCCATCCGCAGCTCACACTGCAGCTTGTATTCCTAAACACTAGCAGTGTTATTTCCTTCTGACTGATGACCTTTGAAGGTATAGAGTTATCTGTCAAATAAAAGGTTGCTCATAATAGCTGGTAGGCTTAAGAATGGATTTTACCTTAATATTGATTAAGGTCATGCTCTTCCTTTCCACAAGCTGCAGTGAAGGGACATGGTCTATGGGCTGTCTGACTGCTTCACTCTGTTATTACTTTAGTACTGTGCCAGAGATGAAAAAAATGCTTGTGTTCTTCATGTTCTTTATTCTCTTCCATTCTCAAACTTTCAGTTGAATTTTCATGTATGTAAAGAATTTCTCCCATTCATCTCTGCTTTCTGGAGCTGTTGTGTAAAAATATGTGGTCCGAGCTGTGCATAAAGATAATCCAGAAGCTGCAAATGGTTTCCCTAACCTATTAATCTATGTATAGTATGTGTAGGTTGAAGATGGGCTTTAAAGAGAACCTGTGCTTTAGACTCATTTTAGTGTCTCTTCAGTTTAAACATACCAGGGACAGTTTTCACCTGTTAAACCAAAATTGAATGACATTACACGACAGTTTCACACTTTGCAGCTTGGTTTACCAGCATTCAAAGGCCCTTTCCCTCTGAGGGCAGGAAATAGCATGTCACAAGAACAATCTCTTGGAAGCAAAGCAGTCTTTGTTTGTCAAAAGGTGTCATACAGAGCACAAAGAGTAAAAGAAGTAAAAGCAGTAAAGACTTATCTAATGATGATTCTTTCACCCAAACTATAGTTTTTCTCTCAGACAGTGAACTATCTTCTCAAAAGCATGTAATGCTCAGGATCAGGCAACTGCCTTTAAATTGCCTGGTCTGTCTCTAATCACATCTGCTTGACTTGACTGAATACCCTGTAACCTGAAAATTACATCTATACTGCTAAGTGCATATTCTCATGGGAGTAAAACCTGGCTCCCAGACCAGATGGTGTGAACTGGTTTTGGCTGCATTGCTGTGAGCAAATTTAGGAGCACATTGGCTGCATCCACCCTACACAATACTTGGCCCCAGATCTCTTCTATGCCCCTTGTCATGTCTCTGTGATTTTAAAATACAATTATATTTTTGGGTGCAATTTATTAATTTCAATGTTCAAAATTAATGAAAAATGCCTGACTGCTGAAATATCAGCAAGCTTTCCTTAAAGACAAACCATACTGTAAAGGGAAGCTTTTAAGGTATTAATTCCTCCTTCCCTTTTCATTGGTGCAAGATTTTTTTTTTTTTTTTTCTTATTGGAATTTCTCCAGAACTACCCATGTTTTTTTCTAGGCTTTTATTTTATTTCCCTCTCTAAAGTAGAGGGAACCTAGAAATAGAGCAACATAGAAATTCAGGAGTACTGGATAAGTTTGAGTTTGTGGACACCTTTGCATGACACAGGACAAAGAAGGTTTTCTCAGCTTGAGTCTGGAGGCACCTTAGCCATGTTGCCATGGTGCTATGCCTGCCTACCACTGTGTTAGTGAAAAAAGGTATTTCCACACCCAGGCTGTTGCGTAGAGCCATGTGAAATTACTTACCCCTTAGGAATCCACTTGCTCAAGAATTTCTGTACCATTTTGCCTTTTTAAGGCAAAACTTACTGTTGAGGATGCAATGTGTTCCTTGAATCATTACCACTGACAAAGACACACAAGAAAGGGAGATCTTGGTGTGAGCGCTGAGATTCCAAGTAGAGCTTGCATGGAGAGTTGTACACTATTTATAAAGTCAGCGTGTTTGATCTGGAAATCAAGAGAAAAAGCAAACACAGAATTCTGTCATGCCATGCTTTTTTCAAAACTAAGTCCCAGTCCCTAGTGTAAAATATCCTAAAATATATTAAAAATTCTTGTTATTATTACTAGAAAATGAGAAATGTAGTAAAATAGAAGAGTCTGCTCAAATCACCAAAAAGCAAGAGCACACTGAATCTTCCTCTGTAAATAAAGAAGTATTATGGGATTTTTATTTGTTTCTTGCAAAGAATTTTATTTTTTTAGCTGTGATGTAAATCAGGACTAGGTCTCCTTTTATCACCAGTTGTGCCTAGCTATGTCTAAAAAAATGTTATTATATTTTAATGCTGTAGAGGGTCTTAGAAAATGAATGGTCTTGGGAAAAATGTCAGTTGCAAACATCTCCTTGTACAAATCCCAAGCGATAATAAAAATTAACAAAAAGACACCAAATTTTTCATGCCTGCTCCAGCAGTTCAGAAGCTTGCAGGAAATGGACAGCCCAAACTGTATTAAAGTGTCGCTACTACTTTAACAGATGAAGATAAGTGAGCTTTCAGAAAGTCTTGAATTTACTGACCTTCTCTTCCAATTTGAGCTAATTCATTAGCTTCAGGAAAGCCTTTCACCACTCTCAATAATTATTTTTTTCCACATAATTGAGTTCTAAATTAGTATTCAGCTCTCTGAAGAAGAGAGAGTGTTATAAACATTCTTTCTAATGGGTGGATCTGAAAATCACGTTTCCTGATGGCAGCGATACATCTGTGGGGAATTTTCTGTCATTCCTTTGGGGATTTTTTCTATAGGACCTTTCCATGCTTTTATCTTGCCAATTGTTCTATAAGGCAACACTAATATAGCACCCGAATAGGTGGCCAGTGCTCTGCCATAGCTAAAGGTTTCCTTTTTTTAAAGTATGTGGAGTTTTTTCTTTCCCTGAAGGCAATTTAGTGATACCTGGGGGATCCCTGGCTTGCCTGTATTCATAAAATGGGATCTATGATGACTAATATTTCCACATTTATGTGCTTCTAAGCTTTCTTAAATGACCATTAGTACTGAGAGACAATTTCTGTTTCACTTCTTTGACATTTGGCTGGGAGATGACATATTTCAGTTGGACGTGGTGGAGTTCTGCATCTTTCTAATGACAAATGTGCCTTCTAGTTGCTGGAAGTTGAACCATAGCTATGCTCTTGTTTGGTTCAAAGGCACCATATATTATGGCTATGGTATCCAAACTATTTGTTACTAGAATGTCATTACGGCTGTAAAGGTCCAGTGGAATTTGTTCACTGCAGATATACAAAAGCTGTGATCTGAGCTTTATTGACTGCAGAAGGTTTTTACTGCCTGAAATAGTGCCTGATAAGAAAGTGCCTGATATGAAAAGCCTGACAGAAGAATCCTACATTGGCTGAAACTCCATGGATCTCTTCTGGCTTCAGCCTGGTCTGCTCTCTAATGGCTATTCCTTACCCAATTTTGGACACCATTACATGGTAATACCGTGGGATAGGTCTAAAACTTTGTCAAGGATAAAAACAAGCTCATTTTGTCAAACTCTTATTCCTACCTTTTCAAATTATGAACATTTTCAACACTATTGTAAATCTGATTTATTCCAGAAGTGTATATTTGTAGTGGTTACAGTATGTCCAAAGCAATTCACAAATCCTGCTGTAAATTTCTGTCTCCTCCAGTTTAGAGCAGTATTGCATCAAAATAGAGTAAAACCCTCAGCATTTAGCCTATGAATCATCACCTTTCCCTTTGTCTTCAAAAAAATAGTTTTAGTTTCTTGGATATTCATCAGTGAAAAATATTTTTGTGACTATACCTGATTTTTGATCCTACTCTGCAATATCATTTGTATGTGCATGTGTCTATGATTGCTTGCATGATTATTATTAATATAACATTGAATATTAAAGTTGTGGCTTGAGTGGGAAGATGGGTAAAACCAACACCCGTATACTTTCCTAGTGATACAATCCCTAAATCGTGCTGTATTGAAAGGAGTTTGCACCTGCATCACAAGACCAATATAGACATATTTAAAGCTGTCAAGCCTATTTCAGACTTCACTGAAGCTGACTGAACAGAGCCATGAGAAGGTTGAGTACTTCAGTGGTAATAAAAAGTATGAAAAGTCACTGCCAGAGGAATGGTGGCACCCAGTGATAGTAAAGCAATAGTGAGAATGGGAAAGGGGTTCCTGACACTGGGTATGAATTCAGAGGCTAAGAAATTGTTTGACAAATGGAGTGTGTGGGAGGAAGACAGGAGAAAACCAGCATAAAACTAGAAAAACAGCTGTGAGTGTATCCCTGAGGAAAAACAGCAGGAAGAGCTTTTAGGGAATGTAACACACTGGAAAAGTAGGTTTGGAAATTGTGAGTGAGTTGTGTGCTGTCATTTGTTTCTGCCTATTCAGAAGACAGAGCTTTGTTGGTCCCTTGCAAAGAAACAAGGTTATATAAAAACTCTAACTTGTTTCATAGCAGACTTCCCTTTAAAAGGAAATATTCCCACAAGTTCCTATTTACTTACTGACTGCTTTGGTCAAAGTGCTAACAATATTTAACTTTTAAGGAAAAGTGCCCAAGTGACCTGGGGGAGACTCTTTTGATACTGTCCAGCAGCTTCCTCTGTGTGTGTGAGCTGGTAATTTTACTGCAATGAGCACTACCACTACAATTGCTCAGTTGCCAGCTTTTGATAAATGAGGATTGGGAACTCGTGGGGATGTTTTAAAAGAGCAGTTCCTGCAGGTAACACTTTTCCATATTTCAAGCTTTTGTGGAATATCTAAACTGCTTGGCAATGAGCACAAAGGATTTGCAATAAGGCTTACTTTAAATCACTTCTTTTTACATAGATATCACTTTTAAGTAATCACATGCCTCTTATTTAATTGTGCAGTGATTCTCCAAAAAGAAAACGATGCTATTTGATTTACTCCAGTGGCACTTAAACAATACCAACTGGCTTTATTCGCACTGCATAATATATGGAATAAGCAGGGCAAAGAAAAGCAGAGATTTTTATTTTGTCTAATTATGAACCTTCTCTAACAATATGAGGAGGATCAAAAGGTCAACTTGATTGTGAATGTTACTAAGTATGTAGAAAGGACTTGAAAAACAAGTGATAAAGACAAAAACTCATGGCAATATAATCAATACAGTTAACGGAGCACTCAGTGCACTCGTAAGGAGGGAGCAGGAACTCAATCCAGCTGATGAGATGGAAATAGGTGTCCAAGGGCCAACTCAAGCCATATTTGTTAACCCCTTTGGGCTTACTAAAATAATGAAAAACATGTCAAAGAGTTCTGGACACCTATGTTGGGCAACTGGGCTGAGCCTCAGTTAAACTGCTGCATGTTGTTTTGTGAGGAGGACTTTAATTTCACTCCATCATTAAGTATTTCTTACTATTTGAGGTATCCTGTCTTGCTCTGCCTGGTCTTCATCTACAACTCTCAAAGAGGACAGGTCTCCTGTAGGTCTCTTGCCACATCAACCAGCCCCATGGAGGTACCTCACAGGCAGCTTAAGCATAACCTATAGCTTTATACCTCTGTGCCTGGCCAGCTGAATTGAACATCAGTATCAATACTTTAATTTCATCTGTGTCTCACCTCATGTATCTCAGCTCCTGATCAGTCAGTGGCAGATGAGATGCCCAACAACATCACTGACAATTGCCTATCACTGGATTCTTCCTTCCTGACATAGGGATTGCACAGGGATGCTGGGGTGAAGGAAAACATGGTCAGGTCACTGTACCTTGTGACATCCCTGAAAGAAGGCAAAGCAGTGAATGGTATCAGATGAGGGGAGCTAATGATCAAAATGGGCTCTCATTTAATTGTACATCTCTTCTACAAAAATAATGTTATTATTTCTGATTTACTGGGGTGGCATTGAAACAATACTGATTGGGTTTTATTCCCAACACATGAATTAAGCAGGGAAACATTTTTTTTGAATGCATTAGGTATTTTTTATTTATTTATTTTAAAAATTCATTCAATCTTCAAAGCTTAAGTAAGTTTAGGGTGTTATCATGATGAAATGACATATGTTATGGCATAGTTCACTCCTATAATGACCATTACTGCTGAAAATGTAGGGCATAACAATATGGGGCCAAGGCCGGGTCTAGATCCTCACTCCAGCTGTGCTGGAAGCTCCCACCATCAGGTAAAACTGGCAGGAAAAGGAAGAGAAGTGCACAGTAAGACTGCAGAGCTTCTACCCATGGGACTTCTTATTAACTATGTTGCAATTTTCTTTCTACATTTTTGATTTAAAACAGGCCTGACAAAAGAAATCATGCTTTAAAAATTAAGGCAGTAAATAATGGATGCATTACTGGGAGAGCAACACTATAGAGGGTCAGTGTGCCATTTACTTCCTGCAGCCATTTAAAACAAAAGAAGTACAGTCCTAGACAAAACAGGGGTAGAGAACGTGACAGAAACCATTGCAATTAGTATCACGTCAGTCTGATAGGCAGGAAACACATGATTAGGAAGAAAATGTGACATTTCAAACCACACCAAGAAATCTGGCTGAAACGAAGATGACTTTCTGGAGAGATATTACTGATGTGGAGACACGATTCTTTGAAGCTGATTTTTCCATTTGGCATATTTATAGTTCAATCAAATATTCTTATTGATCTGAGAATGTGGTATTTTCCTTAGGAAAGGGATAATGAGTGTCTAGGTGTCTAGTAAATCCTCCAGAGGTTTGAGCTGCCTGGATGCTGATTAAGGCTGACACTGTTGGAACACTGACGGCATTGCTCTGCCTGGGTGCTTACTGTGCTATGCCTTTAAAGATCAGGTCATAGACCAATTAGTTAATTTTAATTGTGCTTATATTAATTTCAATTAGCCTATCAGATGTCAAAGACGCTAAGAGAGCTTTTTCACTCTCATTATAATAATCAGTAGAATCAAAGAATGTCTCATGGAGAGTTTGTATTATTCCAGTGTTTTGGAAAAGATGCAAAGCATAAGTCTTCCTGGCCATAGTCAGAACTGAAATGAGACTTTAACAGAATGAGACTTTAAAAGAAGCCAATTTTCTTGACTCCCAGGTGATTTTTTTTTTGGTAATTTTTTTATTCCATTGAAAATAAAATAATTGGAGTTGTTTATGTGATTCAAGAACTTACATCTCAGAATCACAGAACCAACTAGGTTGGAAAAGACCTTTGAGATTTTTGAGTCCAACCTGTGGCCTAACACAAACTTGTCAATGAGACCATGGCACTGAGTGCCCCATCCAGTCTTTCCTTAAACGCCTCCAGGGACAATGACGTCACTACCTCCCTGGGCAGCCCACTCCAATGCCCAATCACCCTTTCTGTGAAGAATTTCTTCCCAGTGTCCAACCTAAACCTCCCCTGGTGCAGCTGAAGACTGTGTCCTCTTGTCCTGTAGCTGGTTGCCTGAGAGAAAAGACCACTCCCACCTGGCATTTCAGGGAGATGTAGTGATAAGTTTCCCCCAAGCCTCCTTTTCTCCCAGCTCCCCCGCTCCCTCAGCTGCTCCTCACAGGACTTGTGTTCCAGACCCTTCACCAGCCTTGTTGCCCTTCTCTGGACACACTCCAGCAGCTCAAGAGCCTCCCTAACGTAGAGAGCCACTCCTCCACCTCTCCTACCTTGCCCGTCTCTTCTGAAGAGTGTGGAGCCATCCACTGCAGCATTCCAGTCATGCGAGCCATCCTGCCAAGTTTCCGTGATGGCGACTACGCCACAGCTTTCCTGCTGCACCATGGCTCCCAGCTCCTCTTGTTTGCTAGCCATGCTCATTAGTGCAACTCCACCACTCTGAGAGTGGCAATGACTTTTAGTGAAATTTTGGGTCCGTACGAGGCTGTCTTAGACAAAGACATTCATCATCTTTGCAAGTCTGAAGTTTCCGTCAAAGCACCAACAGGGTATTTGGAAGGTTCCCCTGCCTCCAATGCTTTGAGACTGTATTTAGTGCCTTGCAAGTCTGATGAAGTGAGGTTTCCATGCATTTGGACTGAAATTCTTAGCTTCTGATCTTATGACTCTTTCTGGGCCAAACAGCTTATGTGGTGACATGGATTCTACCAGAAAGTCAGCAGACAAAGTCTGCTTCTTTGTAGGAAGATAGGTAGGTGTGAAAGCAAGTTAACTTTGGTGCCATAAAAAGACCTCCCAAGATCAAATTCTGTCTTCTTCAGCATTTTATTCCATTGGTTACTGACATATTTTATCCTGTATTTTGGATATATTGCTTATCATTGGAAATCCCACAGTGAATGACATTGCTGATACCCTGTGGATGGAGAAAATCACACACACCTGTTGAATACCATACCCCTGCAGGTGGGGGATATCTAGTTTTCATTCTGTCCTAACTCCATGGAACCCCATTAAGCTAAGCCAGCAAAACTGTCCATGATGTTTAGCTCATTAAGAGTGTTCAAAGCAATGGAGCTTGCTTTGAGATACTTGGGTTATATTTTGTGATAAAACTTTGCAGTTTTCTCTACCCAGACTCTGGAACATAAATCACAGCTTGAGCCAAAAAGCAGTATGTGACAATACAAATGTACAAATATCTCTCTTCCTCTGTGAAGAGAAAAATTGGACAGCAGTTACATTTTTTTTTTTTTGTATATAAAGCCTCTGTTTGTGCTGACAAAAATTATTCTTCTCACTGATAACTAGGCAAATAAATAAAAAAATATTTTTCTGCCTGGGAAGAGATTCAGTTTCAAAATGCAGTAAATTAATTCACTTATATGAAGTTATTTCATGAATCGTTGTGAAAACTAGACCCATAGTGTGAAATGATGTACAGAGCCACGAGAGGATGTTTTGAAGACTGCTTTGTACCTGAACTTGACTCATAGGTAAGAGGTGTTTTAACAATACCTTCAGATTACTGTTTAAACACTGAGCAGAAAGTCTTGGTCTCAAGTACTGATAAATCTCACTAATGATAATTTCATTTTCAGAAGATTTCTCTCTCAGAATTCAAAATAACAAGGGCCAAATCCAATAAAATATCTAAGAACTTGCAGTCCAGAAGCATCTCCAAGATCACAGCAGCTGGAAAACACAAACTTTCAGGGTTCCACTTTGAAGACCTTGACGAAGGCTGAAGAGAGTGGCCAAAGCCCCAGACTGCAGCACACTTTTACTCAGCATAACCCAACAACTGCGGCACACTTTTACTCAGCATAGCCCAACAACAGGCAAATAAAGCTGTATTAAATCCAGGACTGTTTTAATTTGCATGTGTTTGTCAATAACCACTAGTGACAAAGAAAACCCAGGTGGAATTGCTGGTATCACACCCCTTTCAGAGAAAGCAAAAGTGACAGAAAAGTAAGAGGGTCATGTGCCAGCTACATCTCCTGAAAGCCCCATAGTTAAGGATGCTCTTCTGAGCCAGTGATACTGCTGGGTAATTTGTTCTGTGTCTGTTGCTGAAATGGGTTGATTTAAATTTTTCATTTACCCACATTTGTATGTTTTAAAGCCTGTGCTAAACCTTTCACATTTACAGAACTGCTCCACCAGTAAGGTGGCTTTAACTGAGTATGGGCAGTATTTCACTAAATGGAATTCGTGAGATTTTAAGGAGGAAGATTTCAGCAGCTTGAAATATAAATGTTTCAGGATGATGGTGATAATAAGGTGTGACATAAGACACGCTCTGATACACTGGGAAATAGTGAGGAACAAGTTATGACTCCAAAAGGTATTATTGAGGAGGGATCCAGTTCCCATATATCTTGTCTATGTGAGCAGAATTATGTGAGGATGGAGTGAAGCCCAGTCTGAGCTCCTACCAGCATGAGTTGGCTCTGGATGCCTTCCTTCAGAGCAAGGTCAAACATATTTAGAATACGGCAGCTCACAGAGAGGCAAGCTGCCATTTGGGCCAACATCCTGGGAAATGGGCCAAGGACCACAGCTTGGTCAGAAGAGGGCTGTGCATTACCAGCAAACCAGACCACTGACAGCACCATGTCATCAGTATACCCTGCAGATCCTGCAGGGCTGCTAAGCTCTGCAGATCTTCTGGAGCAAAAACCTTTTGGGGCTTACTGCCTAATCTACAGAGCCAAAGCAACCTGAGAAAAAAACAGTAAGCAGAGAGAAGTGAGTGCTTTTCTGAGCCCTGCAAGAGATACCTTTAGGGGTTTAATTTGGATGCCAGCCGTATGTTAGGTTTTTAGCAGCTACAGTTTTCTAAGAAACAAATTAAAGCTACAGCAAACTGGTCTGAGAGCCTTGTTTTCCCTCAAACCTTACTGTTGCTTTATTTATTTAGTCTTCTCTCTCCTTCCACCTATCATTTTGTCAGGTTTAATAAGGCCTGAAAATAAGACATCAGAAAACACTAGTGGCAAATCTGATCTATTTGTGATTAGCCCTTGGCTACATTACCTGCAAATTGAAATATATAAACAACATATAGATGTTACATGAGTGTTCTGACCATAAATAGCTTCAGGTGCAGTAATGTAAAACAAAGCTGGAAACCACCATATGGTCACAGACACAGATAGCACTGTTTGAAAAATTCCTGCATTTTATATTACCATGCAGTGGGAAGAAAAGGCTTAAAGCAACCTTTGGAATATCAATCTGAAGAGCAAATTATAAACATTTTACATAGCTTGAATAAAAAATGTTGTTCCTCTAAGCCATTTTTCACATACTAATTTTACATTTGTTTCATTGTGCGACATTAGTAGGAAAAGAAATCTTGAAGTCTAAAAGTCTATTGATAAACAGTTCAGCTAAAAAAGTAATTATTCTCAGAAGCTTTTTCTTTAAAATATGCTATTTACTTAGAATGGCTCTCACATTGTTAGCACAAACAATGAAATAATGGGCTATTTAGTGGGCTAATGTATTTTTCACTTGCTTTTTATCAACTTTCTTAAAAAAAAATCACTGCTGAGGATGAAATAGTATAATAAGGTTAATGAGTAAAGAAATAACACAGAACTGCTTTTATCATACTTAGCATCTCTAAATCACAAAACAGGCGAAACAGATGCTTTGGAATGCAGCCGAGGAGTTGATCAGTAGAAGCTGATTATCTATTAATGAGAGGTTTTTAGTGGTGTACCCTGGTGTAAAAATCACTAGACTCCATTCAGGCAGTCATCAGTTGCAAATGCCATGTATATGAATCACTTGATTGATGTACAAAATTCAAAACAGATTTCCCCTGGTGCCCTATGGGTTGTCATGCACTGATGATCTCCTATCTGTTTATGTTAATGAAACAGGGTTTTTCAGTAAGCAAATATGTGTAGTATTTAATTAAACTCACTGCTGAGCTCTGTGTGAAAATGTAGCCCCATTGTTCAGAAGTACTCTCTGACTGCAGTTCTTTGTTTTTCACCCTGGCTTTCGTTCCCAGTTGCCTCAGTCTCCTGTCTAAAGAGCAGCTGGGTTTGTCCCATGCCAAGATGTTGTGAGCACCAGGATATTGTGCTGCAGAAGAACTGTGAACACAGACCCCATTCCCAAAGATCTTGCACCACTGCTCTCAAGAAAAAGGTGCCTTTGACTTCAATAATATCAGGAACAGGTTCCCATCATCATCTCCACAGCTGGCAGCATTGCAAACAGGGATCTTCCAAAGAGTGAAGTGTCCTGGCATTCTGCAAACTGCTCTGCTGCTGATCCCCTTTGGGGTCTACGTAGTGACTGGGGAACTGCTTTTTTCATTCAGTTTGTTGCCACATTTAGAAGATAGAGACTTTTCAAAGTATTTTGAGACTGAATGGTTAAAACAGTTTTATGAAAATATGTATACTGTTAGAGCAGGAGTGAAGCTCCTGATTCCTACTTCAAGGCCCTACATGTAGGCAGGACAATGCAAAAGAATCATGAAAAGAATAAAAATCAGGCGTAAGGTAGAAGCCTGTAAAAATATCTCCCTCAGCTAAAACAAAGATCTTATGACTTTGTTAATAGGGAAGCAAAAGTAATATTTATATTATTAATATTATTATTTCATCTCAATGCATTTTGCTCCCTTTTTTTTTTTCCCCCCATTGTGATGATTATTTTCCTGCACAGAAATAGAGCAGTTGCTGATACGCTCTGCAGCACTCAGTGAGTCCTGGCATGATTAGTGGCTTTTTTTGCTGAAGAGCTGGTTAATGGTTTACATTTATTAGTGGCTGCTTGCCCTTTACTGCGGCATGTGTTTGCAATTTAATGCTGCCATGTATCAATAGTATTTGCATGTTTGGTATTTTATTAGGCACCAGCAGTGCTCATGCATTTTATTTAGGCCATCCTATAACTCTCCTCATCTGCTTGTGGGACTGTACATAAGACAGGCTCAGTGTACCAGGTCCCTTCTTCACATTTCCAAGGCTCCAAAAGCTGCAAAGTCCATATCTAGTTCAGATTTCTCTTCTTCTTCTTACCTGGTAGGATATCAGGGATCTTTCCTGGACTAGGGTTAGCAATACTTTGCTGAATATGATCTTTTCTGTTATGGAATCATTAATCTACTGAGAAAGCAATTTAAATGGAATACTGGATTCTGCTTTGGCCCTTTTATCTATTTTTTATCCTGAGGTTTAATACAGAGGGGGGCTCAGAATCCTGTTGACTGAAGTTATTGTTATATTCATGAAGAGCTGCAGTTTCTGCCGTAGTCTCACTAACACATAAATAAGTATTTCAGAAATCTTACTTGCTCATGGCTTTTTTTCTTTAACAACAAAGAAGATTTTCAGCATCATTCCAGATCAGTGATACACAGCACATGACCAAGGGAAGCAGAAAAGCCACCTCCAGCCATGACTGTGCCTACACTCTGTCAATATGTATGAGAACTATGGCTTTGTTCCTACAGACAGCAAACCTTTCCCCTAAATGAATAAACATGCTACCAACAGGTCCTTCTCTTGTGCTGCGGAAGTTCTGCTTTCACAGAAGAGGAGGAAAACATCTCCAAAGGATATATATTCTCTTTCTGGAAGTAGAGTAAAGGCACCAAGTTTAAGATTAGCATCAGTTTAATTCACTTGTTGAGTTACTGCCTACCGTCAGATTTGTGGAAACTTTGTAATCTGCTTAGAGATTGCTAAGCAGAGCTGGAGAAAATGTGGGGAATATTACTTGCAAAATAGTCTTCAAATTAAATTCCCCAAATTGCCTTTTGCTGTGTTTTTTTAATCACCTACTGGTCTTGTTTACAAACCTTCATGCAAATGGCATATCAAAACATGGTTATTTATGAAGAAAACAAATCATCCAAACCTACAAGTTCTTCCACATAAAATGGAATATTTTTTACATATTGAAAGCATTCTCTATTTCCAGGCCCTGAGCTGTCATGAGACTGGCTTACATATCTTAAGGCTGTGGTGATATTTTGTTTGAATGATCACAGAGTTAGTGTTCTGTAGTGTTCATTTATCTGGTTTCAGAGCTCTCTAGCATTCACAGTTCTAAGCTTTACTTGCACCTGTGTGTATCGCAGAAAGACTCTCCTGGCCCTCTGGCTCCTGAGAGTCAAAACTCTCAAGGTATCAAAAATAGTGTGTTCTTAATGAGGAAATCATTAAATTTGGCAATTTCTGAAACCTCACAAGGTTGATAGTAAAACTTCCACTGATTTTTTTACGCAGCCCAGATTTTGCTCCATGTGAAATCAAATATTTAATCAAATTCTGTATTGCTGTAAAACTACAGAAAAATGAGAACAGCTGTGAGTACATCTATAATTATTTTTGGTACTGGATGGCCACATTCTGCATCCAAGTCTGGCATCTACTTCCTCAAAATTCTTGTGTAACCTCTAAGGTATCAATAAGCCGAAATCATGCTTTTTTCTTTTTCCTGAATCCTACAAAGATTTACAGTCTAGATGATTTTCCACTAAGGTTCTTAAACATAGGACCTGAACAGAGAGATAATAGTCGCATTTTCTAGTTTAGGCCTAAACAAAGCATAACAGCAGAGGCAAAACAAATAATCATTCAACCATTAAGGTGTTTAAAAACTTTGATTTAAATTCAGCCTTCAAAAACAGTCTTTCTATGTTACTCTTATGACAACCTTTCAGCTGAGTGCCCGAGCCAGGTAAGGTATTCCCAAGTGGTCTCTCATCTCAAAAAATATATCCCATCTAACTACTTTAATCATCACTGCATATGGCACAGGAATATGAACCACTGTGGGAATGATGATTTTTCTAGTGGCAAAAAACCCCACAGCTGTGGTGATGTTGGACAAGTGGAACCAGTCCTTAGCAAACCCATCACCTTGAGAAACAGATTTTTTTTTCTGTTTTATCTGGGTTTTTTTGTTTGAACCTTTTGGTTAATATTACACAGAGGTAAAATGAATTTACTTTGTCTTATGAGGAATAAAAACTTTTGTTGCAGAAAAGAGCCAATTTGTTGCAAATGAATAAGAGTGATTTATCCATTTCTTCAACAGGATCCTGCTTTTATGACAGTGAAAGGTCTTCAGCATCATTTCCTTTATCATTGCCTGCAATGGGGATAGGGAAATTTGAGGGATATATTAAAAATGCTGGGTCCTCTATGGGTGAAAGCTATACCACTGGGAAAAGAAAGTAATTCAGAACAAACTCCTCAATTTCTTACAAGTTGCCTTAAGTCAATATGGTAACCAAAGGTAATTTTCTGTGAGTGCAGGAGCAGAAGCATGAAAAAATCGACTGCATCTTGATATGCTTATATATTATAGGAGCCTGGTTTTCTAACAGGTCAAAGTATGTAGGAAAGTGAAATTAAATTACAACCCCATAGATGTGTCCTTGTCTGACAGGGTGTTGCCAGTCAGGAGATGGGATCAAATTCTACTGTTGTTCAGTATGTATTTATTGGAATTTTATACATATAAGCATAAAAGCATATATACACTCTGAAACGCGATTTGCTTAGGTTGGGCCTTGAAGAATTATTTTGTGTTTCTTTAATTTGGAGTAACTTGAGTTGCACATACAGAAGGACAGGGCAACTTGTGTGACTTTAATCTCCACGTTCATAATGGTAAGGAAAGGTAAAAGTGTTATTTGCAAGAATTATATTTGTTGGAAGAGGAAGAGAGAGAGGGGACTGGTTTAGACCAGCAGAGATGTTCCTGTGCAGTGTGGTCTGTGGCTTGAAGAGTTTGTGTCTTAAATAACTGCATAATTAAATCCTGCCTCTAGCATTAAGGTCAGGAACACAGGGATTGACAATTGTCATTGGTGTCCTAGGTATCCACAGGACATGACTTTGGGTCTTCGAAGTGCCTGTCTAGCAGCTGCACCAAAAATATGATGAAGAGGAGGACTCCCCTGCTCTGACCAGGAAGGAGAGGGATGAGCTGGCCCAGCTCTGGTAAGTCCTGCAGAAAACTTGGGAGGCTCCTGATGGCTCACAAGATCATGCCCACAGGCAGGTGGAAAGACAGCACAAGATTAAACATCAAAGACTAAATTATGTTACTTTTCCCTATCAGGAATATAATGCAATTGCTTTGGATTTTTACATTTTTAAGACAGTTGTGAAGCTTTAGAAGGAGAATCTGAGATTATGGCCTACTGAAATATTTTATGTTAATTGAAAGAATTATTCTTCTAAATTTACAGTCTTCACTGAATCATTCTCCTGGACCTTCCATAAAAGGTATATAATAATAATAATCTTAATTTTTTATTCTTTATTTCTTTGAGTGGTTTTTCATCTGATAGAGAAGCCACAGCTTTTTTAAGAGCACCATGAGAGAAATTATCTCTTTCAGACTGTCTGCATTAGAGGGCAGTCCCAAGGCACCAAGGAAAAGAGAGATGCTTTAACTGTTGCTGGTGGCTAAGGTGCAGCCTGCATCTGTCTTTACAGGGAGCAGATCGTTAGGTCTGTGAGTCAAGGCAGGGTCTGGGAGCGTGGATATGTGCACAGCTGGGAGCAAGGGACCGGAATGTGCACGGAATGTTTCATATCCCCCACATAACTGCCAGCTGCCAAGCATCCTCCTGTGTATTGCAGAAACTGTATCAAAAGAAATATTCTTCACCTAGGTCTCTGGTTTACTGGCCTGTCCCCTCTGTAATGTCGCAGCAATTCCTGACCAAGACAGTAGAAGAAATCTAATTACCTTTTTTAACTCAAAATGTATTGAAATTGTCAGCATCGGAAGAATGTTCTGATAAAACAGGTTCTTATAATCATTCTGTTAAAACCAAAACTGTTTTGTTCAAAAAGGTCAGAACAATTTTAGAAAAGTTCTCCCAGATGATTTCAACCTCCATTGTTTTTTCTGTATGATGTTCCAATTTGAAGAATGCAAATACTTTCTTTCAAAAATTAAATTAACTGTAATAATTAGCAACATCAAAAAAGAGTAGTCAAGGTGAAACCAAATGTTTGAACTAAACTCAAGAAAAATATTTTGGTACATGTAGGAGTTTAGTTTATCTTAAATTTTGATCTGTGTAGTAATTTGGAGAGATTAGCACAAACAGAAAGAACTTGAAACACAGGAAAAGTGTTTTTTGTCCAAATGAATGTGTTTCTGAATATTTCTTGCCTAGATTTTTATCTTAGGGGGTTCCCCCAAAACCATTCTGATTAAAATGTAAATGGTACACAACTTGGATGCATTTCTCACTGTCTTTTTACCTGTATTTAGTCTTTGCAACGCTTTTAGCTGATTTGCTGTTATCTTTCTTCATATTCAGTATGATCACATTAACCAGGAAATTGTCTGACAGTGTCAAATTCAGTTTTAATACAGGCTCCTTTTCAGGACAGGCAGCTGGAATGTACATGGGGCAAATCCAGATTTCCCCATACATTGCTCAGCTGCTTTCAGTGATGCGAGACTCTCTTGAGGCTGAGCCATAGTAAGCCAAATATTGGTTTGACAGTGGTGCTATAACAGGAGACTGTAGAAGTTATGGATCCTTTTACTCAATGTACTTGTACTATGTCTTGTGAGATGCTGAGAATCAAACTCCAAGGAAATGCCAAGCTAAAATATTTGTATAGAAATACCTTTTCAGGGATGTTGGGCTGTAACCTTGATTCCTTTGATTCCCCACACTGAGCTGACCTCTGTTTGGTCCATGTTTCATGAACTGGCTCTGGTTTTTTGGGAACTTTCCCATGGCCTACTTCTCCGCAAGACTCAGAGACACAGACAGGGTAAAATCAATTTCAATTAATGTTGGGTGTGAGGTGTAGGTGTTTGTGTTAGAGCTAATCACTGGGTAGCTTTTATAATCAATGCAGAGAAATGGGTTGCTCTAGTGCATGATCCATCTTGTCCCAAGATAAATACGTCTGGAACAGACTAATTGCACCTTGCAGATGCCTATTTCTCCCCATTGACTGTAGGAAGAGGTTAGATGGCAAGATGCTCTAAAAGTAGAAGTGGCTGTTGCTGAAGGAATCTTCCAGAACTTCAGTGAAGACAGGTTTTCTCCTTATCTGGCTTTGGCAGTACTCCAGATGTAGTCATGCCTCACATTTGATGGAGTAGTGTGCAGAGAGGTTTGCACAAAAGTCTTGCAGCAGGAATTATCACAGCGTGGTATTTCCAGGAGAAGCTGTGGTACATTTCCCTGGCCAGAGTGGAGGTCTCCACTGTGCAGGTGGACTAGGTTATAAGCCTAATCTGAATACAGTACTATTAGGGCTTTGAATTTTAAGTCAATTATATTAATACCTTATTTTGTAAAGCTTATTATAAAAAAAAAAGTTGTTGAAGAAATTTGAAGCCTAAGTTTGACTTAAAAGGTTCCCTTAATATTATGTTTTTGAAAGACTTAATATGTGAGGGTGAACCCATGTACAGCATACACACAAATTTGAAAGAAAAAGGGTTTTTTAGCATAGCTACTTCTATAGCTGAACTAGAGCACAATGCCTGAGGAAATCTATAGTCGTGGGTTATATTATCTGAAGATACTTTTCCACTGAAGGCTCATTTATTATAACACCTAATATAAAATAATGAATATTTGCTTTAAGTCAGGTCAGGACCAGAACTTATCTCCCAGGGAATATGTGTAATTTTTGTGATAACCAGAAAAGACTGTCTTCCCCTGGAGTGAACTCCACTGGATTTAGTGCTGCATTAGTAGGCTGAGCATCTGAACTGTGCTTATTGGTAATTTAGCTTCTCTTCAGCAGAGCACTAGGGTCTTTCTTTTCTTAAGCATGCACATAGTTAGAGAGATTGATTTCAATGGAACTACTCAGGAAATCAAGATGAAAAGTATTTCTGCTTATTTCACAGATCTAATACTTCTGATTTTAGAGGGATAGGCTTTTCTGAAAATTGGATTTTAAGACCACAATAATGATTTTTGGTTCTAACCATCAATCTCAAAAGTATTACATAAATATTAGTACTAATAGAATTAGTATTAGGAAAATGAAGCTGCCCATTAAAATTAATTTTTGTGAGAAAAAATTATGCCATTTATGTTTGGATTAAGCTTGCAAATGTATAGACGGGCTCTTGTACACTTAAGATTCTGTATACCTAAAATTACTTTCATTGTATTTTTTTCTATACTGTAGCCACAGTATAGAAAGAACTTTCAGGTTTCAATTTTTGCTCTAGTTTGATAAATCACCATAAATGCTTTAACCCTCTAGGCTGGTTTTATGCTGCTTGAAGAAGAGGATTCTCACACTACAGATTTAGCTCTTCTCACTGGGATAGAGGCTTTTTATGAAGGTCTTTTAGTTGAGTCCTTTACTGAAAAAAGCCAGTAGGGGAAAACAAACTTCTGCTTTGTCCTCCATTGCTTCTGCTCAGGGCTTGGTCCTGGGGCTGAGATTGTTTAATGTCTTCATTAAAGAGGGGGAAGGTTGGACAGACAGACAGACAGCAACCATCTCCTGTAAGGAGATGGGTGATGCCAAACTGAGAGAGAAATCTGCATCTGAAATCAGACCTTCTCTGAATATGGGATGAACCCAGGCACCCCTGAGGGCATCCACCCAACCTGATTCATTCAATGACTCTTATTTTTGCAATGAACTAGAGAAGTGTTGCGCTTTAGGAAAAGCTCGGGTGATACTAATCTCAGTTTGACGGCAGAGCTCCTATGACACTGACTTTTATAATTTACTCCCTCTCTATAGCCCATAAAAACGAGGCAAACAGCTTCATGTTGATACTTTTTCCTTGATGGGCTGTAAAGTCTTCATAGCACCTTCAACAGGACAGGTCTACCTATCATTTGCATCTCATTCTAGAGATGGTGGTTTTAGCACCCCAGGATTCCACTGTCATAGAAGACAAACCTCTGTCTGTCTTGTGCTTCTCAAACGTCAGGCTCAAAATAGGCTTTAGATTTCTAAAGCTGAGCAGGTACTCTTGAAGGTAAGCCATGAGTGTAGCAACAACCACAGGTTTGAGTTAGCCAAATAACACACTTCTATATTCAGCACCTCCACCCCACACTTATACTAACCCATGCCTCACATATGAGACTGACAATTTATTCCCTATATTTCAAATTCATAAATTGCTTGAAGAGTATTATACCACTATAATAATCCATAGGACAAAAATTATTCCAATGAAACTGAGTCACAAAACAAAAATACCATTATGTGCTTTTGGAAACACAAGGCCTAAAGACCTCGAGCAGGATATATAACTTAATGGGCAGATTAGGCAAAACCAGGTAATAATGAGGATATGACAATGATTACAGAATATTTTTGTAAAAAACTGTGAAGACCATATTTCAGACAGAAAATGCCTAAAATCTGTATTCTACAGATTAAGAAAATTCACAGTTTGAGCAGATTTCTTGTTCATCTTGCAGAACTTCAGCTTTAATTACAGTGAAGCTGATGACCTTTGTGATGTCCTGATAGTCTCCAAAATGCAAACCTTCAGAGATGCTGAAAGAATACTAAGTGAGAATGTATCCTTTTTCTCAGCACTGATGCTAAAGCCCAGGTATCTAATTCTAATATTTAGTTTACAATCACAATGGTAACTGTCCAATGGTTTTGCATGTTACAGGTGACAGGCTTGTGCTGCTGTTAGTTACATGGAGGCTAAAGAAGTTTGCAAAAACCTAACCCCAAATATTTTGAATATTCAAAAACAGATATAAAGACTGGTGAGTGTAGAGACATAGCTTCTTGTGTTAGAGAACCCCTCAGGTTTTAATGTGTCACAGCAATGCTATGAGGAAGGTACTTTAAAATCTCTGCTGACAGGAGAAAAAGTGCCAGCAAAATCTCAACTCTGGACATGAGGAGAACACACTTAAGGCTGCTCAGGAAACTAGTAAATAAAGTAACCTCGGAAAACATTTTTGTAGGTGCTGGAGTCCATCAGTGCTGGTCACTTTTTAAACATCCCTTCCTATGTGCAGAGGAGCAGTGTAGCGGGTTCAGTTCATAACCGGGAAGAAACACCAGTTAAGTGTAGTGGGTTTGTTCACATTTCTTACCTTCTGTGAGATAAGAATTAGGAGGAATGCAAAGCAGGCTCCAAACTTTAAAGAATATACAGAAGTTTATTAATAGAACTAAAAGAAAAAAGGAATAATAAGGGTCAGAATAAACCTTCAGAACACTTCTCCTCCCCCCATCCTCCTCCCTCCTCCCACTCACAACATAAAGACACAAACTTGGGATTGTTTCAGTCAGTTTACTACCTCTGTAATAGTCTTTCATCTGTTCACTTAGCGAGAGAAGCCTCCTTTGCCCATGCTATGGGGCTTCTCCACAAGAAACTGTCTTCTCATGGCTTCAGTGTCACAGCACAACAGCCGCCCGGGGTGGTTTTCTCTTGGCATGTGTGAGTCTCTTCCCTCCACTTACAGCTTTCCCCACAACTGTTTTTCGAGGCTTCAATCTTAGCTAATGGGGTACTATTTTAAGGATGAGCTGTTCAAGAGCAAAGGTTCTCTTCATCTACTGTGGGATGCCAATCAGAGAACAAGAGAATCCCCTAAAAGGACAGGTACCCCAGTTCTGTTTCCCTGACTGCCCTGTTGATTGCCCTGCCCCTTTTCCCCTTATATATCAAGGTCTTGCCCTCCCCATATTGTCCTCCTTCCTCCGCCCCGTTCCTAGCCACTCCCTCGGGTTCTCCCCATTTGTTCTGTATCCTAATCCTGCCCATGTACTGCCCCTGTGCCCTGGGACCATTGGCCCGTGTACCCTCTCCACCCCCCTGATCTCCATATAAAAAGTCTAGGCGGCATGATATACGCTCTCTCTGCCTAGGGGAATCAGCCCATGTGGTCCTGTCTGCCTTTGGGACCATGTGAATAAAGATCCTCTGGAGCCCCCATGTGGGGAGCCCTTCTTGCCTCCTTTATCGCCGTTGTGTTGTGGAGCTGAGAGCTAGCCGGGGCCATGAGAGGCAGTCCAAAGGTGGCCACGGGAAGTGAAACAGCTTCCCTCACCAAGGAAGCCCCCTGAGCTCCCAGGGAAGTCTGCAGCTTGCCACACCATCGCAAGAAACTACAAACTGCGACAATCTTCATCTCTAGGAAAAGAGGTCTTCTTCCCTGGGAGCAAGGGTCTTCACTTCATCACTATCTCTCTCTGTTCAGGCTTCTCACTGAATCACAGCTACTTCAACATTTACTTATTTCAGCACAGGCATCTTTGCTCGTGGCAGTTTGAATGCTCTACCCCCCCATGCTTATCACGAAATTACAAGGGATTCTCTGCTGTATCATAGTCCATTACCATAGCTTTACAAAGAATTTCAGCTTAAAAAGCATCTCCTCTATCTCTGGGCTTCAGCTCTTTCTTTTTCACTGACTTTGGTGTCACTATCGTGGTGTCTATTCGTGTGCCTTTGCCTTTCTCTTTCCTCTGACCTGGGAGAGGATTGATGTCTGCAGGTTTCATCTCGTCTGGGGAACTTACAGTGCTGGAGGGGTTAATCTTACCTGGGCTTTACAGTTGGAACAAATCTGTTTCTGTTGATCACATGATCTCTGCCGAGCAGTGGCCAGACCAAGAGGGGGCCATCCCAGCCCACATGGAGCTGCGGGCCATGGCCCGGCCCCTGCTGGGCCGAGACAGAGCAGGAACGGCTGAGATGTTTAGCTGAGCAGCCACGATCTGTCCAAGCCGCACTGGGGTGGGGCCGACCCACATGAAGCCGTGGGCTGTGGCCTGGCCCCCACCGCACCCAGCAGCCAGGCCCGGCCCGGCCCGCCAGGCCCAGCAGGGCCCTCAGTTACCTGTCCAAGGGCCGGAAGCAAGAGAGAGATTCCCGGGCTTGGTTGTCTTTAAATGTGTCTTTTACAGAGGTGTGTCCAGCTTCTTAAGTGGCTTAACAGAGTTGTCAATATTCACATTAGCCAACTGATTTAGTTCTATCAGGTCTGGAGGAAGTTATAACAGCCCCTTACAAAAAACACCACTTCCGTGGCTGGTGGAATTTTTTTTTCTTAAGTAAAACTCCAAGCTGTGCTAACCCATGACAAGCAGCAATTCCCAAATGTCGGAAATCAAGCAGGAGAGGTGGAAGACCGGCTTGGCTTTTTTCTTTGGAATAGGGCAAAAAAGGAAGGTGTATGCCCAGTGGAAGCAAGGTTAGGTGACACAGGAACAGTACAGAGATGCTGCTTGCCAGTGGAGGGAGAAAGATCATGTGGTCAAAGCTCAACTGGAAATGAAGCTGCCAGAAATGTGGGGGATTTTTTTCAAATACATAACTGGCAAAAGATGGGCAGAAATAACATTGGCCTGTTACAGGATGAGGATGGTCACCTCACAAGCAGGGGCATGGACCAGGCAGAGATGTTTAATGCATTCTTTGCCTCTGTCTTCAACATTGATGATGGACCAAGGGGGTCTCAGTGTCCTGAGCTTGAGGACTATGTGAGATTGACCAACTCCCAGTCAGTCCTGAACTTGTGCGGGATCTGTTGCTCTAGATGGATCCCTACAAATCTATGGGGACTGATGGGATTCATCCAAGAATCCTCAAAGAGCAGGCTGATGTCATCACAAAGCCTCTTTCAAGGATTTTTGAATGATCTTGGGAATCCTGAGAGGTTTGATCTGACTGGACACCGGTGAACGCTGTCCCTATTTACAAGAAGGGCAAAAACGTTAACCCCAGGAACTACCGGCTTGTTAGTCTCACTTCAGTGACTGGTAAAATTATGGAAAAGATGATTATTCTGGGAGGTATTGAAAAACACCTGAAGGACAAATGCAGTCACTGGTCTCAACCAGCATGGCTTCATGAGGAGAAAGTCCCACGTGTCGAACCTGATTTCCTTTTATGACAAGGTAACCCACCTAGCTGATCAAGGGAAGCCAGCTGATCTATCCTTTTTGGATTTCAGTAAAGCTTTCCATACTGTCTCTCACAGGATCCTCTGGATAAAATGTCCAGCACACAGCTGGATAAACACATCCTCAGATGGGTGAGCAACTGGCTAATGGGTCAGGCACAAAGGGTTGTGTTGGATGGGGTGACATCAGACTGGTGACCTGTAACTAGTAGGGTTCCACAAGGCTCCATCCTTGCCCCAGTGCTCTTCAACTTCTTCATAAACACCTGGATGCAGGCCTTGAAGGAATACTAAGTTTGCTGACGATACTAAATTGGGAGGAGTTGTTGATTCCCTTGAGGGCAGAGAGGACCTGCAGAGAGACCTCCAAAAGTTAGAGAAATGAATTATCATGAACAGTATGAATTTTAACTAGGGCAAGTGCCAGATTCTTCACTTGGGATGGGGCAACCCTGGTAGTAGGTATAAACCAGGGAATGAGAGCAGCGTTGTGGAAAGGGCTCCCCAGGGAAGTGGTCCCAGCACCAAGCCTGACAGAGTGCAAGAAGCATTTGGACGAAGCTTTCTGACATGTGGTGTGAGTCTTGGTGTGTCTTGTGGAGGGCCATTAGTTGGACTCAGTGATCCTGATGGGTCCCTTCCAGCTCAGCATAATCTGTGGCTCTATGATTTGGAAGTGGATATCTAGATCCCAAAGGTGTCAAGTTGGTGAATTCCAGCTGAAACTGGATATAGCAAGTGCCTGAATATATTTAAAAGCTTGGAGTGTAAAGACTTGTGTACCATATGCCTGCAAAATAATACAGGTACTCTACCTGTGTCTCCCAAGAGACACTCACAAGTAATTGATTTCCGTTTTACTTCTGCTAGTAATAGTAGAAAATTGTAGAAAATTGTGCTTAGTATGGTCAGCTTTCAAAATACTTGCTTGACTAAAATTAATTAGATATCACAGCATCCTCAGAATAACTTACTGTTCTCTGTTTATTAGCTAGTAAACTGAAAGGAGGGACTGAAATTACTTTGCCGAAGCCACACATCAAGTCAAGATTAGAACCTGTATTTCCACATTCTTGATTTTGTGCTGTAACAGTCTGATTATACTGCCAGCAGTTTATCACCTCGCCAGTGCAGTACTGCTCCCCTAGGTCTCCTTCTTCCTAATAGTGGTTAACTTTCAGACCCTGTTAAATGCTCACGGGAAATGTGGATCAGGGGGATTGGCCAGAACTGTTACCTGGACTTTTTTTTACAGAGTTTTTAAAGCTAACATAATTTTTTTACTCTGTAGACGCCTAGAGCTACATTATATGCCCAAATTAAGGTAGATCTGATTTCTTCAGAGTTGTTAAGTACCATAATGCTTCATTAAATCAATGGGTGTGTTTATTGCTGGTGAGCATCCCTGAAAACCAAGAAACTTTTATTTAGCTCTCTGAAGGCAGGCACTTAAGTCTCAAACTCACAACCTGATTTTTAAATGATAAGATTCATTATCAAGTGAGAAAACAGTTTTCTATACAGTATGTTTCAGAGTAGTGCTGGGAGAATTTCTTTTTTTAAAAAAGAAAAGACAGTTTTCCAATATGTAGTGTCATGTTCTTAAATCAGTGAACTAAGAATAAATGTGAAGGTTTTTTTAGATGAATTTGGTTTGTCACTAGACTTGGTAGGTAATACAGAATGTCTGTTCTTATGAAGAACAAGGAATATATATGAGATACATTCTTTTAGATGCAACAAGGCCATTTGTTAACTTTCCCAAAAAAGTTCTGTAATCTTTATCAGTTATGGGGACTGGCTTTCACTCTATTAGGCTGACCCACTCCTAGTACAGCAGTTCAGTAAAAAGGAAGCAACCACATGAATGCAACAGAAGTTCAAATTCAGAATTATAGCCCCTCTGTGTTAATGAAGAATAAAGCTAATGCTAAATGAAAAAAAAAAAAAAAAAAGATTTTTTGGTTTCTGTTCTGTACCTGCTTAGGAAAGCTGAGAGCTAACAATCCAGAATGCAGAAGCACTTCTAGAATATTATAAGTGCGCCCACAGCTCTGATGGACTGACAAGGAAAGAGTAAGCACTCTAGGAGTCATTAAAGAAAGTTCTGTTAAAACTCTCACACACCTTAGGTCTGTGGGACGACAGTATTAAATGTCATCCCTCTGCCTCCTGCCATCAGATCTCCAGGTGAGGATCTGACAGATTGCCTTTCACAGGTTAACTATGTGCATTTTATTCATGTTGAAATTCTCTTTAAGAGGTAGTTATCAACAAAGGAGTTTTTTATGTGTTTATCTGTCCCAACCGCACCAGACACTGTTGCTGAAAAAAATGCGTAAATAGTAAAAAATGAGTACAAACGTGTTTATGTCCATTAGGAAATTAGTCATGAAGAAACCAGGACCAGCACCCAGAAGCAACTACACCACAGCTTCTGGTACAAGTGGCACCAATGGAGAACAGCCACGGGACTCAGACCTGATGAAAAAGTAACTCAAGGCTCAGACAGCTGTAGTGTAAGAGATAAAGGGAGTGGGAGGAGGAGAGACTTGTACCCACAAATCCAGGGCCAGGCTTTGCAAAAATGAAAAAGAGTTTATGCCATGTTGTTCTTTGTTGTGTATTACTCTCCCCCTGTTTACAGGATCACATGAAGTGTCTGTGCTGTTAACTCTTCCTCTTTGTCCGGTCTGTGTAAGGACAGTTGTGTTTAGGTGAGATTAAAGCAATGCTCAGACCTCTCCATCGTGTCTCAGCTGCAGTGAATTTCCCCACTGGCAATGCTGGCAGCCCAGTGACATGGCAGCAGTCCCCATCGGCCAGTGTCCCAGGGACTGCTCTGTGTGTGGAAGCAGCAGGAAGCCTGAACAACAGCCCTGCTGACTGATCTGAAACCAGGGACAGCGGCTGCCAGGTCAGTTTCACCACGTCAAAATGGGATTTTGTCAAAGACAATGAGAATCTGGGATGAAACCTTCTCCATTTCGCTGTGATACCTGACCTAAGCCAGCCAAGCAGAGTACATGGGCTTGCTGCATTTACTGGAGCAGGTAAAACCTCTTCCACTATCACACCCTTGGCATAGGTGCAAGTAGGGGATATCTGACCACCACAATCCAGTTTTCTCTGTTACCCACTTGCAAGCAGCATTACAATATAAACACAGCTATAAGGAGAGCATATAAAGCAGCCATGTAATTACAGTGACTTAGTGGTCCTTTGCAGGAGGGCTATAATTAACTGTTGGCACAGTACACATTAACAGTAGCACATCCCCACTGCATGCAAAGTGAGGCAGAAGATTGTGACACATGGCAGCAGACTCTGGCTGTCCCAAGGACACTTACTGCTGTTTCTTGAAGCTCCTTCCTTCCCAGGATGATGGCTAGTGAGCTCCTAACACCCTCCACTATAGAAATGACTTATTTCTCAGCATTACTGAAATAAAGGAAAATTCAGTTATCTAACAGTTCCTTCCTCTGCCCTGTGTTTTAAATAATATTGCACATAGGAATTTTACCTGTTTCCCAAACCCTTGTTAATACAGTCTGATTTAATTTGAAAGCAGAAAAGCCAGTGATTAGATAAACCAGTATTTTAAATGAAATCACATCCACATCTGTGCATCCCTTTTAGGCTTACTTACCGTCATGCCTAAATAAACGTGCTTGGATATGGCAGACAAATGAACATCCAGATAATGCTTTACATCCAAGGTCTCATTCCAAAAGGTCTGCTTATTCAATGAGGCATTACAGTTAGATATCTGACTTGTCATGCCCTATCAAAATGTGTCAGGGTAAATTCTGAGCTCACCTAAATCAGCACAGTTCCATGTTACCTGTGGACCATGGACCAAAGCTGACTTCAACGGGAGAGAATCTGTTTCACTGCTATTTCAGGCCTTGCAATAAGTTGCTTGTGAAAGAGCTCCTAGCCAAGAATTATTCATAGGAATTGGAAAATAACTTCAAACATAAAATAAATCAGACAGAATAGAAATCTCTCTGCATTCACTCTGTGAACACAACTCAGAATTCATCATTTCTGAGAGGTTTGCATTAAGCAGAAGTGTCTCCCAGAGCACTGTCTTGCTGCATAGCAATATCATTGCCCCAGCCCAATAACTTCATGGTCAGGTCATTCTTCTAGGTGCTGGGAAATGTGGATTCAATTTCAAATACACTGGGGACCACAGCGACACAGTGTCACAGTCTCCCTGTGACACAGCCAGCTGTTGGACAAGTTCCCACATCTTCCCTCAGTAATACAATGGGTTGGTTTCAGTGTGCTGTGTTAAAATCTTTAGCTGTGTGATAGTTGACCTACAGCAGAAATGGGAACCTATTCTCTTTTACTGGGATGCTGGGGCATTTTACAAAAAAGTCAGAATTGACCCTTTGCCAGGACATTTTGCAACTCTGCTTGGGGCAGCTGCCTCACAGGCTTTGGTCCCAAATGGACTACCCAGAGATGCCCAACTCCTACTAAAATCTAGGTCATCCATTCTCTCCATTGGCTTTTTCTGTCCACACTGCCCTTCTAGGCCATTGTAGCATTATTTCCAGGTTACCATAACTAAAAAATCTAAGTCTACTTTTCTTAAAATTGCTAAAAATCCTTCAGCTGGTTTAGCATAACTTCACCAAGGGACCAAGACCAAAACAATTTGAATAATCAGATTTCTCATTTGCAAACTAACCTCTCCTTCCTCTGACTACCACTTTGCTGAGGGGAATCGATGGCTTTTGATTTCCACCACCACAAATAATCCATTTTTTTGCCAACCACATTTATTATGTCTATTTATACACCAAGCACAGATTTATCTAAAGCCAGTGGCACTTTCTCCTTATTGTCAATTCTAGTGTGCAGAGAAAAGGAAAGAGACTGATCTCAAGCTTAGAAAATCCAGACTCTGAGAAAACAAATTCTTTCATGGAGGGCCATCTGGTATCTCAAGAAATAAATTCTATATCTTTTCCTTCTGCTTTTGTGTCCATGTCTAGTGCTCAAGTCACTTCTCAAGTGACTTCTATCAAGTCAACTTGCTGTTTCTATACATGACTAGGCTTTTTCTTTATTCCTTTTTTTTTGATGTCTTATTGTGAGGCGCCAGTTAAAATTCCCTTAAAAATCAGAAACTCATACCACATGTGACCATTATTTTCCATAACAAAGACACCTGCCGTTTGACCTTGTCATCTAGACATTTGTCACTGTCAGCTTGGGATTCCAGAAAGGTTTTCATTTTCTTTGAAACACTGTCCTTCTCACTTTGGCAGTGAACCAATTCTTGAGAGGTCATTGTGGGCTCTTGACACTTTCACTCACCACAGACCAAAACTGTAAATGTTTTTTGCAAATCAAATACTGCATCAAATACTGCAGCCATCTCATGATGTTCTACCTCCTAGGGAGAATATCTACTAATCTTTTGAAAAGTAGAGAGCTAAATCAAGTGAATCAAGAGCTATATCAGCTCACCAAGAGTTGCTATGTGGAATTTTCGGGCCTCCATTATGCAGGAAGCCAGATCAGGATGGTCTAATAGGTTTTTTCACCTTAAAACTGATGTCTCTATCAGCCATTTCACTGGAATCACCTGAAACTGCATCAGTTGACATTCTGACCCATTTCTTTTTTCGTCCTTTTTTTTTCTGGGGAAGGAATTGTTTCTATGCCTGTAACTCCATTTAGTAACTTTGATTTTTTTCCTTCTTAGAGGAGAAAATAAAGTTCCCCATACTCTGGTACACTAAGATTAATTATTCTCCAAAGATCGGTTAAGTTTTTTGAAAGGGAAAAGGAACAGATAAATGAAAAGGTCACAGATTTATCCTGTATTGCCTGTGATGAAGCTCACAGTGTGCCTGACACCTTCTGGAAACTCTCATTGTGTACTCAGTTAGTATGTTACACACATTTTGTCTCAGCATTTCTTTTGTTTAGATTATCATAGTATTCTATTCTCAGTTACAAAATTGTGATCTTGAAATGGTTTAAAATGGGATACTTAAAATTATTTTTAACAGGCTTAAATATTTCAAATGCACTAAGAATTCTAAATCAAGCAGTAGCTAGACTAGCACAGCTATTCACAAAGCATTTGAAAATAAATTCTTCACTCTATAGATTTCCGGAAACAAACAGATGTACACAAATATGTATTTCACATACAGTAAAAACAATGGAATAAATTTGAAGTCATCATTTAAAAATACAATTTAAGATGAGAAAAAATGTTAATGCTACAGCTGTTCCCTAAACAAATTGCACAGATTCTGTAGTCAGAGTTAAACGTAGAAGAAATGAAAGGTATGGAAATGTACAGTTAAAGCATCCAGACAGTCTCAATGTGTGCCAGTGTAATAAGAAAAAATATACATTAAAGTCAATCTACTTTGGGTTTTGCCCCAGTTTGTATTAATTTGATTTAGCAGACTTATTTTTCCCATTTTTTTCTTTTCATGATGTCACTCAAAGGTGGAATCGACGTTATTTTATTATCTTATCTGCATAAAGTCTGGTTCACCATGTTTATTTCTTTTTTTTTCAGAGTAAAATAATTCATCAAGCTTAAAGAGCAGATGAGAAGTCACTCAAAGGAGAAAAAATTATATGGAGCAAAATTCAGAGAATGGGAATGAATACATGATACTATGCACTGATCTACTTTCCCTTGTTTTCCCTTCCCATGATAACAAAATCAAGCAGCTTTATGGACTATGACCACATATAATCTAAATATCTGAAGATATTTCAACTGGGGTTGCTCACTCTGGAGGAGAGAAGGCCCAAGGGAGCCCTAATAGCATCAGCCCATATTCCCCAAAGAGGGCTTGCTTGTAAGAGAGCAGGAGAGGGACTTCTTAGAGGGCCATGTAAGACAGGACAAGGTGAAGGCTTCAAACTGAAAGGGAGTAGGTTTAGGTTATAGTGCCAAGAAATTCTTTACTGTGAGGGTGTTGAGGCACTGGAACAGGTTGCCCAGATAAAATGTCGATGTCCCATCCCTGGAAGTGTTCAAGGCCAGGTTGGGTAGGGCTGTGAGCAACCTGGTCTAGTGGGAGGTGTGCCTGCCCATGGCAGGGGGGTGATTTTCATCATCACCAAGGAATGGTGAAATTAATTCTTGGTATACAAAGTATGTACAAAATTACTATTAAATTAAATTTTTTAAATTAGGTATGGAATAGTGGGTTGTAGCTTAGACATTTTGCAATTTCTGAATCAAAGTAAGTAATTAAATATTACATTATAGCTTCTGGGAAACATTACCTACATTGTAAGTAGAAGGAGAAAAAAGTGTGAATATATTAATGAGGAGGTGTAAAGATTTATACCTTCACTAAAAGAAACAGTAAACACTCCCATGATCAGATAAATCTTTTTTATCTAGAAGCATAAAGAATAGGACATATTCATCCATTATATCTAAATTTTTAATAAATCTTGGCATATTTCACCTTTATGCATGCAAACACGTTGTCATCTTCTTGCTCTATTGTAAACTTCAAGATGGGTTTTTTAGCAAGTTGTCACCTGTTGAGCAGCAACATAAGCCATTTATTTGGACTAAATTATAAAAAGTACTGCAGTTTACAGGTAAGTTAGAATTATGTTAAACAAATCATTTGTGCTTGCCTGGCTGTTTTTGTGTCAGTGATTCAACAGCAATTTGCTCTTTTACTAGCTAAACAAAATTTTTGTCACCAGGCGCAATCTTTTGTGTTTACACTCATAAGTTTCTGCATTGTAATATATATATATATATCTACATATCTATTACCAATTAGTGAGCTAATTCTTTTTTAAAGTAAGTTTTCGAATTAAGTTGGTACCACAAACATTATCTATTATGAAAAAAACTCTGAGTTTATCAACTGTTGCAGTTTGTAGATTTTCTGTGATAGTAAGGCATGCCGCAAACTGTCCTGGAGAGCGCTGCAGGGCTGGTTCGGGGAGAGCGGCTGTTCCGCTTCCCGCAGCCCTTCCGAGCTGCCCCGCACTGCTCCGGCTGCTGTCACCTCCACAACATGGCAGTGATAAAGGAGGCGGGAAGGCTCCCCGCATGGGGACCTCAGAGGATCTTTATTCACATGGTCACATGCTGGTTCCCCAAGGCAGAGAGCTAGCACATGGCATGGGCCTGGGATTTTATATGGGGATGAGGGGGGCAGAGAGAGCACACGGACTAATGGTTTCAGGGTGCAGGGGCGGTACATGGGTGGAGTTGGGGTATTGGGACCAACAGGGAGAACCCAAGGGAATGGTCAGGACTAGGGGTGGGGAAGGGAAAAGAATGTGGGAAGGGCAGGCAGTTAGTGAGGAGTTCTGCTGGGGCTGCTAAGATGGCATCTTTCCAGGTGCTACAAAGGCAACTGCAGTGTGAGAACTCAGCCAGCACCGATCTCCAACATCAACACCAACCAGCCACCTCATCATTTTAAATTTAACTGTTCTCCATTATTTTACCATTTTTCTGTTGTATAAAAATGAGCTGTAAGAGTCCTTGGGAAAAGCCCTTCCCTCCTCAATTTAGTAAGGAAGGGGCAAATGTGGTGCTATTATTTCCCCACTCCTCACTAACTGCCTGCCCTTCCCACATTCTTTTCCCTTCCCCGCCCCTAGTCCTGGCCACTCCCTCAGGTTCTCCCTGTTGGTCCCAATACCCCAACTCCGCCCATGTACCGCCCCTGCACCCTGAGACCATTAGTCCCTGTGCTCTCTCCGCCCCCCTCATCCCCATATAAAACCCCAGGCCCCACGCCATGTGCTAGCTCTCTGCCTTGGGGAAGCAGTGTATGACTGACTGTGTGAACAAAGATCCTCTGAGGTCCCCATGCGGGGAGCCTTCCTGCCTCCTTTATCACTGCCGTGTTGTGGAGGTGACAGCAGCCGGAGCAGTGTGGGGCAGGCAGCCCTGCTGCACTCTCCGGGAAGGTCTGAGGCTTGCCATGTCATCTCAGGAAGCTACACACCACAACAATCGACTGCTGCTCAGACTTCAGTATTAGGATAAATGGGGCTTCATTTTTCCACGGGTAAAACTGAAGCATAAACATTTGCATCATAAATCTCAACACTGTAGATGCAAACCTATTTTTTCCTTAAAGCATATGAATGTGCAAGCTGTCACATCTTATTCTAATTGTATTTTAGTTTTTTGACTGTGTTGGGTATTTCAGCCTTGTGAGTTAAGCAACTACACAATAACTTCATTCTCGTTAGGGATCAACTGTGTTGCTTGTTTAATTGCAACAACAGCAACTACCCAAAAAAGGGAAGTTTAAACCATAATTATTCTTCTTTTATTCTTGTTTTTCTTTCATTTCTTCATTCAGTTTCTTGTGTTTTCTTATAAAATATATACCCCCTGGCCTGAAAACCTATTCTCCACGTCCTCTGGTTTGAATATTGCAGGTGCTCTGAAAATAAATTAGCATAAGGGAAAATAACAAAAAAACCCTCAAACTCCAAAATCATTGATAGCATAGTCAAGCATCTCTTGTTATTTTACCTCTGAGGCCCTTTTTAATATTTAATAAGCTTACTGCTGTTCCTGGTCTTTTGGACTACAGTGCCATTAGTAAATAAAACTGCCATTTGACATTAAAGGAATGTAAGGAATAACCAAACAAAGAAATAAAATGGCCTTTTATGAACAAACTGTGAGCTTTCCAGAATAACACTGGAAAATAATTTGCAAAACCATTTTTTCTGCTCCTTAAAGAACCTGAGTAGAAATGGACACTGAATTCTGAATGTACATAAATAGACATTTTTTGTGTATAACCCTTCATTTGCATCTTGACTCCCTGTTACAATACTAAAATACTATTTCATTCTAGATAGGTAGCACTGAAAAAGAGAATCTTTCTTGTCTTAGTTACAACTCAAGTGGAAACATCTGTCATGAATAATGACCATGATCTAGGTCTCCTTATGATGTGAATGAACACTTTTGCTATTAATGTTAAAATGACTGACTACCGGATTCTTCCTTGCATCCCTGATGATCCACTATAAGCTCAGTAAACACAAATTTGCAGTTTCACATATGTTTAATACCAAAATATGGGTACATAATTCTGCATAACAACCAAAAAGAAATATATTTAAGAATGCAGAAAAGAGAACATTTATTCTCTCACCTAGTGGTAGGACTTAGGCATCCCTGTTGTGACCAAGTATTTGACTGTGATGTGGAAACGAAAAAAGACGTGTTATTTATGACAAAACTCTTACAATCAAAGGACAGCCCCCACAGCCTTCACCTAATTCCCTGTGCAAGGGAAAAGTGTACTCCTAAGACATGGATAGCTTGATATAAAATGTGAATATATTGTCTTCCTCTGTTAATTCTAAGAGATACAAATATGCTATCTAAAAAACACTATTTTATTAATTTTTATCATCATTTAAGTCCAGGTATTGCAAAATCTTTTATCTTGCTAATGTAATTCTCTTCTTTTTGAATACTTTGATTTATCTCATGCAATCTTGCTTCTGGCAACACTGAAGGACATAATCTAAAGGATATTAACGTATGAGATATAGCTTAACTTAGGAATTTCAGTTCTGACACAGAGATAACCTTGGAAAGTGAGCACTGCACCTTACTTATCGTTTTCTCACCCGAGGTCTGCCTTTAGAGAGGAAAGATTTTGGTTTCTTAGTGGGCGAGGATGATACATGAAACTGGTGGGTAAAACTCCTAAATCAGTGCAACCTTTGTCTTAGGTTGGATCAGAAATAGCCATTATCATTCCACTTATTACCACTAAGACATGCAGTGAAAACCCTGTGTGTCAATAAATACAGAAACCAGCACTTCCTCAGTGGTCTTGACATCGTTGCAACAGCAGCTTTAGAGCAACCCATAAGCCAGGCATACCCAGAACTCTGAGGCATCTTGAATTTCAAGAGTGCCATCATCTGCACTTCAGAGTCATTCAAATCTAAATAATGTTTAATTTCTTACATTTCTTCCCTTTGGTCTGGGTCAAAAAACCTGCTACATCTGCAAATACACAGTATGTGGCAGGGTAGTAGAGAACTTGGATCCTTCTAATAGATTTGTGAAGGGCTCTGGATTTGTCTGCCCAAGTGCCAACAGCATTTCAGTGAAAGGCTTGATCATGGACATCATGCTTTTGTCATTTATTTGGGCTGTTGTGTGGGTTTGGTACCCACAACAGCAGTTTCCTCACTGTTGGTATCTTGTGATCTGCAAATGCTACTTCACTGATGATAACTGGCAGCACCTTTCTTTGTCTGCAAAGGCTCCTATGTTCAGGTATCAGTTTTTTCTTTGGCTGTTGTCGAAACATACTTTGCCCCCGCCTTCCTCAAGTAACAGAGGATGTGAAGAGACACATCTGCTTTTGTTTATTATACCATTCATGTCAGCTGTGTTTTGCTCTACACTTTCTTGCCTTGGCTGCATCCCAGCCTTTGTGTTCACAAAGGGGAGTCGAAGGGAACCTGATATGCACTGAGCCAATTACAGCCCTGTCTTGGAGACTCAGCTAGCAGTTCAGCTGCAGTACAAGGAGCACGGTATAACCCTGAGAAATGTCACCCATTTCTTCTCCAGGGCAGAAGAAATTGCCAGTACAATGAGAAACTGTCTTAGCAGACACCAGAATACTCTGAAGTAATTTTCTTGACTGACTTTTCCCAGTTCCTGTCATGAAGAGTAAAAAGTTAAATTCTCATAAAAATTATTCAATGCACTTGAGGTGGCTGTCAGTGGGATCAGCTCAGCACCTGTCCAAAGCAGGAACGTATTAATTTTGCACTGGGATATGTTACAGGTCCACAGGAGACAAACATCAATGCTGCATCCCTTGGGGTCAAAATTGCTGTTGAACTTGGTCACCACACAGTTGGTGTGTGTTTCAATTTACTCATGATGCAGGTGAAAGGTATCCTACTTCACAATACCTTCACCTGTCCCTGCTACTAAAAACTTTGCAGAATCATGCCTGGTTTGCACGCAAGTGTCTCTTTGCAGAGAAAATGGTGGTAATGACTCCCTGCATGCTACTTTTGGTGCCCACACAATGTGTCATGGTGAAACGTGAACTCAGGTGAGAGCAGATATTATCCAGCACAAGGAAGAAGTGCCAGACTCCCCCACCACTGCACACCTGTGACACCAGCCCATCATATCCCCCTGGCATGTAACAGGGCTGGCCATGATGGTCCCACTGCCTGGGTACTGCACCCAACCCTGGAAACATCACAGACAAGTCATGTCACTGTTTTAATGTACCCATTCCAAAACCTGCTTCTTGCAGGAAAATGGGGATGAGAGTTGATTGCTTTTTAGAAAAATCATATTCCATGCACTGGTCTTTGCTGCAGGAAAGGGAGAGTGGTACTGGATACCCTGCTGACCCTGTAGCAGAGGGGACCAAAGACATTTTCCAAGAATGAGCTTGTGTAATGCTACCAGGTCAAAGCATGCCTGGTGCTTAAGTGGTCTAAATATAGAAAATACAGATGCTAAAAACTAGATTTCAAATAATGCAAGGAAAATTTCATCGGGTAGCTTTTTATATTGCAAGTGTATTTTAAATAGATTACTAACTGCTTCAAAGGGGTTAGCAGCCTTTTACAGATGTGAACAAGTAAAAGTATACCTGGAAGATAAAATACAGAAAACCTTAAACTTGGATTACAGCAGATGCAGTAACCAGCTGCATCTGTCCAAGTAGGAAACCCCTGTATCCTCATTTCACATCACCAGTTTGTAAGAGCTATATATGCATGCATTTGACCATGTGGCTCTCTGTACCTGTCTTTGAAAAGTAGAAGTGTCTTCTTATAGCCATTGCTCACACCACAGCCAGGTAGTTGTTTGGGATATCTGTCTGCCTGCAAATCGCAATCGTTATTCAGTTGTGCCAACAAAAAGAAAATATGGAGCTCACACTAGGGATCTGGTTGATTAAGATGAGAACTTCATATAAACTCACACTATTTTATGTTGCAGTGTGGTGTTTTATTGTTTTCCATGGTTTTAAAATACTTTATTGTCACCCCCTCCTATTCCCGAGCTGGTGTATCCCATATACTGGCCATTCCCCCTGGAAACTCCCCTCCCCTTGCTCCAGTATATTCCCTGTCTGTTGTCCAAACCCCTCCTATTCTCCCTAAATGGTCCCTGTCAGGCTGCATAAACCCTGCCCCTTCCAGCACCTCCCACTCCGGAAATCCCCTAACCCTTGATGCCCCATTGGCCCATGTGACCCTTTTCCCTCCGCCCCTTGGAGTCATTGGGTGTTGTTCCTGTCCATCCTCTCAGTGTCCCTCCCTACATGATTCCCTATTGGTCCCTAGCTGGGATCCTCCCCTCATTTGTACTCCATACTTAAGTTGCTGCACAGGGTGTTCTCTTGGCTTTTCCCTCCTGGACCTTTTGGAAATAAATATCTGAACTGTACCTGAGGGAAACCTGTCCTTGTCTGGTGTTGCTTAGGAATGACCTTGGGGCTTTAGCTCTGTGGAGCTTGGGAGAGCTACACCTACAGCTCCAAAGGAGCAGCGGAAGGACTCTGAGTCCCTGGCTGCTCCCCACTCTCGCCATGGTGGCCGAAGAGATGGCCCGGGTCAAGCGGTCACCGTGACAATTTTAGATTTCGGGTAGCTTAAATTTTGTACTTATTGTAAAAAGAAAACAAAATCATCTTTTAATGATACTTAGTCAACAGTCTTATAAATGTCTTCTTTCCAGAGCGGTTTAAACTTTTTGTGGCCACTGTTAGAAATGGTGATGTGTTTTTAATAACAAGTGTCCAGATGTCAAAGATTTTAGCATCACACAATTCCATGTCACATTACTCTCTCTTCATAACACATTCCTGTCCTTATGTCTGGTAAGCCACAGAAGGAACTTCACAGGTCTCCCCATGGTCTCCAGGAAGTCAGGAGAGTAGACGTGGTAAGGTACAAACAGAAAACATATGCAGAGACACTCCAGAGATGCAGTGGCTCCCAGCTGGGTACCAAGAATAAAAGGCATTAGAAAGTTTCGCACAAAATCCAAAAAGTTCAGCTAATTTGGCTGTAGAGAAGAGAGAGAAAAAACCCTTGATGCACATGATTCAGTTCCAGAGAGTGACTGTAATTATAATAATGGATAAGTTATAGGTAAATGCATAACATCTCCCCAAATACTTAGAAACAATCCTGGGCCAGGGATTTCTGATTAGAACCAAAAAGTGCAAGTACAGGTAATAAAGATGATTATTTTCAGAAGGAATGCTATTTCCTATTCGGTACTGGCAGCATCGCCACAACATTAATCCCAGGCTATCGACAGGGTCCACTCTACATTAAAACCAGCAGCTTGGCAATTAGAAAAAAATGCTGTGTTGGCTTGCAAAGGAAATGTGATTTGTGAAGCTCTCAAGGTTTCAGTCCAGGAGTTTTGTTCTAAATGTGCTGCCTCCAACACTTTGAATACTCAGATGAAAACAAAGTGCTCCTCTAATGTGACATGTCATTTTGCATAGTGTTCTGTTGGGTCCATTGCTCTGATTATTGTCTTTCTAGGAATCATAGCCAGTGCCTGCTGGAGATGTGGAAGATTAGAATTAACAGGATAGAAAAGAAGAGGGCAGCTGTTTCATGATGGCATTTAGACAGATGGTTTGTCTGCTGCCTAATCCACATCATCTACCCATCCAGTCAGCACAATGCAAACTGCTAAAGAAGTTTATGTGAGAAAACACTCCAAATGTAGGTGTGTTTGTTTATCATGCTGCCTCTCCCACAGACAGAGAAAGATTTCTGTTTTGTAATTTCAGTAGCCATACTGACAGCCTCCTTCAGCCTCTTGATGTAGGATAAGGTTTGGCTCTAAAAACACAGCATCTACACATGTTTATTAAATTCTGTAATAGTAAATTCTCAGACTTCTGAGACAGAGAAAAGGCGTTCCTGGTTAGGTGTTCACACTTTGGGGCACTTATTTCTAATGACTCATTAAGATCTTGCGAGATTCTCTTGTTGTGATAGGTATAGTCACAATAATTGTGATACCAAATTGTGAAAGGCTCTCTAGAGATCAGGCCCTGAAGTACGATTTAATTGCAGTGGGGTCTGTAAATCTCAGGAACTCCCTGTAATCTCAGTTTATCATGAAGTCTGCTGTCTCTTGCTTACCACTATTGCCAGGTGTGATCATGTTCTCCAGACGAAAACCATCTTGTGATTGAGTAATGCTCACATTTTGTTGCAGTTGTGGTTTGTTTTGTTTTGTTCTTCTGTTTGTCATAACAAAGCCATGTCAATAGAAAACTTTAAGTAACCATAAGGAAAAATGTAACCAGGTAAACAAGATTATTTATGGCAAAGTAAAGGTCAGTAAAAGAATGGAACGATAGGAGTTTTCACTCAAGTGGAAAACTAATTACACAGCATATTTGCAGGAAAGGAGACTGGAAGCTATTATAATTTACCTGCATTCAGTGCTTCACGTCCTGTACCAGCCAACATTACCATGCTTTATAACTTTTCAGAATATAGAATTTCACCTGCTGAGAAAGCATGTAACCTGGATTGACTAAAGTGTGGGGCTGCACACAGACATCACTCATTCCTTCTTAACTCCTTGGAGCCTTTTTGAGAAATGCTGAGAATTGCTGCACTTCAAAAGCCTGTGTACCTCTCTTAAAATCCCCAGCCCTCTTCCTTTTTACTGCTTAATCAAGGTGAATGAATACACTAATGAATAAGAATTGTGAGCCTAATGAGTAAGAATTGTGTTTTCCTTTCTGTAATGATTCGTTTACTTGCAGCTTTATACAAAGGGCTCCTGGCACAAAAAATCCCTGGTAAACAAGGCAGACAAAACCAGGCTTCATGCTGTGTGGAAACAGGTTGTTTATGTTGGTATGCCTAGTAGATATTTTCTTTAAAGCATACCTTCGGTTTAATGACATTTAAAATTCTGTGTATTATGATATTCTCCTCCTGTTCCTTGTGCTTTTGTTAAATATTAAGAAGTTGCTTGAATAATACATGATATCATATGAAGCACAGAATAAATCTGTTAATCGATGAGTATGAAATTAGAGCTGAAAACATGATAAAAGCACCTTTTCAGTTATGTACTCCATATCCCTGTCAGAAGGTGGCTTTTTTTCCCTTTTAATCATCAGCACTTTGTCCCATTCCATTTTCAGTATACTAAGAACTGGGAATTTCATCATTGCATTTGTGGGAACGAATTAGAATTTATTCTTTGTACAAATCCAGCGTGTTGCCATAACTTTTGTACAGTATTTAAATTAGATCTCTTCTGAATATACCTCCAACAAATGACATTTTGTATGGCTTAATTCTATAGAAATGAGTCCACTCTTCCACTGGCATTAAATTTCTTCAAATGCAATCTCAGTCTGCTATTTATGGTTCAGAAATCTGTGTGAGTTTTGCATCTACACAGTGAGAAAGTCTAAATAATTAAAACTTAAAATGCTTTTCAGAGAAGCCCTTTGGAATCACATCTGTTACTTAATGTAGGAATTTTCCCTCTCAGATGTTTCTTTTTTTCCTTATTTCTTTTAGGGTGTGTCATGGGGTGATTTGTGCTGTATCCCACATTATTCAGCCCCCCCTTGACCTGGATGAGTTACAGGTGTGTCAAATCAGGTGTTTCCACTAAGGGTCAGAGACCAGCTGACCCTCGGTGGGATAACACATAAGAGAGAGGAGAAGAGCCCGGAAAGGAGGAGCTGAGAGAACTACTGGGAAGGTCATCCTGCAAGAAGACTAGCTTGCTAAATTACAGAATCCTGTCATCAGAAGTATCAGAGCATCAGAGACCCACTGAGCTCCACCGCCTTCGGGGGCCCTGCACCCCGTGCTGGCCAGCTCTGATTCCAGCGTCATGGGACAGAAGGGGAAACCGCACCCACAGAAGGACTTTCAAATCTTTCAGGTTCCCTCCCCTCAGTGGGAGGCTTTGTTATTTTTTTTGTTATTACTTCTAACCTCGCTGTTTGTTAAATAAATAGTTTAATTTTCTCTTTCACCTTCCTCCGAGGAGAATTTTCTTTTTTCCCAAAGCTGATAAGGGGGGAGGGGTGGCATCTCCTTTGTAGGAGACATTCCCCTTGGACGTTTCCCCTAAATTTGGCCAAAACCATCACAGGGTGCTAATGGCAGTACAAGCTTGTCCTATACCAGACACTGTTAAAAAAAAGCAAATCTTCATTATAAGCTTGTCTAGTCACAGGGGGACAACTGTGGCAAGAGACAGGATGTGACAGATGCTCTGCCCCATCTTCCTCTGGTGGGCACCATTTTCCTTCAGGTGTTTTTGCTCTGGCAATAGCTGGATGCCATAATTTGAACCTGTCATAGAATAATTTGGGTTAGAAGGGACCTTAAAATCACCCAGATCCCAATCCCCTGCCATGGACAGGGACAGCTTCCACTTGACCAAGCTGCTTTGATCTCAGAGTACCCTCTCATTACCTGTTTCCTTTGGCTCAGGAATTGCTCATATATGAGTATATATACTTTTATATGTGTTTAGATACACAGAGGCAACACAATCTGTGAATATAGAAAATCAGAACAAAATGCTGTCTTCAGAGGCATGTAGTGTATGAAGACAATGAGATAAAGCCTCAAAAGCATTCCTGAGAAAGGCCATCCAAACCAGAAAAAACAGGCAACATGTCTGTGAATTGAAAACTGTATTTTAAGGAGTTTTGTGCAAGAAGTGGGGAACTCCCGTTGGCACAGCTCTGGCAGAGCATACTGTAAGGCACTTCTTGGGGCTGGTGCTCTATCAGTTTCCTTGCCTTAGTGTTGATGACCTTACAGAAAGTTCCATGAGCTCTGGATGAATCACCAAGGAGAGAGAAGGTAGAAGTGTGCTGTGGCATGGCCTTGTCCAGACCTGCTGTAGTTAGAGAAGGAAGAACAGCTGTAGATGGAGAAGTGGTACTTGAGAGGGAAAAGGAGGCTGTAGAAGCCTGACCAGTGTTTGACATCACTCACACTCTGTGGCCATTCTCTGGCAAATGTGTCCCTGAGCTCTGTTCCTCCCCGCACTGCTAGGACACCACCTCCTCATACAGCCCCTATCCACCTATGGCATGTCCTGGGTCTGCCTGAGCTTACTGTGATCCTACGTGGCTGCCCCAGGGAGCCCTACACTGACCAAAGTCAGGCCCCTTCCCTGGGCAAAACCGTGATCCCAGACAGTCTGGTTCTGACCTTCAGCCTCCATCAGAGAGGCACCGATTTGGGGTGCGCTCCTGTCGGAAGGAAAGTGAGCAGCATGGACTGGGTGGTTATTTTGAAACCAGCCTGAGATGAGCAGCTGCAGTTTACTGCAGATTTCTTTCATGTCCTTCTGGTTCCAGTGACACCCTCTGTATTACCTGAGGGGAGCCCTGCTTGATGTGCTCTTTTTTTTGGGTATCTATTTAGAACACCTATTCTCCCAGCATACACACCACCTGTAAGTACTTTCATGAGCAAAAACAGGTGTTTTATTCAGGCCTCTGTTACCCCTGGGCTCACTCTTTTTTTGAAAGGCCAGTTTACTTGGTGTAGACTGGCTCCTTGCACCTGGCAGCAGAACTGTATGGGTCCCTGCTGCCACTGATTTTTTTTCCTGTTCTCATATTAACAGGCAATCCATCTTTCATCCAGCACTTGATTACTTGCACAGAGTGGACACTGGAGAGACCACGAGAGCCTTTGGTGGTGACAATTTCTGGAATTTTTGCCAGACTTCAACATTAAATTCAGTCAAAGTAATTGTGCAATACTGCACTAATCCCCAGCTTTTGCAGGAAGCACAGGGCAGTCACTAAACTACAACCAGTAACACCTTTACTAGTAAGAGCTTCTTGTGGGCCTAAGTGTCCCAGGGACAAAATCCTTCCTTAACCTCACAGCTAGGGCTGTAGTGCAAGGATTACTGTCAAAAGACTAATACCCTCTTTGAGTTAGGCAGAAAAGGAAACAATTTGATAGTGGCTTATGTTTGAAGAAGAGTGTTTTTATGAAAAGCTTTATTTCAGAAAGAATATACTTAAACATCCTTCTGTATATCAGATATTTCCATATCCATTTTCTCCTATAAATACTTTTTTTCTCTCTAGAAGCTCTCACTACAATCTTGTCAAGCTATAGAAACCGCCCAATACAAAACCCTGCACAGCACATATTCTTTCACTCAGCTATTCTCCCTTTTGGCTTGACTATGACCTCGCAGCAATTTTCTCTGTTCTTCTTGCCTCCTTCCTCTTCCTTGAGCAGTCACTTAAACAATAATCCTCTTCTAACTTTCTCTCCCTACAAGGAAAGGATGCTTTTTTAACTTACTGACCAGGTAAAGAAAAGCAAATACAACACAACAGTTAAATATAACAAAAGATGTGACAGCTTGTTTGCAGTGCCACATTTCTACCATTATAAGATGCCTTTGGTAATTAGATTGTTGTTGTGGCGGCCCAGCCCACTACTGGGCTGTGGCAATCAAACACCCAAGAGACCCTAGCCCTCCAATGGCTGGATGAGGGTGAATCCGGGGAGAGATCTGGGGGCAGGTCGGTGGGCGGAACGGAGAGCTGAAGCCGCATCCCCCTACTGGAAGATTCTGTTCTGTTCAAATGTTCTATTGGCTCCCAGTTCTAACTCCTACCTCCCTGTTATCCCCATTGGTTGTATCCTCTCCCCACCCCTTGTCTGTACCTCATTGGCTGTTTCCCTTTTCTCCACCCCTTTCTCCTCATGTATAAGAACCCTGGATGCTTTCTTTTTCTCAGTCTTTGTACCTGGACCCTTCAGAGCAATAAAGCTTCTGGAACCCACACAGAGACCTCTCTCTCTCTTCTTTGCCCCTGGGCGATGCCTGCTCCTGACACCAAGCTGTAAGGACGCTCTCTCCAACAAGGAGCCAGCACAGGAATTCATCCTCCACAGCAGCCGTGCAGAGACATCTCTGGACATCTGTGGGAAGGACACTGCGCCCCCTCAGATTGAGGGCACGCCCTGACAGCGTCAGACTGTAGTCATTTGGTTGTATATGAGTCCGAATGGCACCTCCATTACACAGCATATTTTGGAGCATGTTGGGATTTTAGTTTTCCTTTTGTTTGTTTTTTTTTCCCCCCATACTTGTTGCTAGGAGACAAAAACGACTGGATACTTAAGAGACAAAAGACGTGGCTACAGCTCAGGGGAAGGGTCCAGCTGGCTGCTCTCTTTTACCTGGGGTTTTCTGGTGTAGGGCAGAGATGCCTTGAGATTTGGACTGCGAAAAAGGGGTTGGGTACAGCTGCCAGGTCTCTTGTTCTCTTGGCGTTCAGAGCGGGGAGAAGCTGCGGTTGCTGTGGGGAGAATTCATCCCCGCTGTGGGGCTCTGCCTTCTGCTGCCTTCCTTCTGCCGTGAGCAGAGCTTGCTCGCTGGCACAGGCATTGCATTGGGATGCTATTTAACACCCTACCTCACTAAAAGAGGGACTTTTCACCATCTGCTTGGGTGCCTCAGGGGAAAAACCCTGGGATCCCAAGCCCGCCTTTCCCTGCCCTGCTGGGAACTGGGCCACGGCTGCCCTGTCCTCGCTGTTCCTTTGCCGCTGCTCTGAGCCTTTGCTACACTGTAGCTCCGCACACCCTGCCTGCCCAGATGTCCTGGGGGTTCCCGCTGCAGCTCCAGAATTTGATACATCTCATCTACCACTCGGGATTTTGTGCTTGTTCCTGCCGTTCCAGCCTGCTGTTCCCGAGGGTCCTGCTGGGGCACTGGGACCGGCTGCCCAGGGTGTTTGTGAAGCTTTTCTCCCATCCCTTCCCGGCCTGGCCCAGCCGCCATTGCCGGGTGCTCCCCGCGCTGGCTCCGGAGCGCCCCCTGCAGGCGCGGGGGAACCATCGCCCCGCCCTGCGCCCCGGGAGCCGCCAGCGCCCCTGCGGCCGTGAGCGGAACTGCACCGAGGGGAACGGGCCTGGGGCTGAGAGGGTGTCACTGGGTTCTGGTCCTGTTTGTTGTTACTGCTGGCCTTATTATTGTTTGTTTGCCTTGCTTTTTGTTTTTTTATATATATATATATACACACACACACACACACACATGTATTAGTAAAGAGCTGTTATTCCTCTTTCTCATATCTTTGCCTGAAACCCCCTAATTTCAAAATCATAATAATTGAGAGGGAAGGGGGTTATATTTTCCTTTCCAAGGGAGGCTCCTGCCTTCCTTAGCAGACATCTGGCTTTCAAACCAAGACTGAGAGCTTTTTGAAAGATGTGGGTATACACACTATGGCAAATATAGAAAATAGAACAATCAAATGTGTCTTTAGGCTGCTTTTTGCCAACCTGTTTCATCTGCGTTCTTCAGACAAGGAGAAGGATGAGTTGGTTAATATTTTCTTTCAGCCCGCCCCCTCATGCCCTTCTGCCTCTCTGGTGCATGGGCAAGAGCATGTTTGCATGACCAGGGTGTGTAGGAGTTCCTTCCGTGGGACCTGCGCATGTCTAACCACAATGACAAATATTTGCACGTTGCATCACCTGGCCAGCTGCAATCTGCATGTCTAGGAATTCCTGAGGTACCTGAAATATCAGTGACAGAGGGACATAGGACAGAGGAAATTACTTCAGTGAAAAACAAAGACAGCTTAAAATATTAATAGAAGTTTACCTGATGCTACAGTCTCTTTTTGTGGGTTTTTGGCGCTTTTTTGTTTTTTGTTTTGTTTTGTTTTGTTTTGTTTTTTAATTTTAACTGTGAATATCCCCTGTTTAATTGGGAAGGTGAAAATATCACTCAAGGTAATGTCTGTGATACCCATTGTGTGGTTATGAGCCCATCACTTTCTGAAAGTACTTTTGTATCTCTGCATTAAATTGCAAAGAAGGTACCTCGTAAAATTAGGATAGCCCTTATGTGTTTATTAAGATAAGCTTGTTGCTAAAAATTACCTCCTGGTGAATAATAATGCAGCTCTAGGAAATAAATTGAGAAGCTATTCAAATTTTTAATCTCCAAGGTGACTATAGCACAAGATACCAGCTATTTTTGAAGAGTAACTGGAAGCTTTTTTAACCTGCTGAAACGCACTGAAAACACTAAAAGAAGTGGTGGGTGAAGGAGAATGGATGAGTATAATAAAATTGAGAACAAAAGATTCTGCTGAAGGTCTTCACAGGAGAATATTAAGAAACTTTGGTGGTCAGAGGTTAGATCCTGCCATGGATTAAAAGTGGTTAAAAGATAGACAATGAAGTCAAAATAAATAACCAATTTTTCAGAAGAAAAGAAGGTTAATAGTGGGTTGCCCTAGAGCTGAACATTAGGAACTACCAGTCTGCTATGAATGGTGTACAAATGACCTGGAGGAAGAATGAATTAGAGGATTAGTTGCACAGCAATTGCACAATTATTTTAGGTAATCAGAAGAAGATGGGAGAAATCTGGACATTTTCAAGACATGAAACACTTAAACTGGAAAGCTTTAATAGATAAACCATTAAGCTGTGAGTCAGGAGGTGCTGGTCCTAGTATATGTCTGGAAGAAATTCAGTGAAAGTATTTCAGTTCACATTGCCAGTATGTAGTTAGGATTGTTCAAGCTGTATGCATAGATCTGCTTGTTCTGAGGAAATTTATTTGGAAAGATAATAACTTGGTTTAGTGTTAGAATTTAATTTCTGTTGTAATTCAAGGACTTACACAGACAAGAAAATAGCCAGGTGATTGAAGTGACTACCAAATCTGTAGACATTCTTTTCCTTATTTGGATTTTGCTTTGTTGTTATTTCACAAGAAGATGAAAGAGTCATCATAAGGCTTTTTGACTTTTAAACTTTTTTTTTAATTGATATTTTGTGTTGTATGGTTAATGCTGGCTACAAATTTTTAATTTTTTTGCAGTAGGAAAATTTTCACAGTCTTGCTATCATTATTGTGAAAAGTTGATTTTTGAAAATTTGGGAAGCCTCACCTTAAGAAATAGCAAATGTAGTCTTTGATGAGCAATTTCCAGCATTGTTTTTTTGTCTGAGTCCCAGGAGATATCTAAAATCCTGCATTGATCTTTAGTCACCTACTTTCAAGAAATACTCTTTTTTGTAGCAAAAGTTTCAGAGATAGGGTTCAGCATGAATAACTGGAATAAATCTCTGCTGTTGCAGACCATAGATTTGAGATTTAGCTTTCACTGGGATCATTCTCCGATCTGATTCATTGCAGCTACATGAATTTATGCACACTTTGAAAAGGGAGGAGGGCTGTTTACCTCTTCTAAAACCTGCCATGATTTCTACCTGATTGGAACACAATGAACACAGAGCCTTAGATCACAAGAACTTATCTTGACTAGATCAGAAAAATAACTATTAAAAGTACTGCAACAGGTGAGAGTTGTCATGAGAACTAATCATATCTAACTAAATTTAGATGAGTAATTAAAAGACTCTCAGATTTGAAAACCATGGTAGAGAGCAGAGAAGAGCAAGAGTGTGCTGAGGATGGAGCATGGAGGGAGTCTGCAACCTCAGCAGGGACAGTGAGGATGCTTAGAAGACACTGCAGTAGGGAGCCAGCCCCAGCTGAACCTGATAGGTAATGGACAGGAGCCTTTCCCGGGAACCCTTTCCTAGGACTGCGTGCAGCTTCTTCAAACCAGGAAAGTACTGAAAATTTCAGAAAAAGAGGGAAAGCCTGATTGAGGAAGGACACAGTGTCAGAGGTGCTGTGTGTGTGTGTGTGTGTGTGTGTGCACATAAACTGTGTGTGCCTGTGCAATCTGTACAGGGCACTTTCATTTGCATCACCACAATAGTGATATTTTCCTAGTTAAAGTGCTGAAACTTGTATTGCATTGACCTTAAGATGAAGGCATGGAATTCCTCCATATTTTGAATTTTTTGAAATCTGGCCATGCCTCCACAAGATGCATGAGGCAAATCATGCAGATTTTATTTCTGAGTGTTGTTAACAGACTGTGTGCAAGCTGGCTTCCACACAGATAGTCTTTCCTTGAGCTTATTTTGTGTGGGACAGGATAACCATTCTTCACTGACTTACTCTGCCAGTTCTTGTACTTTTCTATTTTGGATCAGCAATTTTATGACAGTAGGTCTTTACAGTGGATCATCTTTTACTATGTGTTTTATTGCTTGCATCAAAATAGGTCAGTAAAGGTTTTGAGATGCCATGATAATTAAAATGATCAAAATATGGAAAAGAACTCATCATGTCTACTGGTATGCTGTCAAAGTTAGAAAGCTAAATTAATAAAAAAGGGAGGACATAAAATATCCATTTAATGCAACTACATCCATTAGTGGTATGAGATGTCCCTTGCTTGACACCCATTTGATGTTGGTCCCCGGTCCTTCAAAATGGACTAAAAAGCTTGAAATAAAAATGCCCAATGCCTCAGATGAACAATACAGGTCTTAAAAATAAACAGATATGAAAGAAGTTTAACACCTGTGGTGTGTGGTCCTTAGTTACTACAGAGATTATAAATATGTTGTATTCTGCTTCTTCTGGGTGATCCCATGCATTTGAGTATATTTACAAGTAGATGATGGCAAAAAAATACCATTCTGGGTAGGAAAGGGTCTCATATGTGGAAGTGACAGGAGAGCTTCTGACAATGGATGGTATGGAGAAAGATGCAAAGATGTGGAAAAGTGTTCATTAAAATGAAGTTTTTTCAGATATGTGGGAAATTACCTGTGCTTTAAGTATTACCCTTTCCCTGTGGACAACCCTACCTATTGATTCTTCCCATCTCATCCCCACTGTGCAGTATCAGAGGAGGCTAAAGAGCAATGAATCTCCACTGAGCTTTACCTATATGATGTCTTAAATCTCTTGGTGGAAAAAAAGAAATCAGTGTGTCATGAAGCCCTTCCCATGGCAGGCAGTTAATGCCTTCTTGTACTGAGAACAAAATAATATACTTTACTTTATATACTTTAACTTAGAGAGTATCTGCAGACCAATATAATGTCAAAGTTTTCAAACCCTGCTGAGGAGATGGGCACCCAAGCCCCAGAGAGAGACTGCCTGGAAGGGAGGGAGGGAGCAGTGTTGCCGTGTTTGATGTTGAGATGGCTGCCTTGGATTGCAAATGTGCTTCTGGGACCCTCCAAACACCCTCTGCTCTTCTGTGATTCCTCTTTGCTCTCTGTCCACCCCATGTACTTTGTAATAATTCTTTTAGATAATTAAAAGTGCTCTATTCCCTTTTTCGTGCTAGTGAAGAGCAGAACTGGAGATGAGGCAGGTGCTTGGCAAAATCACATTCCCCTTTAGCTTAAAGTGGCTTATTCTTTCATGCTGCCGTTGATCTTGTGCCTAGTATTGAATGCAGAAGGTAAAATTTAGCTTTTACAATGGCACTGGGAACTTGTCTTGAGGGAGGCATTCCCTGGAACAGAAAAAATAGAAAAACCCTCTTGTGGAGGAGGACAGGCCTGCCAGGTCTTTCCCTTGGAGATATGTTGTGACAAGCTTGTCTTGGCTGCCTCCTGGAGATAGGCCATGTGGAAGGAGCAGTCCACTTATTTAGGATAAGATCCTGGAGAGGGGAAGGGGCTTGCCAGGTCTCTCCCTTGGGGAAATGTCCCTAAGGTGGGCTGTGATAAACTTATCTCAACTGTCCCCAGGAAGGAAAAAACAGTTCTTTTTCATAATAGTGAGATCCCACCATGCTTTGGTGCACATGTAAATCCTTGGTAACCCATTGGTCTTTCCCCTGGGTACCACCCCTGCTTTCCCCCATAAAAGGGCGGCTTCTGGCGGGCTTGGGAGGGAGTCATTGTCCCTGGCTCTGTTTTGCAGAGTGCTTGACAATAAAGTTTTCTCTGTGGAACTGCCACACGACGCTCCTGTTTCTCTGTCTCTGGGTCGGCCTGGGGTAACCTTGCAAAGCAGAGCCGGAATCACTGAGCTAAATCACTGCTAAGAGCTGATTACTGACAGCCACAGGCTGTCCCCTTGCTGAGGTATCCCGGTGGCCAGAGGATTGCCTGAGACCCCTGGGAAGCTGTCCCTTGTGGGGGACACCCTCCCCTCTTCTTTCCTTTAGAGGTTGTTTGCAGAACAGCTGGATACTCAAAATACTCAGATACTTCAGTCAAAGACATACTTACCCTGAAAAAAAGTTAAGGGGATACTTTTTCTAATATTTAGATAAAAACTGTGAAACTTCCTACCACAAGTTAAAAGCTTTGCAACATTTCTTGAGGGTTTGGTAATTCGGGTGCTAATAGTATCTCCAATTTCAGAGACAAATAACAGCTCATCTCTGGCATATCTTCCAAGAAAAATGATATATTGGCATTTCAATTGATCTTAAGTGTTACTATGCTCAAAAGCTTATTTGGGAATAAAGCTCACTATAGGTTAAAAGTAGCTTGGGCCTTTGCAGAGCAGAGGATCTGCTAGCATGAGCTGTTCATGAACAGAAGTTGTAAAAAAAAATGTTAAAACCTACAATAGCAAGAAAAGATAGCTCTTCCTTCTGATTTTCAACTGCCCTAGTCTTCCTCTCTCATCTTGTATTTTTCTGCTCCTTTTCAGCCCCAACATTTCAATCTTTCTCTTCTTGTTCTCCTAAGATGCAAAGAGTTCTGCTCCTGCCATCAGGTCTGTGCTAGATGTGTTGGTTTTGCCCATGTCAAACCTAAATATGTAAAGACACTTGCTTTATCTTCCTCTAAGTATGAAATCATCTCTGTAGGAGTAGCTGTCAAAACACAGGCTCCCTACTAAATTGGCTTCTCAGAGAGTTTTTTCCCTTAATGTAATTATTGCAAAGGAGCTATACAAGCATGCAAAAAATTGCTGTCTACAGTGGTGATTGGGCAGCCTACAGGAAAGGAGGAATGGCCCCTGTCTGAGTAAACTTATCCAAATCTTGTGCTCTCATTAGGGACACATCCCCTCCTCTAAGTTGATCACCTTGCTTCTGGCCCTGCCTCACAAATTTATCAGGAGGCCTTTCAACAGTACTAGGTTTGAGGATTAAAATGAGGTGATAACACCTTTTTTCTCAGAAAAAGAGATGCTCTCCTTTCTCTCTTTATTAGTTTGATTTGTTAGCATAATAAAAATCTGCTTTGGCTTACTAAGAATAGAAGAGAAGCTTATAAAGAACTATGAGAGGTAAAACTTTGAATTTTGATGTCAGCAAAACTGAAAACCAAGAAGGACTGAAAAATGTGAATGTGTCAACACAGTGAAGGAATTATTCTGGCAAACAGAAGTCTGTGTAGCCAATTCTTTCAGTGTGTTTATTGCTGATATTTTTATGCAGTAAAGCAGTTTTATATCACTGCTGCCTAGTCATTTTTCTTCAGGGATGTATGAATCAGAATGACTTTTGCTGAACCTTTTAAATGGGTGATTGTTACAGAGTTGCTAGGGGTCTGAACTGTGGTGGGAGAGTGTGAGCTTTATTGTATGTTATGTTATGCAATATGGGCTTTTCCTTCCAGCTTAGTTGCTTTTAATGAAAATAATTAAAATAGAGGTGATACAGTTGAAGTCATATCCTACTTGGCAGATGTAAAAGCCTTGTACTAGCACTGAGATATTGGTAACTGATGACTTTAATGTACTGTACTAGAATAGCATATCAGTGGGTTTGTTTTGCATATTTTTGTGTGGGACAGATAGTTACTTAACCAATCCATTACTTCTTACATTGATTGAACGTTTTGATATGGCATTTTCTTTTATCAGTCTTGAGCTGATAAACAGTTTTGTTTGCAATAAAGGAAGGCTACCTGCTTTATCGTAGTGACTACTTGTCTGTCTTTGGAGTTGTCAGGAACTCCTTCATGCTAGTAAACAAAGTAGACAGAAAATTCTAGAGCATCCTATAGCATTTCTACAACTGGCCACATTAAAAGTTCTGCTTCCAAAAGATGGGTTGTCATCTCATTGCATAGAAATCTTGTAGATGGGAGGCTTTGGGGTCTTTTCAGAAGATAACAAAAAAAGATATTGAGTGGTGTAAAAAAATCCCGTTCTGAGAATTACTTTTATGGGCAATACCTGAACTACTGCCCAGGCTTCTAAGTCTTCCCAGCCCCACATCAACTTCTTTGTTCACCTCAGTGCTTCTGACTCTCTCTTTCATTCCTTCTTCATTTGCTCCACAGAACAGTTGTAGGTGGGCAGGTGGTAAGCAGCAGGTATTGTCCTATATTTTCCTTCCCTTACGATTTTTTTCACTGCTTTTAATCTTAGTAAATAGCCCTCCCTTTCACTGTAAAGCTAAACATAAGTCATCAACCTAGTGATGAGTTTGTCATCATGTTTCTCATTTCAGTCCAACTCTCAGTCATCACTCCTGGGTCTGCAAAGAATTTTCTCATCTTTTTTCATACAGAGACAGCTTGTAACAGCAGTTTCTCCTTTCCAGTAGGAAGCTGAGAGTTCCTACCTGGAACAAAATTATTCACTGATTAAGATAAGAAATTAGTCCCTGCCCTATGGAATGCACAGTCTAAGTTAATGCCAGGACTGACACTGGTGGTGACCAATATTTGGGACTAGAGGAGAAAGTTGAAATAACAGTAAATAGCACGGGGACTAGTAGACAGGTTTGTATCTGCCCATCTCTTGTCGTCTGGAAATATCCTTGCCTAGAATAAATGAGAGTTGATTGAGGGTGTAGGATGTAGGATTTGGGACTCATTGAACTAGGGGAGATTTGTGTTTAGGGACAGTTTAAGGAAGCTCGGGAATGCTTGGGTGGTGTCACTGGAGAAATTTTCTAGATTACAGGTCTGCTTCAGTCTGTTTGTATGTCATTTACCAAGTGAAGGTGGAGCCTGGATAACCATTTCCTTCTTGTTAAGACAGACGTCTGCGTGTGAAGAAAAAACAAATACTGCTAAGCTCTTAGATTTGGTGGTATAATGGACTGGTATTCATATAAGGTGATTGTGTATTGTGGCTGAAATATTCCTCTGTCCTAAGGGCAGGCATAGAGCCTGTGAACTGTTGGAAGTGTCAGGAAAGCTCTCAGGGTAGGGAGTGACAGCTAAAGGAGAGCCTAGGCCTCCCGCTGACTTTCTACATGGGGTAAATTTCAACACGTGCAAAAAAATTGCAGTCTTTGATCCATTTTAATTATGTTGCCTTTCCATTTGGCTGAGCATCTCTTCTTTTTTTTTCCTTGTTTGTTTTGTTGGTGTGGAGTTTTTTGTTTGTTTTCATACTGAAATGGATTTTTTTCTCTTTTGGTATGCACGAAATTTGGGTTTTTTCTAAACCAAGAAGTCCTAACCTTTCCCTTAGGCCTAGGAAGTGCCTCTCTATGTTTGTTTCTAAAGGACTTATTTTTCTGTTGCATCTATTGCCAAGGTAGAAAGAACAGCTCTGAATACTGTTTGCCTAGGAGGGCTGAAAGTAGGCAGATACTGCAACATTCCTCTGAAGCACTTCCTGCTGACCACCAGGAGATGCTGAGTACCTCAGGTGTGATCCAGTATGACAACTGCTGTGTTTCTATAGAATTTTCAAGTTTACAGGATGTGTTACCTATTCCTGTAAGCTTCAGGCACATAGTTCTAACTACAGCTGGACAAATGAATACATACAAATAGTTGACCCTCCCTTTCTCTTCTTAATGGACCACTTTTGATTTTAGCTCATATAAAGATTTATGGAACGTCCTGGAGAGCCACACAGGTTAATAGTAGATAGTGTCTTCAACACATTTTTCATGAGCTGCTTGTTTTGCCATCTGCAAATGTTGCCTGAATCACAGTACCTTTTTAATAATCTTTCATTCAATAGTCACCAATGAATTAACACATATAAAAGGTGGGAAAAGAATGAATAAATGAGGAGAATATAAACATGAAAAATCTTAACTAATGCAAATATCTGTGAATATTCGAGGGTTGTAGGCACTAAGGGATGCATTTATTAGCTGGCTGAATTTGAATAAAGATTTGCAAGCAACTGATTTTCCTAGTGAATAGCTAGCTCAGCCCTTTAACCTTTCAGGGGAAGCAGTGAGGCAGAACAAAGGACCTCCTGAAGCAAAGTTCTGTGACAGCTTTAGCTGGCTTTAGGAAGCTTTTGAGCAGCACATGGCATCATGCAGCAAGAGGATGCCAAACACATGTGCTTTGGAATATATGTCTCTTACTTGAAGAGAGTTGCTCCACATCGTAAATCATATCCTGTCAGAAATCAGAATGTAGGCTAGAAATAAACAATTCCAGAAGGAAAAGAATAGTGCTTCACAAGTTAAACTTGTGTATTACTTGTTTGGTGGCCAAATTTAAAACTATTTATTGTGTGATGACTCAGGTTTTCACCTGTGATATGCCTTCAGAAAGCTGGAATCTTACTGCAGTAATTTCTTTAATGGAAGAAAGATGGTGCTATTATAAAATGTGACAGTTAACAGTATCTTTGGGTGAGGGTGAAAGAAAGAGTCTGCAACAAAATTACTTGACTTTGCATAAGAAATTGCTGGCTCACATTATGAATTCATAAATATAAACTTGCAGGGGGGCTACCTCATTAAATCAAATAAAAGCAGTGGGGGAAAAGAAGAAAAGCACTGAGAATCACTTTCCCTACTTCAGGCCCACGGGAAAAACAGAACCATGTGAGGTGGAACGCATTACGCATTCTAGTTTTTGCCTCCTTTATGTGTATGTTAATAATTTAAATAATTTTGAATGCATAAAGCCAGAATTTCAGTATTAGACAAAGTTGGCAAATAATTTATCAACTGCAGAACAAATAGTTGCCTTTAATTGAAAGGAATCTTTCTGCATTCTGCAACAATAACCTAATGACTGGGGCTGATAATAAAATTACCCAACTTTAAGCCAGATCTCTAGAATAATGTAATATTCTAATATTTACGCTATTAATTTGTTTATTCTTAAAATTTGTTTTTATATAATTAACTGAAAGCTACCTGCTTTTTCTCCCTCCTTCTTAACTGTTGCATTGATCTGCACCTCTGTATGTGCACACAGGCAAGGACACGTGGCTGTATTCCCATCTCAGGACACCTCTTACTTCCCTGGTATGAATTGTGTTATCTTATTACATTGGATTGTAAGCTCCTGCCTGTGGATTTCACTTTGTGACCCTAACTTACATTGGCAAGTGGATCTCAATGAGACTGCCTGAGTTCAGTGAGACTGCTCACCTACTTACTAACACTGAGCATGTGCACAAATCGTCACAAGATTTAGCAAAAACGACAGTAAAAAATAAACACAAAAAGAAAGAGAGAGGCGAAATGGTGATAGATATTTAAACATCAGTCATGCATCTGCATAAATGGTTTGTTGGAAGAAGCAGCTGATCATTGCCCATGACTATAGCTGTTGAAATTTGCAAAAATTTGTAATTCTTTCCTTTTATTACTTTTCTTTTCTTTCTGCACTGGATTTCATTGTGCTGGTGGCAGGTTGCTTTTGGAAGGACCGACTGAACTTTGCAGGAGACCGAAGACCTCTCCACCACTGAGCACTGCAGCAGTCCAGGCAGCAGCAGCCCAAGCTTATGATTGTCCCTGTGCAACCCTGAATGGGAGAGTTAATGTCTTAGCACGTCTTATCCCAGTCTGTGAGCAGTTTTATGCCTAATCTCTGTGGTGAGATTGTAAGAAGGATACTGGGATGATCATTCTACTAATTTTTACTCTGGTACTGCTTGTTATATATGATAGATGCAGTGATAAATACCTGCAGATGGGAGCTTACATCCGCTGGCATCTGGGCTGAGGCCACCAGATCCGACCATTATGACATATCACTGATTTGCTCCTTCATCGCTCCTATGGCGTTAAAACCTTCATTTTCCTCTAAAGCAAGAGTGAGTGGCAGTTCAGATTGATTCTTTGCATGTGAAAAGCAGGAGATGTAAATGACAGAAAGGTTAATGACAGGATAGATGATCTTTTGAAGCTTTCAGCTATAAGCATTCTTTCAAACTTTCTATCAGGCTTCAGATAAATGATTCAGGGTTATTTTAGCTGCAGTCACAAGAACAGGACAGCTTTTGTGATGCTTACTGACTCCTGTGTAAAAGCTCCAGGCATTGCTGGGGACATGTATTCCTCTTGTGTTTGTTCTCTCTAGAATGATGTTTTTCCGACTGGGCAGTAGAGGATATCAAAGGGAGCTTAGGCCCAATGTTATGTCAGGCTGGCAGCCAGTAGTGTGATGCCAGTATTTCAGTGCTTCTGAGATGGATGGCAGATTGCTGACCCTTTGCTGAAATGGCACTGGCAATAAGAAGGACCAGACACAGCTACATGTCTCTTTTACCAAAGCAGCAGGGCCTAAGGTACATGGAGCCCAAAGGCACTGTTAAAGCCAGCTTGTTCTTATATAATTTGCCATGAGGTTGGATGCCTTTCAGAGGAACCTTCTTTCCAGACTAAAGCTGCAGAAACTGTGGTAGAGAAAAAGAACAAAACACAGAAACAATGTCATAGCAAGGTTGGTGTAGTGGCAGAATCTCAGCCAATTATTAGGTGGTATTTAATTCTTCAAGAAATGCTCTAAAAGGTATGTAGAGGTGTGCCTTTACTTCCTCATAAGGAGGTCCTTCTGTGGGAGTGAGGGATGGTAGAAATTATATTAATTACAAAAGTGATGTGGGAAATCCTGATTGTAGCTGTATGTTTCTGCAGTTGTGTGGGTGCTGCTGGTGGTGATGCTGTGGAAGTGAGATACAATGCAGAAATTGGTCAGCAGACACGAGAGACATATGGACACCTCCAAAGTCAACAAGCAAAGCTGGCATCATAGTGCTTATCCAAATGTTTCCTTCTGTTACTCTCTTTCTCAGAATGTACTTCTTTTCTATACACATTTCACTCTGCAGACTTTCCCAAAATTTATATTCCTCCAAATCATTCCTTGTTTCCAAATGACACTATGTTTCTATCTTGGGCCAAAAGGTTGCTTGCTAGCTACTGCTAGCAATGTGAACTGTGTATTACGTGGATTCATTTGTGGTCTGGATATTGGAAACATAACTGTAAAGGCTAATGTAGCAAAATAGGAAAGTCATCTGTGGCAGATACCTGTGGTGTTACAAAATCAGAGCCCAGCTTTTTCTTCAAAAATACATAATACAGTTATTTACTGTTTGTCTTCTGTTAGTAATCTAGTGGTTAACATATCAACAATCATAGGCCAAATACAGTGTAGTTAAAACATATAGTTCCTCTCCCTCATTTAATATAATTTCCATTTAAATAATGAGGTTCTAACTTGAGCATGATGGTTGATTCATACTTAAAATTTCAATACAAATAAAAAATTAAAAAAATAACTGAGGGAATAATTCCAAACTAAGCTACATAATGCTCTGTGCATCTCAGGCAGAGGAATGTCACATATCCTTCAGAAGTAGTCACACTACCTGTGGAAATGACTGATGAGGGTTTGTAAATTGTTTCTAAACAGTGGGATAAAGTACCCTCTGGGGCTCAGAAAAGTTTCCAAGCTGTTGAATATTCATAAGGAACTTTATTATTCTGATGAACAGATGTAGTGGTGCAGCCATGTAAAAACCACTGGCTTTGTAATCCATGCTGTAAAATGACGTTCAAATTTTTGTGATAGTCTAAAATACTCATGATTCCCTAAGGCTATGACATCTGAGTGCAGACTTTGCTGAGATTTAGAAAGAAAATTCTGACTGGAGTGTTTTGGTTTTTTCCATCAGAAATTTAAAAACTTGTCAGAGACATGCAGTGCAAAATACATCTACCATGAAGATGGCTAGGAGTGCAAAGAGCCCTGTAAAAAACTGCATAAAAATTTGAGTGTTGCAGTTATACAGAAGCACATCTGGACTTCACTGAGAAACACAAGGTAATTAAGAGACAATGCATGTAAAATAAGCCTTTTAATGGTAACTCACACATCTAAACCCAAAGTTCTCAATTAAAATGATGGTAAGATACATAGTGAAACATCCTTTTGAATTTGCCAACCTGCATGAAAAGGAAGAGACATTTGTCAAAACCAAGACCTCCTCTAAACAAACCTGGTTTATTCCACCAGAGACAGAGATTACTGATGTATCCTAATGGAGGTGTCATTTCTTCATAACTGAGAATAAACTATGAGGTTTATAGAACAGCACATTTAGAGCAATATGTTAATAATACTCTGCCAAATTCTCTGTTTGCACAGAACACCTTTGGGTACAGTAAGATGCAAATGAATATGAATAAATATTGAAAGGATTGCTCTTCAAAACTCCCGTTAATTTGGCAACTGTTCTAGATCAACCTGAATCATATGCAATTAGATGAAGTTATCCTCCCTTCACAAAAGGAGCAAATGTGTTCAGTCCTGAACTAAGAACTAACTCTAACCTCCTAAAATGCCAGGAGTTTTCATGTGTATTCTACTGCTCTGACTTTTTAACTGCTACAGCGTTGTACTGCAGGTGGCTGTGGCAGCAGCACCCACACCTACAAATTCCTGGTGGATGAGCAGCCCACAGGGCTCTCTAATTTAACATCTTGGTCACTGCGAATTCCCATGTGTCCCCAGGAACTGCTTTTTGCATATTGTTCTGTTATAGGTTCAAGGTTCCCCCACCCAGTTTTATGTATACCCTTATGTTTATGCATATCCTGTATGGAATATGTATGATCTCTGGAAAGTTCTGTTAAATTCAGTCCTTCATTTGTTCATTCAAATAGAACCCTCCCTGAGTTTGTCCCATTGGATGTTCCCCCCTGTCACTTCACAATTTACAGAACTCCATTGGCTGTAATCCTTTTATCCCGCCTCTTTTGGCACCCACACAAAAAGGGGCTGGAATGCCTGGCTGGGGTCTTTGTCTGCTGGTTCCATTAAAGTTAAGTTGCTGCAGAGGACTCCTCTCTCTGTTCCTTGCCTTTATCAGCGCTATTTTCACATCGGTTTGCAGCCCGCTCGCTGTGAGAGCGCCAGCGCCGGTTCTGTTACTTTTGTAGCACATCCCTGCCAGCTATGGCTGTAACAAGGGTCTGTTCCGGGACACCTCCGACAGCCACACGGCGTGGTCTCCAGGCAGTCTGCAGCCTGCATCACTATAGCACTTCACTAAAGCACAGAATCTTAAGCTGAGACAGATACTCTAAATATTTGGTTACATAACATTAAAATCACAGAATCGTTAAGATTGGGAAAAACTTCTAAGATCATAAAGTCCAAATGTCAATCTAGCATCAGCATCATGTTCACCACTAAACCATGTCTCTATGTGCCATATCCACACATTTTTTGAACACTTTCAGGATGGTGACTGCAGTCACCAGACCTGCCTGAAGTCTGTTCCAATGTTTGACAACCCTTTCCATGAAGAAATTTTTCCTAATACCTAATCTAAACCTCCCCTGGCAGGAGGCTAAGATTAGACATTATTAACTAGGTTCGTGTTACAGGATCAACAGCCCAATGGAAGTGCATCTGCACCAATGCACACAGCACGGGCAATGAACAGGAGGGGCTGGAAGCCATTGTGCAGCAGGAAAACTGTGACATGGCTGTCATTGTGGAAACATGGTGGGAAGACACACACAACTGGAGTGCTGCAATGGATGGCTATAAGCTCTTCAGCAGGGACAGGCAAAGGAGAGGCAGTGGGGTAGCACTGTATTTAGGAAGTGTTTTGACTGTTTAGAGCTTGATAATGGTGATGAAAGGGTGGAGAGTTTATAGGTAAGAATCAGAAGCTTTCATGGTGGGGGTTTGTTACAGACCACCCAAACAGGATGAAGAAGCAGACAAAATACTCTATAAGCATCTGGGAGAATCATAGAACCATAGAAAGTTCTGAATTGAAAGGGACCCATCAGGATTATTGAGTCCAACTCCTGACCCTGCACAGGACATCCCAAGACTCACACCATGTGCCTGAGAGTGTTGTCTAAACACTTCTGGAACTCGTGACAGGCTTGGTTTTGTGAGCACTTCCCTGGGGAACCTGTTCCAGTGTTTAACCACTGGGTGAAGACCTTTTGCTGATACCTAACTGAAACCTCCCCTGACTCACCTTCATGCCATTTCCTTGGGTCCCGTCACTGGTCACAAGAGTGCCTGCCCCTCCGCTCCCCCTTGTGAGGATGTTGAGGATTCCGTGATCCTAAAGGCCTTCTCCAAACGAAATGATTCAATGAGTCTATGGTTCCATGGCTAAATACAAAATGTTTGAGAAGTGATTTTTTTTTTTTTTTGGAGAATGTGCTTAAACAATGAAAAGCAACAGGAGATTAGAAAACACTAATTTTATTTACGTCACATAAGGGAAGAGTCTGGGAAAGATGATGAAAATTAAGTTCATTAAATCCAACAACAGTATTAAGACATTTTTGGGATGATGTTCACAGAGAGTTTAAAGCTGCATTTGGAGAATGAAAATGTAGTAAAAGGAGTCACGCTGGGTTTGGGAAGAAGAAATTATGACAAACAACTCTGATTACATTTTTAAATGGAATAATGATTGGCTTATATAGAAGGAAGCCTGGTAGACATTTTATAGATGGATTTTCAGGAAAGCTCTCAACAAGGTTTCACATGATGGATTACTGCATTAAGCCTTCTAAATATGGGTTAGGGAATGAATGCTTAAGATGTCTAAGGAATTGCTTAGAAGATAAAAATGGAGGAATTAAAAGGGTATTTTTGTTCACCCAAACTGGGATCTTTCATGGGGGTTCTTTCAGTGTCTTCAGCAGAGCTTGTATCAGGAGTGTCATGTGAAGCGGAGGCCCGCAGGGCCCTTGACGGATGGCTGTGTGCCCTCATATTGATAATTTAGATGGTGCTGTAATACAGGAGAGAGACATTTCAAATAGCTGACATGGGCTGTTTTAATACCATGTGGTGGAATATAATTCATAGGGCTCTGAAGCAGTTCTGGACACGCTGGTACTTCTACATTTTTAGCACAGGAGCAAGCAGGGCTCATAGGTAGAGCTTTTGAAGGGGTAAGCCAGGCTTGCCAGTGATAAGCAATGAGATGGCACACCAAAACTTGAGAAAATGAGTGCTAGTACTATCCCACAATCTGCTCCATGAAGTATTGTCTACAATGAAACACACTTGAAATGTTTCTATGCCAATGCATGCAGCATGAGGAACAAAAGGGGAGTTTGAAGCTTTGGCCTGGTCCCAGAAATTTGACACCATCGGCATAAGCAAAATGTGATGGGATGAGTCCTGTGACTGGAGTGCCCTGTTGGATGGTTACAGGCTGTTCAGGAGGGACAGACAGGGCAGGCAATGCAGGAGGGTGATGTTGGATATTAGGAAAAGGTTCTTTACCCAGAGGGTGATTGGGCACTGGAACAGGCTCCCCAGGGAAGTGGTCACAGCACCAAGCCTGACACAGTTCAAGAAGCATTTGGATGATCCTCTCAGGCACATGGTGTGACTCTTGGGTATGGTCCTATGCAGGGTTAATTGTTGGACTCTGTGATCCTTGTGGGTTCCTCCCTACTCAGCATGTTTTGTGATTCTGTGATTCTGTGAAACAGGCTAATATGAGAGAACCAGGAATCTGAATCTGTTATAAATGGTCAATTCGCACTGGGCCTGTAGGACCCTATTTTAGGAATTTTGTATTGCTGTCTGTTTAAAGTTTAGGCCAGTAGGCTGTATTTCTGCTTCTTCAGTTAAATCTCTCTGGGAAAAGGTGCTCTTGGTCTGGCATGCAGAAGAAAGATGAGTACTTGCAAACACTATATCTAAGGCTCATCAGAATAGATCATTACCTTCCAATACAGGCAAGGGAACTAATTCATAGAGAACTGAAACAATTTGCCCCACAGGTCCACTGCAGAGCTGGGAACAGAATTAATGTCTTATAAAGCTGGATAAAATGCCCCATTCACTACTCTAATTAGAAAATTATATCAGTTTAAGAATGATGAATGATACAGTCTTGAAGATAATAAGAGAAATATGCACCTTCAGTGTTGCGGTGCGATATCTGCACCCTTCCTGGGGACAGCTTAGTCCGCGGAAAGAATCAGGAAAGACTCATCTTGGGGATGTTTCAGCAGATCTTTAATGGCGTCCGCATCCTGGGGAATCAGCACACACACTCCCTAAGTCATGAGACAATTCCCAAGTTCCCCTCGCAGGGGGACACAAAGCCACCAACCAAATGCAGCCCTGGGCTCCATGTGACCAGGGCAGATGCAGGGGCAGGGAGACCCCGTCCCAGAGCCCAGATCCACTCGAGTATCCCCCCCTCCCCCCAGGGGAACGGGGGGAGGGTCCCACGACAATTCCCCATTTTGTTTTTATTAAGAAGACTTTTCTCAAGGGTTCCAAAATTTAACATTTGCAACAGCAGAATACACACAGAATAACAAAAATAATTTCAAAAGAATACAGGTT
>WEIT01038539.1:1580-47167 GCA_013389985.1 Dryoscopus gambensis | reverse complement strand
CCCCCCACGCCGTCCAGCCACGGTCCCGGGGCTTCCCCGGCTCCCGCCTGGCCGCGGAGTCGGGTCTCCGCTCTTCAGCATATAGCCCCGTCTCCAGAATGAAACTGAGCTTGTGAGAACTGGTGTTTAATTTGCAAAAAAAAATTAAGCACAATATTTTTGAACTACTTAAGAACTGGTACAAATTTTGGAAGTTTTGAAGAAATCTGAAAGAAAGAAATCAAATTATCACTCTAATCTGTTCAATAGTTTTTATGTAGCCATAGGAAGTAACTACCTTTTCTCCTCTGAACTTGTATTTTGAGAAGCTGCAAAATGCAAGCAAAGTATGTGGGAGTGTCAAAATTGCTCTGGTTTCCCTTATGGAGTTCTGAGCACATTGGCATACCATGAAACCCATGCAGGCTTTTTGAAAAGGAGTTTATTTTACTGAAAGGTGTCTCTTGGTTAATCTTCTTGTTTGCCTGTTCAGTTACTTCTTTAGAGGTGTTGCATAGTTTGGGAATAGTTTTGGTCTGAAAGCATGTTTTATTAAAGGTCTATTAAAATACTTCACATCTAGAGCAGAGGTTTTGGAAATCTGAAATCTAGCATTTCCTAAAACAAAACAAGGATTAGTTGGAGCAGAGATGGATGGAGAATTGACAGATAACCATCATAAGGTTCAGGAAAATTTAGGGATTAATTTGTCCAATGTGCATTAACTTAGATCCAAAGTAGTGTGGAATAGGAACAACTAACAATACTTGCAGAGAAGATAACCTGGGAAATATTGACAGAATAAAGAAATGTCCCTTTGTTTCCCTCTTGTTACTACAGTGGCAACACTGCAGAGATTTCACTTTGCTGTTGGTATTTTTTTGGGTGTACAGTTTGTTTGATTTAAACACCAAAGACTTGAGCCTGTAAGTACAAAGCTCCATATTTTATATCCTCTTAGAAGACCTAACTGTTTAATATATAGATCCAAACTCTCTAAATACCTTCTAACATAAATCCTGCTTTGAGTTAGCCTGTACATATTTTTAGGCATTGATGATGATAGAAGTATGCTTTTTGGTTAGAGGAACAAGAAAATAATTCCAATGATATCCAAACTGCTCATGAGTTTAGGGAAAAAAATTAACTGTAAGAATGGTGCAGCACTGCATGAGGTTACCAGAGAGACTGCATGACCTTCCTCCTTAGAGAGGTTCAAAACTAGTCTTGCCATGACCCTAAGCAAGACCCTCATCCAGCTTTCAAGGTAGTCCTGCTTTGATCAAGAGATCTCCTCTGATATTAGTCTTTACATGTTTCTGTGACCCCTGGATTTTTTTTTTATTTTTTATTTTTAAACATATCAACATATTTGATTCAGTTAAGAGGAAAATGATGGTAAAAACATTCATAGGGTAATGTTGACAGATGACTTTCCAAAGGCCTGTACAATTTAAAAATATTCTGAGTTATTTCTTGGATTTGTGGGATAGTAGCCGTAGTAGCCATTCTTTCAGTTTGATGTTGAAGGATTAGGAGTTATAATATGATCAGTAAACAGTCAAATTTACCTTTTAAAGCTTTGAGCTAATCTAACATTTCCTCTGTGTGCAAAGGCTTTCAGTGGGATGATTGTAAAGTCTTTGCCTTGCAGGAGTGAGCTGAGCCATAGAGAGTGCTACCCCCAGCAAAAACTTGGTGATGCTGTGAATGTGAGAGCTGAATAATGAACTAGCAATGAAAACAAAATAGCTCATGGCCAATGGCCTGTCTCTCACAATATGTTCCTCTGCAGTGGGTAAGGCTGAATGTATTTCAATTTCTACTTTAAAATGTTCATTCCCTATTTTCCCAGCTTTCTCCTTCTCAAAAGTCTTAGCCAGTAATCTCAAAATCATTTTTGAATAAGTGCATCTGTATAAAGAAAATGAAGACTGAGCATCAAATAGCAAAAATGAACTTTTTCAAGTCAAATGACTGTAGAATTATCTATACAAGCCCAGTGTTTGAATCCCCACAGACAGGAACTTTAGCAGAATCTCTTGCCAAATTGTAGTTGTGATAAAAGTTTTAAATGATATCCAATTTTCACCAGTTAGCAATAAATACAGTGCAATACTGTGTGTTGACCTTGCAAAGGCATGTGATAGAACAGATTGTATTCAGCTGTAGGGATTTGCTTCCAATGTGTAGCAAACTAGACATGGAAAAGGCAGTGCTATAGCATACACTCCCCTCTCTAGATTTTGAACAGATTGGAAGAGAATACCGTCAACATTCAAATGCTTCTTTGTTGTCACGCATATTAAAAGTCCAGGATAAGACTTTGCATTTTTATTCCTGACTGTGTACATAGATAGTACTATTCTCCATCCAAATGTGCAATATGACAACTTGTCTGCATCAGTAATTTTGAAATAATTGCTTTAATTTGGGTCTGCAGCTGTAAGTGAACACAAGACTGGTGTCATCTCCTAGCAGTCACTTTTCCCAACAATTTCCTTTTTTCCAGCTTGACAAATAACAAACGCTTGGTGATAGCTTTAAATTTAAAATTCATTATCGACCAGCTGATAAGAGACATATCAAATATTGGATTTCACTATATAAATAGGCATATCCAGAACTACAAAGAAGATTCCAATGACTTTCATTTTTGAACTGCCTTGGTTATCAAATTTCCTACTAATCAAAACTTTCACTTCTGTCATATCCTTGACAGCTTTACATATCATATTTATTTATCATACACCTCTGTTTATCAAAGTTTTGTTTATAACATATCTCCTGTGGAGGAATGATACCCTGCATACACAAATGCAGATGGTATTTGACCTTTTGACTTGCAATCTTGTGAGTTTTAAGCCAAGATTTAAAGGATAAAAGAAAATTGCCATTGTTTGTGAACATGAGAACAAAATGCCTTTGCTTACTCTGAGAGATTATGCACAGTGGTGGAAGAGACTGTAATGCAATGTGCTTAGAAATCCCATTTAGTGAATGCTAGAGAGCTAAGAAGCTGACAAAGGAATTTGATTGCCCACATAGAATAGATGCTGAATTTGGAGCTAAAATTTGGTACTTGATTTTTTAAATGACTTGGTGTCATTTGTAGGATTAACTGCACCTTTGGAATATTAGTTTCCTCCTTTTGTTTCTCCGAGGTCTCATGTTTTGTTCTTTCACATATCATAGTCCTTGCCCAGTCTCAAATGTGGCTCATGGGAGAGCATCCCCTACAGTCACCAACAAAGCAAATGTGTTTTTGTGTTTATATGGGCAATGACCTGACAGGCCCTTGTCATGGGTTAGCACAGCTTGGAGTTTTACTTAAGAAAAAAATTCCACCAGCCACAGAAGTGATGTTTTTTCACAAGGGGCTGTTGTAACTTCCTCCGGACCTGATAGAATTAAATCAGTTGGCTAATTTCAATATTGTTAACTCTGTTAAGCCACTTGAGAAGCTGGACACGCCTCTGTAAAAGACACATTTAAAGATGAACAAGCCCGGGAATCTCTCTCTTGCTTCCGGCCCTTGGACAGGTAACTGAGGGCCCTGCTGGGCCTGGTCGGGCCGGGCCGGGCCTGGCTGCTGGGCGCGGTGGGGGCCGGGCCACGGCCCACGGCTCTGTGTGGGTCGGCCCCACCCCAGTGCGGCTTGGACGGATCGTGGCTGCTCAGCTAAACATCTCAGCCGTTCCTGCTCCATTAGAGCAGCTTCGCAGCTCTGTGTGGGCCGGAATGGCCCCTCNGGACATAGAGGAAATGCTTCAAACCTAAAAGCTGAAATCTGTTGTAAAGCTATGGTGATGGACTATGATACATCAGAGAACCCCTTGTCCCTTGTAATTTCGTGGTAAGCATGGGAGGTGGAGCATTCAAACTGCAGCCATAAGCAAAGATGCCTGTGCTGAAATAAGTAAATGTTGAAGTAGCTGTGATTCAGTGAGAAGCCTGAACAGAGAGGGACAGTGATGAAGTGAAGACTCTTGCTCCCAGGGAAGAAGACCTCTGTTCCTAGAGACGAAGATGATCCCAAAGGTAGATGAAGAGAACTTTTGCTCTTGAACAGCTCATCCTTAAAATAGTACCCCATTAGCTAAGAATGAACCCTCAAAAAACAGTTGTGGGGAAAGCTGTAAGGGACTCACACATGGACAAAAGAAAACCACCCCGGGCGGCTGTTGTGCTGTGACACTGAAGCCACAAGAGGATTGTTTCTTGTGGCGAAGCCCCATAGCATGGTTAAAGGGGACTTCTCTTGCTAAGTGAACTGATGGAAGACTATTACAGAGGTAGTAAACTGACTGAAATAATCCCACGTTTGTGTCTTTATGTTGTAAGTGGGAGGAGGGAGGAGGATGGGGGGAGGAGAAGTGTTCTGAAGGTTTATTCTGACCCTTATTATTCTTTTTTTCTTTTAGTTCTGTTAATAAACTTCTGTATATTCTTTAAAGTTTGGAGCCTGCTTTGCATTCCTCCTAATTCTTATCTCACAGAAGGTAAGAAATGCAAACAAAACCACTACACCCTTCATAAAAATAGCTGTTTTGACAATGAAAAGAAGACAATTAAAGGAAAAGCATTTAAAAGCAAAAATTGTTACAAAAATTTGTCTTGGTTTACTTCATTCCTTAATGGAATATCTCATTTTCCATCAGTTCTCTGTACTGGCACTTGCACTTTCAAATGACAATTAGGTTCCTGAAGGTAGTGAAAATAAGTGAGAAACAAATGCCTTGTTTCTTTCTCCCATTTGTAAAAGTGCCGGTAAGTTCATTAAAGTGAAAAAAAAACCCCAACCTTAGAATTACTGGTTTAAATAAAGTGTTTGCAACTATCTTCCTTGCTCAAAATTGGAAGTTCTATACTTAAAAAATGATAATCTAAAAATCTGTAAAATAAGAAGTTTCTGACAGGATTGACTGTTCTTTTTCAGAATTGAAGAGTTACTCAGTTTTCTCATCTCTCTTAGGTAAAATCTCCAGTTATAAACACAAAAAGCCTGGCACCTGAACTGGCAGATGTCTCTATTGTCTGCAAACAAGTCCTGCTTACGCAGCTTGCTAAGCCTAGGTGCTGAAAGTGAATTTGATTATGAAGATGGCAAGAAGACCTTGTGGAGGAGTTCGGGCAGTTCCTACAAGAGAAGGAAGCTGTGTGTGGCAGGGGATGCGACACTGGTAACATGGGCGTTGAGTTGCAGTGCAGGAAACCAGCAAGGACATCTGTCCTGCTGGGTAATTAGTGCTGACATGCGTCCAGGTCTCATTTTTAAAAGAGAAACTAAGTTTCTCTTTAGTAATGCAGCATTCTCAGAAAGATGTTCTGGGATTTGTCCCGTTGCAGAGATTTAACTCTTACACTGCCCACCAAGGCTACCCAGTCTGAGGAAAGAGCAGAAGCTTTTACTCATGTAATACATTTTTAGTAGAATTTCTGTGGTGATAAATTATTTATGTGATTAAAATTGAAAGCAATAGCAGATGTCTCATTACGTTTATGCAGAATCTGAATCAGTATGAAATTTTAGTGATTCTTGATCAGCCCTGACTATAAGCTGAGAAAGAGGATTCTTGTGAAAAGGCATTTATGGCTGCTTAGAGTAGATTCCTCAGGAAATTTCTAGCAACTGGGAGATCTGAAGACCTTAATGTGGGCTGGTATTGAATCCGAAATTCTTATTTTCATATACAATTTCGTAGAACTACACTTCCTGGAAAACGAAGATCCATTATACAATCTGGGACTCCAACTTTTCTAGTGTAACGTGAGGCAGCTGTAGCCTAAAATATGGTATAATAATTTCAGCTGAAGAAATTGCATTTAAAAGTTTACTTCATTCATTAACACTCTTTTGGTCACTAGTTGCCATGTGTTAATGGGTATTAATGGATTTTAGTGGTTGACTGTATATATTTTTAATTTTCCAGTACCAAGTTTAAGCTGGTAACTGTTTAACCCTAAATTTCCCTCAGATCATGAACATGCCTCTTTCAAATTTATTCTCAGAGACAATTTTCAAGACATTTTCTTTCTCTGTTAAAAGATCAGTCTCTAATAAAGAAAATTTTTCTATTCTTACAGGTGTCTCAAATTCATCATAATCTAAGACAAGAGAAATTTCCTTTCTTTTTCTAGCCTTTCTCTTGTTCAATATAGCTGCTGATCAAACAAATTTCAAGGAGCCTTCATTTGCAACAAATTCTTTAGCTTTGTACTGCTTCTGTTTTGCTACTTTATTCCATCCTTTTCTGCTCATTCTAGAGGCTGTAAAACCATAGCAAACAAATTACAGTTTATAATGCATGATAATTTCTCTTGCATGACAATTACGTTTTATGGACAAGCAAAATGATGAGTTGATCTGCTGCAGAAGAGAGGCTAGTGAAAATCAGAGTGAGAAGCTCTTGATCCCCCTTGATCTAACTTTTATAGTATGTACATTGATTTAATGGGTCATTGAACTAAGAATCAGGATTTATTCTAAATCAGAAGCCACTTTATTTTACTCAGCTGAGTACAACTATTCTGTAAAACACTAGAGAAAAACTTGGAAGTGCAAAACGGGAGGAAACATTACTCAAAGAGTAGTGATCAGTTGTCATTTTCTAACTGTAGTTTTCCTGAGAACAACTACATTGGTACATTTCCAGAGGCCAGTGTTGTTTAGTATTTTCATAACAGTTTGATTAACAGAATTAAAAACATTAACAGAATTAAATGAATGCTGTTATAATTACATAAGATCTGGAGCTGGTAAAGGAAATTGGGGACCAGATCAGAAGTGCAAGTAATCTTGACAAACTGGAGGAATGGTCTCCAAAATAGGGCCCAGAGAGTGGTGGTGAATGGTGTTGCCTCCAACTGGCAGCCAGTCGCCAGTGATGTCCCCCAGGAATCAGTGTTGGGCCCAATCCTGTTGAATATTTTTACTGATGATCTGGATGAGGGGATTGAGTCCACCATCAGCAAATTTGCAGGTGACACCAAGTTGGGTGCAAGCAGCAATCTGCTGGAGGGTGGGAGGGCTCTGCAGAGGGACCTGGGCAGGCTGGATAGATGGACTGAATCCAACAGTATGAGGTTTAACAAGGCCAAGTGCCTGCTCCTGCCCTTTGGCCCCAACAATCCCTGCAGTGCTACAGGCTGGGGACAGAGTGGCTGGACAGTGGCCAGGCAGAGAGGGACCTGGGGTAGACAGGAGGCTGAACATGAGCCAGCAGTGTACCCATATGGCCAAGAAGGCCAAGGGCATCCTGGCCTGGATCAGGATTAGTGTGGCCAGCAGGACCAGGGAAGCGATTCTTCCCCTGTACTTGGCACTGGTTAGGCCACACCTTGAGTTCTGTGTCAGTTCTGGGCCCCTCAATTTAGGAAGGATGTTGAGATACTGGAGCATGTCCAGAGAAGGGCAACAAGGCTGGTGCAGGGTCTGAAATGCAGGTCTATAAGGGAGATGGGGGTGTTTAGCCTGAAAAAAGGAGGCTCGAGGTAGACCTTATCACTCTCTACAGCTTCCTAAAAGGAGGCTGCAGTCAGGTGGGGGTCAGTCTCTTCTCCCAGACAACCAGCAACAGGACAAGAGGACACAGTCTTCATCTGTATCAGGGGAGGTTTAAGTTGGACATTAGGAGGAAGTTCTTTACAGAGTGATTGGGCATTGGAGTGGACTGCCCAGGGAGGTGGTGGAGTCATTGTCCCTGGAGGAGTTTAAGAAAAGACTGGATGTGGCACTCAGTGCCATGGTCTAGTTGATAAGGTGGTGTTAGGCCATAGGTTGGACTCAATGATCTCAAAGTTCTTTTCCAACCTAGTTTCTTCTGTGATTCTGTAAAATTCAACAGTTCACGTGAAAGACATTGAACTTACGCATGGAGAACAAACTGAAAAATACAAAGCACGCAGCTTGGTAAAAATTCATCAAATCAGGCCCTTGGGGTAGAATGGAGGTAGAATACAGGTAACAATGTACATATCAATACAAGGTGAATGTACATAATGTCATGTTATTGTAAACAAGGTGAGCACCTCACTGTGATGTATAAGCAGAAGGGATATAACAGCCTGCTGGAACTGTAAAGGAATATTTTTGCACTTTCCATGTTGATAAGAATATCTGGAGTAGTGTCTTCATCTTTAGATACTGTGCCTGAAGAAATATACAGACCAATTTAAAGGAAGATTGCAATGAGAACAGGCAGAGGTCTAGAAAAAATTAGCTTAGAAGTATGAAACAAATGGATAAGATTAACAAGGAGAAAATTAAGGAACAGAAGACAAGTTTTAGAAAATGGAGGAATATTGCAGAGGGAGAAGTTTGTTTATTTTCCATGTCCGGGATGAATGGGCAAGAAGTGCTGGCTTAAACTGTAAAACTTAGGAAAATCATTCCAATAGTAAAATTAGTCAGTCAGTGGGACAGGTGGAATGAGAATCTCCATTGCTGGAAATCTTTGCAGACAGTGCAGCAGTACAACTGTCAATATATGTACAGACTACTCTGCTGTAGAGCACAGGTGGCCCAGGCTCCCTTCCAAGTTGTTCCTTGACACAGCATCTCATGATCTTGTGGAAAGGCAGGAGCTGGAATAGATATGCTGTTGTGAGAAGGAAAAATGAAGTCACTACGAAATCAAGGACATGATTTACTCAGGTTTGCATTGTGCAGGATTTTATGCCACTTTCTTTGCAAATTGGTATAAAATACAGCCACACAACTACTAGTAGACCTCAAGAGCTTACCACTGGGATGACAGTGGTGTGTATTATGGACTTAAAGAGAAAACTGTGAGGGAGCAGTGACTGACTCTAGAGCTGACAGTGTCATCTATGGAACTGCGACAAACTACTCTGAATGGTGACTCGACCTAAAAGGAAACATGGACACACCCAAGACTGCCAAGCTGATTGGGTAAAAGTGACCACTTTGTGGATGTGGAATCTTTTAGTCAGGGAAAGAGTATTTTTTAAGTTCCTACCAAAATGTGCATCACCTTGGATACAGCTTATAGATTTCTCTTTCCTTGCCAGCTGTGCCTAAGTCACCTACTCAGCCTGAGTCTGGGGGTTTGGTACCTGGGTGTGACTGGTTTGTGCTTGCTTTTTTGCAGGAAAGGCTCTGAAGTGTTTGCCAGCAGCTCTCCTTTTTTCCCAAACATGGAAGAATGTAGGTGACATGCTTGTTCTGGCCATGCTGGAAAGTCTCAGAAATCACATGCAAATGATGATCAAAGGGGAACATGACTCTTACAGGATAGAAGTGCAAAAGCCTGAAGAAAGCTTGCACTGAAACTAAGAACTTGAGAACAGTAAAGGCAGAACAACAGCCACCTGTAATATTGTTTCAGTAGCCCTTTCTGTGTAACTTCTTCATCCAACACAGATAACATAAAGTACAAAGGTTCTCATCAAACAAACCTTTCCAGATCATCAGACCCAGAACTGCCCAATCTGTTTCTGGACTTGATTTGTACCTGCTGGATTAGTTGAGCAATCCAGAGGCAGATGAAAACATCTCAGATGTTGCTATGCTGCATTTTCCAGCAAGGCAGTATTTTCCACTGCTACTGTAAGAGGCATTCTTGATCCCCCATTTGTAAATCTCAGCCTCTAGGGGCTGGACTGGAAAGCAACTTCTGTGGCACTGAATTGATCTGACCAAGGATTTGAGTCCAAGCAGCATGGCAATGGATCACCTCCATATGCTCAAGCTTGCTCCCTTTATCCTCAAAACATGATATCCATGTCCAAATTGTCTCCTGGAAACAATCCTTGGCATCTAGTGTCTCTTGAGCTGTGCCTGGGTGTTGTCTGGACAGTGCTACTTGGCATGAGCCAAAACCGTGCAAGAGGCTGTGCTTGCAGTTAAAACAGAGCAGATGATTGTGGACCATTGCCACTGTCTGTGCCTTGGCCCTGCTTTGTTTGTACTGAAGTAGCCTAAGAGAAGATCCGCTAATAAAATGACTGTTCTATACAATACAGTAGGTCTGATTAAAGCCATATGGGATATTTCAAGGGGCAAGGGTAGCTGCATGCAGAGGTCGACATATGTGGCTTCCAGAAGGCAGCTGCTCTGGGAACCAGACCATCAGATTTGAAATGACCAGACACCAAGTAATCACTTCACTATTTGCTTTTGGTGAGAATAAATTTTGCAGGTAAGTTTTCAGCCAAATTGCATCTCTGACTGTGGTGTGTTGACCTTGACTACATGCTTAATGCCCGCCAGAGCCACTCTATCACTACCCAACCTCAGCTGGACAGGAGGACAGAAAAACACAACAGAAGGCTTGTGGGTTGAAATAAAGGCAGAGGGAGATCACTCAGTGATAACTGTCATGGGCAATATAAACCCAGGGAAATTAGTTTATTTTATTACCAATCAAAGCAGAGCAGGATAATAAGAAATAAATCCAAATCTCAAAACATCTTTGTTCCATCCCTGCCTTCTTCCTGCGCTCAACTGCACTCCCAATTTCTCTACTTCCTCTCACTGAGTGGCATAGGGAGACAGGGGAATGGGGTCTGTGGTCAGTTCACTACACATTGTCTCTGCTGCTTCTTCCTCTTCAGGGGAAGGACTCCTCACACTTTTCTCCTGCTCCAGTGGGCATCCCCTGTAGGGTCACAGGTCCTGCCAACAAATCTGCTCCAGCGTGGGCTTCTTTTTCCATGCACCACAGTTCCTGCCAGGATCCAGCTCCAGCATGGCCTTCCCATGTGGTCACAGCCTCCTTCAGGCATCCACCTGCTCTGGCATGGGCTCCTCCATGGGCTGCAGGCAGATCTCTGCTCCCCCACTGTCATGGCTGTAGTGAGAGCTTCAGGCAATGTTTATTAGAGAAGCCCTGTCACTGAGCCATGAGGTGCACAAACGACCCCCTTGCATTCTAAACTCCTCAGAGAGGAGCCGCGGGGCAGCTGGATCCAATCTTAGCCTCAGGCTGTCAACAGTTTAAGTAACTTTGTCCCACAGGTTTTAATGATGGCAAATCATATGTATTTATATAAAACTAATTATTTACTATGAGAAATGACTAGACAAAAGATCTTAATCAGAATAATTTACTACACAGTAAAAGCTAAAACTACTGATAGTGTATAGTATAATATAGTGCCCTATATTAAAGCAATTATATTAAAGCCAGCAAAAAGAAACAATTATTAAGTAGAGATTGATGTAACTCACCAATATCAACACTTGTGGGTAGGTCTCTTTCTCTTAACCTCGAGTACCCTTGGTGGGTGTCCCTGAAATCCAAGGGAGGAATCTCCACATACTCTAAGGAGGAATATGTTAGAAGAACCTAACTGTGTGAAAGTGGACTGGACTTCTACAGTATAAATCGATTGAGTGTCTGTCATATGTCCCCACGTCATCTGTGTCAGCTTAGCATTTTTAGATAAGGATACTTTACCATATCTGCCTCACTATCAGGATGAGTCAGACTGGTTTTAGCATAATTCAACACCAAAACCTGCATGACATCCCCTCTCAGTCCACCACCAGTAGCTTTGCAAATAGGGCATTATTTGAGTTGCTTGGCACATTCCAGGTAGAACATCCTGCTACACCCATGGACCTCCACGGGCTCAGGGGCACATCTGCCTCATCTTGGGCTGCACAACTGGCTGCAGGGGAATCTCTGCTCTGGTGCCTGGAGCACCCCCTTCTCCTTTTTCCTCACTGACCTGGGTGTCTGCAGGGCTATTTCTCTTGCATAATCTGACTGGTCTCTCCACCTGCTGCCACCATCGCAGATGGGCTTGGCCTTGGCCAGTGGTGGGTTCATCTTGGAGCTGCTGGCATTGGCTCCATCAGACATGGGGAATTTTCTGGCAGCTTCTCACAGAAGCCACACCGGTAGCCCTCCACTGCTAACCTTGCCATGCAAACCCAATGCAGTGACCAAGCTCATGGTTTGGCTCTGTGAATTCTTGTACTGTCACGGGGCAGGCACCTGGATTGCATGTCAGGGGCAAATCTGAGATGACTGCTTCCAGTGGAAACATGGATTTTGATAATTTTAAGGCAATCATAACATTTTCCTCACAGAAAGCTGTATGTTATCTTCCCTGAAGATCTAATTTTTGCCCTGGCTCCTTAAGAGACCAGCCAGCTTGCAAATATTCATTCTTTCAAGTGCCTAAGCAATGAGACTTGTAGGTTGAATGAAGTTAGATATGCATGCCTAATTAATAACGCGTATTTTATTTTGAAAATGTGCTAATATATATATTATCTGTAATTATAAAAATAAAAAGCAGAACTATCAGAACCAGTATTCTAACACCAATTAATGATGTATCTTGGTTTTGAATAAATTTTTGTATTTCTCATTTAAAATATCAGCTCCTGAGGTTTCTGAGACCTTCTGTTTGTAAGTAGAGGGCTTGGTGAACTTGTGTGTCCACTTCATTAATATAAGTAATTAAAAAAAGTAATAAGCCACTAAAATAAAGGTTAGCCAACTAATTAATGAGAAGAAAGCTTCAGTTCTTTACTTCCAATCTGTGGTTGGCATACTGGCTTTTTTCACTGCTTATTTGCCCATACTCTACCCTCTGACTTAGTTAGGCTTAGGTAGCAGAAACTACTAAAAGCAGCATGTGTGGTTTTTTGGTTCTTTTGACTATGTGCATTTCTCAAAACTATCAGGTGACTTATTTTGACATGTCACAAACCTGCTTTCTTTTACCCTGCTTTTAAATCAATGCCTGCTCTGAAGTCAGTTCAGTCAATAGAATATTATTGCCTTCCAGGGAATTTGGGCTGCATCCCGAAAAACAGAAGAAACATAGTGCAGTTCCTTTAAATAACAAGAAGAAAGAGGTTGGTTTGTGACTGTGTTTCTGTCAGGTTTGTTAGTATACTAGTTTCCTTTACCTTTTAAAATTGTAAAACATATAGTATGGGAAGACGAAAAGGACAAAAGTAGCAAACATTTGTCAAAACAGTACAAAAAACCTGTTAATAATGTTCTTTAATGTATTTTAAATAGAAAAACTAACGTTGTTTGGGGAGTTTTTTTGGTCACAAGAAAGAAGCCTAGTGCAGAATTTCAGTTAGGTAATTTTCCTATAAATTTATTAAATACTATAATGTTTAAACCCAAACATAGAAACACAGAGAAGGAAGAAACTCTCTAGTGTCAAGAAGTCTATCACAAGGCAAACCAAAATAAGTATCTTTTTATGACTGAATTTGAAAAGCTTTTCATGAAACTCAAGCTTTGATGATAAATCCATGGTCCCAGGGGGTTTATCACCAAAGCACACACAATACCTTCTGTAATTCATGGTGACAGCACGGTGTTCAGTTTTTCTGTAGACATGTCCCAGTCACAAAACCCCATTGGTACAGGTGGGTTGTGTTATAGAGGTATCCAGTGAGCAAGAGGAGGTCAGGGCTGTACAGAGGAACCAGATTCAGCTGAACAAGAGGATGACCCTGTCTCTGAAGCTTTGACTGTCTAATCTGACCATAGTCAGGACTAAAATGGACTTGGTGTCACTTTCAGAATCTGGATAGACATGTCATCAAATAGATGGAAAGCTAAGGAATAAGCCTGTTTATCTGAGTCATAAATGAAGCAAGATTTCATTCAGCAACATATTTTGCCATTTCCCTGGATGAACATAGCAGCACTTTGGATTTCATTTTCAGAATTTGTGAATCTAGCAGTTTTCATGATCCCACAGATGTAGTGAGAAGTAGAGGTGCCCTATAACTTATAACATCATCCTGAGATGGTGGGAGTATTGTATGACACAGCCTGACAAGAGACACTAAATAGAAAACCATATGTCTGACACTCCATTTTCCTTGGAGATTTGCAACTTGTACACAGTCTATGATCATTCACTGCTGAGAAATTTCTTGCTATTGCTGACATATCATTGAAGCTGGGGCAAGATACTGTTCTTTAATTTCACTGCTTTTTCCCAGTTAGAATCATAGGTACTGTCTTCTTAGAAAAAATTTCAGCTGCTTTCATATTGATATTAAATTGATAAATAACAAAGTAAATGCTACTATTTTAAAATAGTAACTTACACTTCCTACTAGGTTTTCAGTATTACTGTGGTGGTCCAAGACGAGAGGATTGATGGGTACTATCTGAGACGTGAGTTTAACTGCTGATGAGCAAAACTGGCCACGGCCTTAGCAAACCAAGACCCTACTTGCTGTCAAGAGTTTTGCAAGTGGTGCAGAGAGGAATTCTTCTGAGATATGCTTTGTAAGGTGATAAGTGGTTTGAGACATGTTTGTGAAGATTTCGTCTCAGGAGTGAGGACAAGCATTGGATTTTCCAACACACAAGTGCGCTGGTTTCAGAACTGGGATGTGGGTAGTGAAGGTGATTGGAGACAGAGATTATCAGATGTGTTACTTCAGGAGAATGGCTGGCTGTGTCAGGAGGGAGGCTGATTAATCGGGCCCCCTGAAGCTACTCAGCAGTGAAAGAGGTTCCAGGGACAGGAATTGTGGTGGAGAAGATGGTCATCATGGATAGCCTGTACCTCATGTAGAGGCCATGGTGAAGGACAGGGATGAGCCAGCCACCTTCCATAGAAGAGAGAACATCCTTAGGACCCTGCCACTTGGTGAGGCAGTGAACTACTGAAACTAAAACCCTACAATGGGGTGGGGAAGGTGCAAACAAACCTTTCTATTTATGTTGCATTAGATTTCATTGCTTTGAGTTTTGTTGACATAAAAAAGATATTTTTCTAGCTTTTATTATACAATATCTATTAGTTTTTAGTTGGATGAAACCTATTAGGGAGAGAAAAGGGTGTGTTTGCATTCTAAAGCCTGCTAATCTCCTTCAGAATCTCAATATAAGGGACAGGTTTAAGCCTATTCATCTCATTGCTGTGACTGACTTTGGCTCTCGTCACACAGTCATATTGAACACAGACAAGATCTGATATCATGAAAAATGAAAGGTAAAGCAACAAAGATCCCTGAAATCTAATGATGTACAAGGGAGTTGGTGAGGGTAGAGGTGCTGCTGTGGATGGATGAAAATTCAAATTTGTATACCAAAGCAATAAGTCAATAAGAGTAGTCTTTGTGGTAACACTGTAAGTTTCTTTGAGGTAAAGAAAAATTGCATTCATCAAGACTAATGAAAAGTGATGGACCAGACCAGAAGTTGTGAGCTTAAAGTGTATCCAAGTTAGATAAGGGGATGTCTTACTATCAGTTGGGACAGTGAAGCACCAGAAAAGATTTCCCAGGGAGCTTGTGGGGTGTCTGTCACCCAGAACAGATTGGGAATACATCTGCTGGGAATAAAATAGATGTATTTGATCCTGATTAAGGACTGGGTAAAGCAGGGCAGACTACCTGACCTCTTACAGGTCTGATTTGTTGATTGCAGCACAGGAGGATAAGAGCTTGGATGGAAAGACAGTGCTGTTTGGATAGATAAGAAAAGCTGAAACCCAGGGATTTTCTACAGTATGAAATCTCACTTATGAGTGACATGTTAATGATACAGGAACTGGAAAATACCTTCTGAGTTCCAGCAAGAATGAGATTTTGGGAATTTCTGGGTACTGAGGGGTAGACTTGGGGGACCCAGGCTGGGGGATTGTCAATGTTTAAATTAGAGAAGTTTTCAAATTGTAGTAAACAGAAGCAGAGGGAGAAGATGGCAAGATACAAAAATAGCTAGAAAGAGAAATGAATAAATTCTGTGATTATAAATGGCAGAGACATCAGAAAAAAGATGAGGAGGGGTAATCAGGGTGTTCATAGAAGACAAATACCAAGAACTGGGGAAGTAGGCTTGCAGGTAATAAGAAGATATAGATGAGTGACTATATTGAAGTGAAGATAACCAAATTATCAGTGCCAAATTATCAGTCTTTAATGGCAGAAGAAAAAGGAAGGCAGGGTATAGAAAGAAGGGTGTATTCCTGCAAGTGCAGTTTCTGAAGGCTGCCTTCTCATTTCAGTCTTCACTGGGACTGCTTGGAGTTTCTTATTGAAAAAAGCACATTAGAATCTGGCATGTGAAAGGTTCTGTTAACAAAATGGACTGCTCAGGAAGACAACTGCAAAAATTATTTCTTTTTAAAAGGCATAATGTGTTGGTTTGTGTTTCAGAAGCGATACAGGCTTCTGTAAAAACAGGCCTAAGGCAGCTGCTTTTGATATCAGCTACAACTGTCAAGCCTGGTTTTTAGACTGATATTTTTATACTATTGGAGGAACTATCAGTCTGTTTTTGTAGAAGCCCTTTTACAATAGTATAAGTTGGAAGAAATTATGTGATAATACTCGTACTTGAATGAAGATCCACCTTGCAGATCTGCCATGGACTGTTAAGCGTGTATTTGAATCAGGCATGTTCAAGCCCAGCATTTAAACGTTGTTATAATTATCTTGGAAGTAACTCCAAAGGCTTTTGTTTGTTTCTTTTCCCCAGTGAAAAGAGTTTTTGATTTAAATGCTCCCCTCATAGTACGTGCAACCAATGATCAGCACCAAATGCACAGGGAGGAGAGACAGAGATAAACTTGTGAGACTTTTGTACAAGGTGAATGAGGTTGCTGGACAGAAACAGACACCTGCTACCTGCCCCAGCCCCGTGGTCTAACCTGCTTGGGTGGAACCCTCTGTGCAAGAAAGGCTGAAGTAAATGAGCTGTGTCAGCGCAAGGTTGCCTGAAGGACAAGGTCCTAATACTGAGGAAACTAAAGCAGGTTTTTTAAATCCTTCTGCCCCAATAAGCAGCTTTTGCAGAGCAGGGAAGGCTATGTGGGCTTTTGTTTTTGTTTTGTAAATGGGGGTGGTGAACTCCATAATTCTCGAAGAAAATTATTATTGTGTGGAACTGGTTTCAACTGTGCACATGAAAAATCCCCTTTCTGCCCATGGTTGGAGGAACCCCATGGTTTTTTTACCTCTAAAAGCGTGGCTGAGGGTTCCACAAAAGCAGGTTAGATTGAGCAGGATAATAAACATCTTTCTTCCTGTTTAGATTCCCCAGGTACTCATAAGAGGCACCTATGTTTTGCTGAGCACTCTCTACTTCTTATATCTACACTGTGCAATTCAATGGGAATTACTTTAAAAAATCATCTTCTTGGAAACTTGGCCTTAACCTTTTATTAGGTTTGATATGGATCTGCAAAGCAGGTTGTTTTACATGCTTCAGATAATCGCTCATGTTGAAAATATAGGAAACAGAATACTCTGAAAATTGGAAGGAACCTCTTCTATGAAACAGTTCAGCATGTACTTCACTGTTTGAGGAGCAAAATCGTTTATTAGAAAAGAAATCAACTTTGGAGTGGAATTAAGAGGAGAATCCTTAGACAATCTTGCATAAAATTTTCCCAGTTCAGAACTCTGCTGAGAAGCTGTATCAGTGTGTTACAAGTTCAGTGGCACCCTCCCACTGTACAGCCCAGGGCACATCAAAAGCACACTGGTTATGTGAACGAAAGTGACCTTGAACACTGAACCCCAGCTACTTCACCTCTTGTCTCAGTTTGGGAACTGTTCCGGCCAACCATCTCCAAACCAAAGGCTCCTCCAGGTCTGACTCTTTGCATCCCCATGGGCATGGGGTGGCCTTGCTGTCCTGCTTCAGTAAACCCATCTAGTGGAGTACTGGCGTCCTCTCATAAATGTCATTTGAGACAATTGTAATGAAAAAAGTGAACAATATATTAGCTCTCTCTTAGTGTGAGAGGGGCACCAGAGACTCAGAGGAGATGGAAGGCCAAAGGCCCTGCAGTGAGGATCTGGCCTCTGTACTCGAGAGAGCCTTTGTTTCAGTCCTCTTGAAGCAGAGAATATGCTGATCAGTCCTTTAGGAACAAGCCTTGGTTGGGGCTGTTAGCTTGGTCACAACATTGCACTTTCAGATTCTAATGCCTTTTACACTGAAATTGCCTCAGATCTGCCCAGCAGAGATATTCAAGTCTGTGGGTATCTCTATATCCAAGTCAACACAGAGTTACTCAACAGGGCTAGAGTATCACTTAGTGTTTTGTTCCCTAACACTTCCTTTTATGAGATTGTTATTTTAATTTTGGCTAACTTTGCCATATTTTTTAGTATTGTGTTTTATATGCCAGTATCCTGAAGATTTTAGCCAATAGGGTTTCACTGTGTTGCCCATTTTCCAAAAATCTGGTGTTATTGTTATTGGAATGATAATGTTCATATTTTATTTGTAAAAGGGAAACTAGGGGAGGTTGTGTGTGTGTGGAATAGAAAGAGTTGTATTTCTTTTTTGTATTGCAGTGAAAGAACAATGTTTAAGAGAGAATGGATGTAAATGGAAACTTTCTGGTTGCAAATCAGAGAATTTCTGAGCATTTCAGATGGGGTCACAAGTTAAATTGTTTCATGTTTATAGAAACAATTATTTATATAAATAATTACAGTTTAAACTATTATATTTATGCAGAGAACTGTCACATGATTACTTGTAATAAGAGACTTGATTTATTGGCTCAGGGCAGCCCTTCTATGAGTCTGTATTTTCAAGTCCTTCATTCTGTGTTAATGTAGTTCACCTTCATAACTGTACAATTTCATCCATTCTTGGGTCTTGACTGGTTCAATTATTCCAGTAGTATTCTAGTCCCCAAGACAAAGGGTTTTCTTATTTATTTCCAGTGGTAGATCTGACTGGAGAATTCTATTCTATTCTATTGATTTCTAGTCATTTCTGTGTAAATAGGGGAGAGAGAACACTGGGTTTGCTTTTACATTTTTCTACAGTTTTAAATTAAAACCACAACTCTGCATTCCATTGTGTGAACATCAGCAAATACCATGTGTTTTCTTTGCAGCTGGCATTTTGAAAGGATATTAACTTCTTGTGGGACTGCTGCTTGAGAAATAGACTTCCAGCAAAATCGTGATGTATGCTGTTTTATGAACTTCAAGGAGCTCAGAATCAGAGATCCAAACCTCTGTGAATAAGAAGAAAAACATTAAAAATTGTCTCAATCAATCCTATGTCTTACATTTACACTAAAGAAAACAAAAGGATGAACCTTTCCCCACTCGGTCTCAAAGAGTACCTGTAATGCAGCTTTATGGGACAACTCTTTTTATCTATTAGCCACTGTTTTGAACTCAGTTTTGTTTCAGTGTTGATGAGATTAATTGGGAGAGATCAAAGATGTATTTTAGGGTCAGCTAAATGGTGTTTCTCTTTGCTTGTCCTCTTGGCCTTTAGGCTTATCGGACTTGAGCAAGGTGGATTCTGTCACCGGGAGCTTTGTTGCAGGGATGTACTGGTCCCGCTGTATGCTGCACCTTTATGCATTCCAAAGCTGATGCTGATACTGCCACTTCAAAGGCTCCATTTCGCTTCAGGGGATTCTATCTTTAAAGCACTCAACATCAGTGGGAGGATTTTCACATCATGTCACATTCCACTTTTGAAGTTTCTTGTTAATAGGGGTCGCCTTTGAAGACTTCCCACTCCTGAGAGGTTCTTCTCCCAGTTCTTCTTGTTGCAGGGATGTCTTTCACAAGATCTTTTTAGCATCCCTCCTGAGGATTTTCTATCTTTAGGGACATCCCTTAAGAGCTTCTTAGTGTTTAGGCCTGGGTCTTCAGAAGAGTTTTGATATCCTTTAACAAGTTCCTGCTTGTGGGACAAGCCATGCAGCCTCTACTCAGTGTGGAGTTCACTGTAACCAACTCACCTAAGAAAGATAAGCATGACCTGGACAAAGCTTTTCTTTATGAGCAAATTTCATCCTTCTCCCTTTATTCAATTTTACTTAAAAATTGAATTTCTATTATAAAAATGAATACATATGGCTTGTGATAATTATGGTTTTATTAGTGATGGACAATTATATTTTTATCAAATCAGAAACTAACTCATGCTCAAATCCTTCACCTTTTTGGAGTAAAGTCATCTTAATTTTGTTTTCTTATGATTCCTTTCCTCTTGGTGTTTCAATTCCTCGTCCAGACTGGAAAATACCACTCCATTTAGTATTACAGGCCTTAATGAAAACAAAAGGTGCCAGAAAAGTTATTTGAAAGTGTCTTATGAGATTCTGAAACCCCAGAGGTCTACCAGGAAAACAAAACTATTGAGCATGCGCATGAGGCAAGTTTTGAGCTTTCTGAGTTTATCACATGATTTAGTATGAGTGTTGTCAGATGAATAATTTCAGGATGCTGGTGCATGATTTGAGACTCTACTGTAATTTTTGTGGAAAGTTCTGTATATGAAAGGAAAAGGCAAACATGGATTTTTAAAAGTTTAAAATTACATGTAAATTGCATAAATTTTTTACAAGTTCAGGCATTCCCATCATCACAATTTTCATTCCAATGAATTGGGAATGTGATTTTAGAGTTCTTCACTGTCAGATGTCTTTCTTGTTGTGTGTATGTTTTGTTGGGGTTTTTTGTTTTTTTTTTTTTGTTTTTTTTTTTTAAGTTGACCTCCCTGGTGTTGTGACCTTGGAATATGTGGGAAAGGTGGAAGAGAAGCTCCTGTGGAAAGCCACAAAGAGGAAAGATTTTACAGTAACATTATGCAAGTCAGGCTGCAAAATGTGAAAATAATTTTGGAAAGCATTTAATGGAGAAGCAAATAGTTACATGAGCATGGGAATAAAGCCAGTCTGGTGTCCAATGTGCTTGTAGCCTCTGGCTGATTCACATGTTAACCGGGAGAAAGGACGGCAGGTGCAGTTTGGAGACCTTGGGGACCTTGACTAAGACCTGGATCAATGCTGGACCTTTCACTAGTGAGATGATCTAGGGAGAGAACTTAATGGAGCAGGGAAGAATGGGAGGTTGGCTGAGACGTGTTTTGAACTACTTGAAAGAAAAGAGAGAGCAGAGTAGCAGCTCTAGGAGCTGCAAAGCAAAGGTGTGTGGAACTGCTTCAGAACAAAGAGCTCAGATGTAGCTAAATGCCAAAAACCTTAACTAGGGAATAATTTAGTCCCTTGAACCAAAAAAAAAATTGAGACAACAGGAAAGCTGAAATACTTAAATCAATGAGGAAAGAAGGTTATGTAAATGAGACAATCCATGGGCCAATTATCTTCATTTTCAGACAGGAAATCTCCTCCTTCGGAAGCTCACAGATGAAAACTGATGTGAAAGTTTGTTTTTCTTCTAAAATTCTACATTATTGGCATGTCATGAAGTAGATTATGTGTAATAACTGATATTATAAAATTAACAATACATTCTTTTGAATAGGCTTTCATTTTAAAATGCATTCTAGTTTTTACAGAGAACATTGTATGTGCTTATTGAGGAGAGAACAAAGCAAGATTATGTGCTACAACTTATACATCTACTGGCATGTCAAGAAGGTCTTTATTTTCTTCTTAAGATATTAAAAGTTTTGTGAAGAGCTATTTTAGTAGAATGTTTCATGGTGTTTCAAGAAACATAAGATGCTTTGAAAAAGAAAACAGAAGGAGATATTTTACTTGGTAGTATAGTATAAGCTGGTTATAATATCCTGGAAAAATTGTTCCTGGCAAGGAATGGCAAAGAGAAAACCTTTACTACTTGTGTATCAGTTGGATAAAAGTAACATAAGTGTATTGATTTCTATATCATGATATAAGTTGAAATAAATACATGCTTAAAGAAAATACTTGTTTTCACAAAACTAAATTGTTTTTCTCTGGAAAATTATTTCTTCAGACATTCCAGCATTGTCTAGTCATGTCCAGTTCCCAAAGCAAAAAAAGCCCTTAGGCTGTTTATGATAAGGTTTTTACTCTGACCAATACTCATGCTGTCTCAGCCTCTGATAGTCAGGCTTATGTGGAAGTATGTATTTCCACTATAATCAGTTTTGTTTGATATCTCTCACTTAAATTCTCAAACGCAATTTTCTAGAGTTCTCTTTTCAAAGATACTATGTTTTCATCAGCAATGTCAAGTTCTAACTAAAAATCAATAAGATTTTTTTCTTGTCTTCTTCTGAAATCAAGACTCTTCCAGTCTCAAATTACTCACATTCATAGTGTGTGCAATAAAGTTTTCCGCTCATAATGAGAGATTATTATGATAAATATCAAGCATGACTTTGAATGAAATGCAGAGCCATGCAATCCATACTTAGTAAGAGATACCATCTTGAATAATGTCAGAATCATTTTCGAAGCTAAGAAAGAAAAGATAATTTGGAGCAGAAATAGTTAGCTGGGAAAAAAACAAACCCTTGCCAAACAAGAAAAACCCCAAGAATGGCTCCTCTCAGTGTTATCTCAAAACAGTAAAATCTGCTTGTTTAAGGACCTATTAATCATAGCATAAAATGCTGCCCAATTTACATAACTGAGCAACAGAACATAAAATTTGACAGAGGAGAGTGAACATTAATTAGACAGCTCTTGTAAGTGACAATGAGCTTTCCTGTTCTCCTTGAATTTTCTAGTACATACCCAGTAATTTCACACTGGATTTGGAATGTCTTGCAGGAGGTAGCTGGCACTTGTGTCTTTGTTTCTTGTCTCCGTCATGCCCTTAATAATGCATGTTGCAGGGGACATATTCCATCTTTGCCAGACCCTGCAGGTGAGCACTGAGAAGCTCTTCTCCCTTCGAAGCTGTAGGTCGCAGCAGTCTGAAGTGTGGTATGTACCTGTGATGATTTAAAGCCCACACTGCCAGCAGCAAAACTGACAGTCCCAGGGCCTCAGAGACTGGCTCCATTCCCAGGTGCTCCAGTGGATGTGTGCTTTTCCAGAGCACTGACTGCACCTGGCACGGGGATGGGAGCACAGCGCTCTTTGCACTCCTGCAGCCTACTTAGATTTTGTCTTTCAGACAACATGATAAAAAGTCCCCTGACACTGCAATGGTTGCTGTACATGCCAAGGCCACCTGGCACCTCCAGGTAACAGCAGAGGGATAACCTTGATCCGTGCACTCCGCGAGGACTCAGTCCCAACCGTGGCAGTGACAGGGAATGCTGTAACGCTGGTAAAGGAAATATTTTGCACCGATATTAATTCATATTTCCATGACGTTTTTATCTTTAATTAGGGCAATTCATCTTCAGAAGTCTTTTAAGTTGCATAGTAACATATTTTCATTGTATTTCCTTAGAAGATATTGGAATTAGCATATCCAGTTTCCAAAGGGATGATTAGGAGCAAATAATGGCTCACAGTTTGGCTTCTGGCTGAGGCAAACCTGGCTGCGGCAAACCTGGCTGCATTGCTTACAGTTCGTTGCTGTTCAGAGGGTTATCTTGGCATTTAAAAAGGTGGAAAACTGTTCTCTTTTGTTGTGAAATGAAAGGTTTAGATTCTTTCAATTTTAGATTACTGACAATATGGCAGTAAAAAATATTACTTTTTAGCAGAAAAAGTAACATGCTGCCAAATTGCTTTAGGTTAACACAAATAATTTGTTTCCACCACTACCAGTATAAATATTAGAGCAGAGACTGGATCTTGAATTTTTCCTGCCAATTTCTGGCTCTTTCAGACTGATTTTTTAAAATAATCTTTAGCTTTGACTATAGTTTTACCACCATCAGTAGGAAACTACTCTAAAGACAGTAATTCTGGGTTACAAAATCCTCAGCTAGAAAGACAGAATGTTAATATTTATTCTAAAGATTAACATTGGAAAGCTTCTGTATGAAAGAAAAAACCCCAAAACTATTTCTTTTCACTGGTAGCTGGACTATATTATTATTTTAGGAAAGTAATATTGTAAATATTAGACATAATTATAAACCTTTGTATTCCATATATGGTTACTTGTCTAATACTTGGATTTTAGCTTTGCTTTAAAATACATTGTCTAGAAAATTATCCTCTCTGTCGGGAGCAGGTAGCATTTTTTGAATAACTAGTAATTTAAAGTTTCAAATTTATTCTAAAAATGTCAGTAACAGAAGTTCTGTCCCCAGAATTACAGCATTTGCATCAAGGACACAATACATCCCTTTCTTGGGCATATGTAGTGACATGTGAGATATTTCATTAATTAACCATTTACTTAAAGTAAACTCTTACTTACGACCTTTTTGTATGACCCTTTGAAAGAAATCTAGAGACCAACATGAATCACAGATTGCTGTGTGACATTGATGGAGAACTTAAAGGCCCCCTAAATCAAAATCCTGTGTAGGCATATGATAAACCTTCATCATGAATGTTTCTGGATAAGGTATCTATATCCCTTCGAACAACATAAATATTTTGCATAAATATTAATTTACATTTTATTGCTTTTGTATCACCAGTGCAGCAGGTGCTTCCAAATGTTCTGGGAGCAAACAATGAAGCAGATATTAAGTGGGGTACACAGAAATTCTTTCTCAATTAGTTGTCCCAAGCAACTAGCAAGGGGAATATGATTAAAACCCACAACAGCAAGGAGCAGATGCAAACCACCAGGAATGCAGATGTTTGTACATATATGGAAAAGGTTTGATTTCTGCCAAAATTGTCTTACTGCTTAGTCATTGCCCACAACTGTCTTATTTGCTGTACAGAGCAAAGAAAACAAAATCAAAATCCTGGAGAAAATTACAGTCTTTCAGTAGACGGGAAAAGAAAAAGAAGTGTGAAATAAAGAGCCAGCTGGTTGAGGTGTCTCAAAACTGGTTCCATGTTTATGGCATAGTCAATTTTTTTTCTGTAGTTGGACTATAAATCAGTGAAAGATGCCTAAGTAAGTGCTAGGACAAATTTATCTCTCCCCATCCCCTTCATTTGCTCTCTTTCTGATGTGAAAATAAACCATAAGATCTAAGTATATTTCTGATACCTGTTATAAGCACCACAATCTTCCTTAAGAGAGAACCACCACTATCCCCCCAACCCCCCAAACTGATAAATTTTTGTACACAAAGTCTCATGTGGCCCAGAAAAACATCCTTGCAGCTAACTATAATGGAAGTTCACCGTCCTGCCAACTGGCACTACTTGAGGAATCTCCCTTTGGGGTGGATAATAACAAATCCTATGCAAAAATCACATCACCCTTGTATGTATCAAAGCTATTCAACACTGAGCATCACTAACACTGACTACCCTGTACAGGAAAGTGCACAATGGGTATTAACTAACAAAGAGAGTGTTCATCATCTCTTGTGCAGAGAGACTGCAGGAGCTGGGCCTATTTAGTCTAGAGAAGAGAACACTGAGAGGGGATCTCATTAATGCATATAAATTTCTCAAAAGCGGGTACCAAGAGGATGGTGGCATATTCGTTTCAGTGGTCCTCAGCAACAGGACAGGGGGCAATGGCCTAAAACTAAAACACAAGAAGTTTCACATCAACAGGAGGAAGAACTTCTTTACGTTGAGGATGGCAGAGCACTGCACATGCTGCCCAGGGAGGTCATGGAGTCTCCCTCTCTGGAGACATTCCAAACCCACCTGGACACATTCCTGTGTCACCTGCTCTTAGTGACCGTGCCATGGCAGGGGGATTGGACTGAATGATCCCCAGAGATGCCTTCCAACCCCAACAATTCTGTGATTCTGTCATGTGTCTGCTCACTGCTGGATGAAATACCATAACCACGGACAAGGTGGGGAGGTCTTGCTGTCTCAGAGGCCTGAGATGTCTCTCTTAATAGCCAGGGAACATATCTTGCATACATGATGTTTCCAGGTGGTGCAAGCAATGTACAAAGTAAGTGTCTTAGGGTGACTTTACGATGTTGTATCCCCTATCACTGCTCTATGCCCAGATATGATCCTGTGCTTTTCTGTGCCATTAAAACTGGGTGTGAGAGAGGGAAAAAAAAGCCAGATGAACTTTTTTCAAAGCAGTTTGTGCTGCAAGGTCACTCTATCTGCTCTGCATGCTTCTGCTGCAGAGAGAGGAGCAGAGGAAAGCACCTTCTGGCTCTTCCCAGCTCTTGGCTCTTTTTCTTGGAAGAGAGAGATGGAGAGTTAAACTCCTTTGTCTCCCTGGGACTTTGGCTTCTTCTTCTCTTCTAGCAGTGTTCAGAGCCCCAGAACATCAGAACCTCAATGGGAGACCTTACACTGGCCCAGAGTGGGGGGCCCCTCATGCCAAACTTCAGCTCCAGGGAGGAGAGAGACCCCACCCACAGAAGGACTTTAAAATCTTCCCAGGTTTCTCTCCACAGCAAGAGGTTTTATTATTTAGCATTATTATTCTTTTCCCGTGTGTTTGTTAAATAAATAGTTTTTTTCCTTTTCACTTTCCTACGAGGAATTTCTTCCCGGACGTGGTGGCGGCGGGGTGGCTGTAACCAGCCTTCTATCAGAGGATATTTTCCTCCAAATTTGCCTCAAACCAGCACAGTAAAGTAGTTTTTTAGGCCAAGGTATTTTTTGTTTGGTTTTGATATGAGGAGGGCATACAGGTAGAGACTCTACATTGCAGGTAGAGTCTCTGCAGATCTCTGATGTTGCTAGAGTGTGGAGTTTTAAGCTGTGCACTCAGTCTCTGTAGTTCTTCCTTCACGCTCTGTTTCTGGTTAATAAGTGAAGCACAGCATCGTTTCCATTTTGCACTGGATAGACCCTGGGCCTCTCCCTGCAGCAGATGTAGAAGCAGTAGGGAGCTTGAGAGGGCATAGGGGCCATCAGCTGCAGAAACACCTGTCAGTAAAGGGGAACACATCAGTCTTTCTGCTGGGATGCCAACAGGTTTCATGGCTACATCCTGAGTGCTCAAGAACCATCTCCAGGTGAAGCTGATCCTGAGTGCTCAAGAACCATCTCCAGGTGAAGCTGTAGGGACCTGTCTGCCAGGTGCCATTCTGGCTCTGCTCAGACGGACACCCCTTCCAACACGCACATCATTTCCTCAAAAGCTGTGAAAAGAAAGGGGCCAGAGGGAAATTTTTGAGAGGGTCAGCTTTTGTCTCGGTTGGTGTATAAGAAAAATGATGAAGATGTTTTGTTAGCATATATCAGAAAGGGGAGAATAAGATATATTTGAGAGGACCCTAAGGAAGAGTTTACACATGTGATACCTCACCAGTTTGGAAGCCTTCCAGGAATGGATATTGCCTCTTGACCAGCTGCTGATCTTTCCCTTCTCCTCTCCAAATGCCTTCAGTTTTGATCTCTATAAATCCTTGGAAGCTGAATTTTGAGTCATGCTAACCAGTTAAAATTTGTTGCCGGATACTTTTACCACACAACCAAGTTTGAACCTTTCCCATACCATTAATGGTTTTCTACCATTTCCTTTCTACCACTTCTTTCTTTCAGCACATTTCAGCCCCAAAATCATCCCTTCTGCCCTTCTCTGTATCTTTGCTATCCGAAGATGTGCAGGGCTGCATGCCATATCCAGGAAATGTCACACTGTGAATTTATCCAGAGACTCAAGGAGAGAACACTCTCCCACTGTCTTCCCTAATAATTCTAAATGCTTCACTTGCCTCTTTGACTGCTGCTGGGCATTGAACTGACATTTTAAAAAAAAGTCTGTCCTCAACAACTTTAAGATCTCTTTTCTGAGTATATAAAACAAAGTAAGTTTTAGCAATAGAGAAAAGAACACAGCAGTAGTTTATTAAAATACCACAACAGTGAGTGACCAGTAGAAGTATGCAAAGAAGCTAAATGCATGTTCCCACAGTATTTGCATCTGCAGCTATTTGCAGTTTTGCCACAGAATATCTCCTGATAATTTTGTTTGTTTGTTTGTTTGTTTGTTTGGAGTGCCTTTTTTCTCCTTTGGCTTTTTACTACCCGTGGTGAACAGCTTGTTCCCACTGGCTGATGAAACCACTGGAAGAAGTCTGTGTCATGCCTTTAGTCCAGTCTGGATGTTCTTTACCTGGGCAAGACCAAGAGCTGTCACACACCCTGCCACCGAAATCCCATCTCTCTGTGGGTAAAAGAGGGTGGCAGAGGGAAGAGGGGAGAGTCACTATAGCAATTGACTTCCTTCCTTCCTTCTTTCCTTCCTTCCTTCCTTCCTTCCTTCCTATTTTAAAGGCACAATCTGTCACCAAACTGCCTTTTTTTTATTGCTCCTTTTCTGAGACTTCCAGCTCCTGCATCTCATCAGTGAGGAGCAGCTCTGTTCTCTGGTGATAGGTCACTTTGTCTGGGTTCCCTCATCCAGCATCACCAGCACCTGGTGTCTTCAGCCTTCTCTTATGCATACAATGTCTGTGCCTCTTGCAAAGCTTGGCTGGCATCAGAGCCATGTGCCTCTGTAAGCTGGTTTCACTCTTACTCCAGTATGAAGACCAAAGATCCTCATGCAGACGTGTTACAGCAGGAATTAGCTCCTGCCTGGATAGCTTGTCTCTTCTGCCCCAGACTGTCCCATCTTACAGGAAGTAAAAGTGGCTAATGAATAAACCCTAAATTCATTGACTGTGTGTGGGTCTAAGCATGCATCACCCAGCATGCTCGAAGCTCTGGACTCCAAGGACTCAGACTGAGGATCTGTTGGATAGCACCTGTGCCTTGAAATCAGGATGTGGGAAACAATCAGTAAGGAAGAAAAGTCTGGTTCATACCCAAGTCTTACCCCAATATGAAGATGAGATGTGGGCACTGTCTATATCAAGGTTATAAAGTCTCCCCTGGTTCCTATCCAGTCCTTTTTCATTGCCTACCAATACTAATAGTATGTCAAGGTTTGATTTCCTTATGTGTATCATCAAAGTTTTTAAAAGGATTGTAACTAAAGCAGCCATGCATCAGCATTCAAAGAGCCATCTCTACAAATGGAGCAGTTCCCACCTGTCCTCTGGTTCCTGAGGCAGCAGAAGTGCTTTCTCCTATGAGCTTCAGCATCAATATGTTGCTGTAAAAGGAATTAATAATAAAAGTAATTAATAATAGTGTTTCAACTGACTTTGCAAACATGCACTAGGTCTGCCCCACAGTTCTCCACAGGTGGATGAAGGGAGAGAAACACATAAGCTTCTTTGTAATAAATACTTGGGTATCTAACATAACTGTAAGCCCACGTACTGTTAGCAGCACTAGGCATTTTTGGGTTTGGAATTTTGTTTTGACAACTGCATTATTAAATAATGCCTCAACACAGATTGAAGGTGGCTAACATAAGAGGTACACAGTTCAATCCTGCTGGCTAGACTTATACAGAGTTCTTCTGTGAGATATGTAGGGAATTCCCAACCCAAAAGACATCATAACCTTGATCCTGGCTAAACAATTCCTGCAAGGTGAGGAACAGATGCACAGTCCTCCACAAAAATGTGGGTACACAGGGAAGGTGACATACGCTGCATTGTGTCCCTGAGAACAGCCTGTTGTCAGAAATGCTGGGCTTTGATTTACTGGCACAAATGTGGACTTTGTGTGCTGAAACCAAACAAAGTACTTCGTGAGGCATGTGACATGCTGTTACCTGAAACCTGCTGTTTCTGCTGGCTTGGATGATGCCACTTAAAGCTGAACCACTTGGCCTTCCTTTCGCCTTCTCCCTTGTGTTGCTGCTACCACTTAAGTGAAGATGCTGCCTGCTGGGTCTGAAACTGATTTATGCTCTCACAGAAGAGGAAGTGTACTGCAGTGCACAGAGAAAAAACTCCAAAAATCAGTCTGAAAGTAAAGGTTGATTTTTGATTAAGCATAACATCTTTGTCCTGAGTCCTATTAGAGGCAAATGTGTCCCTCTTCCCAGACATGAGACACAGGCATAGGACACTGCTCAAGAACTCAGCAGTTTGGTGTTATTTAGATGAATACATCCCACTGAAACCAGTGGGAATAAGTTTTATAAATATCACTGAAGATCAGGGCCATTGAGGCAAGGCAATCTTAAGAAATAATCCAGTGAATCTTTAAAACCATTTTCTATTAGAGTTAAGCTGTAACTAATGCTCCATTACAATTGCATACTGGAGTCCTTGGAGACTTCTTAAGTACCCACTTCAGGGAAGAGCTGCTTTATTCCAGTATGCAGTGAGCATTTGGGCAGTCCTTGCCTTTGTCCCTGGAATCTCGAGTGAATCTTACTGTCTCTGTTCCCACCTACAAAGTGGGAAAAAGTGCCATAGAATAAGGCACTTGGGAGTGCTCAGACACTGTGATGATTATGACAATAAGGAAGGGACATTTTAAGCATCTGCATAAATCAGAGCTAGATGCTAAAGGAGGGCAAGCGTGACATTTGAGCCAGGTGCTTTTAGCATAGCAGCTCTTTCCATTTACCACTCCTTCAGGCTGAAACTTTACTTCAGTAATTTTTGTTGCCTCCTATTGACATTCTTTCCAAGTTTAATGCCCTGTTTCAGAGGAAATAAATCAGACTGTGGTATAAAAATTTTAACTCAAGGCCACTCAATGTATTGACAGATTTCTTTATGCTGGGTACAAATTAACACCTCTTTCCAAAACACCTTGTATTTCCAGTTACTGCTGGGAAGTCCTGTTCAGTTTATTAATTTCTGAGATTCATGCCAGGTTGAGGGCAGAGACAGAGAGAGGGAGCCTATAGATTTCTTGCTGAACTACCTTGTCTTTTAATCTGGGATATCTGTTTACAACATTAGCTATTCTGTGCAGAACTGGGAGATATATTCTCCCAGGTCTGAGCATACTTGCAGACATGTTAGGAATGTTCAAGTTTCACACCCAGAGCACAACTCACTCAGTTGACTCCCACCCCCTCCAGTGCAGAAGCTGATGTGTGAGCATCATGCCTTGAGCAGAAAGACCATTACAAGCTTTGTGTCTGTACCATGTGCCTGAATTCTGCCACTCTCCCACTGCTCCACTGGATTTCAGCTTGACCATCTCTTCTAGACAATGCCTCTGTCCTCAGTGCTCCTTGCCTGATCTCATCTGGTATCTGCCTGAGGTTTGCAAAACATGGGCACAGGGAATCAAGCTGAAGGTTTCATGCTGTCTCTGATTATGCACTGAGGCCTTTTCTGAAGTGTGCTCCTGTATAAAAACAGGAATTCAAAACAAGTGTTGTGAGCCATGTTCCAGCCTGCAAGCCTGGGCCTGCTGATACAGGCTGCTATTTGGCTAGGAGCGCTCATCAATCAGGCATCAGGAGTGGACAGAAAGCATTTACAGCCAGCAGTCTGAGCCACAAAATCTAAAACTCAGCAAGAGCTGCTTATAAATAGTATGAAACAAAGTAGTGAAAATTAATCTTGTGTATCTGCAGGGGTTTTTAGGTTAGATCTTTTTTCAAGATGGAAAACAAAAGTCTGTTTCTGCAGCAGTCATGAGTGTTTTTTTACTTTGAATTATCAAAGTGATTTCAGACCAAAAAAAAAAAAGATTAAAAAGAAAAAAAAAATATCACTCCGGCCTTCTCTTCTTTCTCCTTGCTATGACCTCATTTCAATCATGGCCTCACAAAGAGTTAATGTGACATTTGGCACAACCAAGGTGATGAGGAATCTTAAAGAATCATAGAATCACAGAATGGCTGTTGTTGGCAGGAACGTTAAAGATCACCTAGTTCCGGCCCCCTGCCATGGGCAGGGACACCTTCCATTAGACCGGGTTTCTCAGAGCCCTGTCCAACCTGGCCTTGAACACTTCCAGGGGTGGGGCAGCAACAGCTTCTCTGGGCAACCTGTTCACCCTCACAGTAAAGAATTTATTCCTAATATCTAATCTAAACCTACTCTCCTTCACCTTAAAACCATTCTCCCTTGTCCTATCCACTCCATGCTCTTAAGAAAAGTCCAGTTCTCTTGGAGTTCCTTTAGGTACTGGAAAGTGCTATAAAGCCTCCTGGAGCCTTCTCTTTTCTAGGCTGAACAGCCCCAGCAAGGGGAAGTGAGCAATGAGGTACTGGTGTGTCGCGGCGTGCGCTGATGGAAGGTGCTGCGACCTTCCCGAAAGCGTCTACGCAGGGCAAGCTGCTCCGGTGGGGCCACTGTGCTCTAGCTGGTGAGCTCGGATGCACCAATAGCTCCCGTCCTTTCCGCTTATTGAGCCTCCATAGCAGGGTGGGCTCCCAGGGGGAGCAGCTCAAAAGGGGTCAGGCTCTCATAGGAGCGAAGGCAGGCAGCATCCATCTCAGCCAGAGAAGCAGCCGGCACTCACACACCTACTGGCAGATGGCAAAAGAGCCAGGAAGGGCCCTGGCATGGCATTCCACGTGAGGGTTTATTGCAGCCTCATCACGGAGGGGACCAGGGGCCAAGGACAAAATGGGGGACAGGGTTTGGGGTTTATATATGGGGTCTGAGGGGCAGGCAGAGCATCGGGACCGATGGTATGAGGGTGCAGGGCAGTACAGAGATGGGGCTAGGGCAAGGGAACCAATAGGGATACCGTGAGGGAGGGACTAAGGTACGAGGCCTAGTAGGGAATCAGGGAAGGGAGAACATAAGGGATAAAGAGGCAGGGAGAACAACGAATCAATCAAAGCAACACAGCTGGGGTACATTGGCATAATGTGTCCTAGGAGAAGCCTGTCACTCAAGCCTGGAGGAGGATTCCCTGCCACAGCCCCCTCAGTGGGCTGGGTCACCACAACAGTGGTGGGTGTATGAGCTGCCTCTTAAAGGAGATCAGTCACTGATGAGGCAAATTTTTCTTCTGATAGCAGCTGATCCAGTTTGGTGCTCCTGCCAATTCCTCCTCCCTCCCCCAAAAAGGTTGGTACCCCCACCTCTGTGCTGGATGCCAATGAGCTGTTTGTGTAGCTGACATCTATTCATGCCAGTGGAAACCTGGACGGAGAGCAGGACAAGGATCTGACAACAGTGTGGAAAGAGGAACATCTTAAATCCAGAAAAGTGAGTCAGTCCCTTATCATGAAAATTTTGATGGACGGTTTGCTTTCCATGCAGCAGCACCACTTCTTATTACCGGGAGGGAGCAGCTGATGAAGCTGGCCTTGCTTGCATGAGCAGGGAGTAACATCAAGACCTACGGTCCATCCACAGGCTGTTTTACAGCCTTCCCATAGCATGTTCAAAAGTAGAGAGGCAGGGACATCAGATGTGTAGGAATCTGGCCAGACAGCAGACAGACAGTGCTCAGGAAATAGAGCTCAGCATAGCAGCGCTTGTCTCAGGACCCTCCAGGAATCTCAGCAGGAAAGGTCTTTTTGGGAGTGTCAGCAAAAGGAAGATTAAGTCCCTCAAAAATAACTGGTGTTTTTCTGATATCTTCCAAGTGAAATTCAGATACAGCTCTATGCTTTTATTAAACATTAGGTGCTAATGCAAAGGAATGAGGAAGCAGCTGTATGCACAGGTACTCTGCCAGCATTTTCTAACCTTTTGAAATCTTTTAGGCTCGATGTCTAATGCTGGCGGTGTCCAGTAGAGAAAGGGAAAGAGGGTACAGAGAAAATAATGGTTGAAATGTGTATATTACTCTAAAAAGAAACAGCAATCAAAGAGTAAAAGGGCACCTTTGAAAGAAAATAAATGTAGCTAGCAGTTCCAACCCCCTTCCTGTCCTTAAAGGATTTTGATTAGGCTGCTGCCTGACAAGCCTGAAGGAAGGACCTCAGTTGTTCATCTCAGCCTTATGGATTTGTGCCAGGTTTCTGGTCACATTTATACAGACTTGTCCCCAGCAGGATAGAAAAATGTCCTATATTTAGCAAACTCAAAGATCTAGCATATGGCCTGCAGTCTATCATCCTGAGCCCTGGACGCCACATTGCATAAAAGGAGCAGGGTTATTTGGGATCACTGCCTGGATGGGAAGACCTCCAAGGACAATCTCAGTGGTGTCAGTGTTTCAGGAGGTGATATTCTTTCTTCTGAGTCCATGAGTCATCTTGCTTAATGTCACTAAATTCGTTCATGTGAAGCAGAAGTCATGAACCTCACTACTTTTGGCCAAGTTTCAAGTTTTACAGCATCTACAATAGTTTTTCAGAAGGGTGCCTCTGCGTCCTGAGATAATGGTGCATTATGACTATCCCTCCTAAAAATGGAATCTATGCAGTTCCTGGATTTCTTTTGAAAATCTGGTCTCTTTCTTTGTATTTTGTTGTGAATTCTTTGGCCAGTCTGACTCTGAAGGATATGAGATGTTGTAGGAAAAACAGTGATGTGGACCATAAAATGATCTGTGTTTATAAATGCTTTAGCAATATCTACCCCTGTATCTTTGCCACTCTCTCCTTTCTTGAATTTGTTACCCAGAAGATAGGGGCACTGAAAACCCCTTGGTTATTACCACCATAAAATTTGAACATTATCATGCAAAAGCAAGAGGAAAATGTATTTTGACCTAATTGCTCACCTGTGTGGATCTAACAGAGCACATCCATGATGTGGAAATTGGGTAATGCCTGTAGATGGAATTGCTGTGTCCTTTTCAACCCATAAGTAAAAGGTGGTGCATGGACAGACTGAAGGGTTCAGCTCTAATCTAGATGCCTTCTCCTTCAACCTGAATGTTTTTGTCTGAGTAGACCAAGAAGTCCAAGATTCATCAGCTCACAATGGTTGGATGTGACACAAGGCCAGTAATTTCACCTAATCCATAATCCGTAGACTTTCTGGATGGCATCTGTTTGTTCAGGATAATGTCTGTCATGTAGATGCAGCAGCAGGTTTAGTTGTTTGAGGCCTCCTTCTTTAGATGTAGGTGAGATGCTGACTCATCTTGGGTCACCTTGTCCTAAAATTCACCTATTCCTAGAACAGCCATTATATGAATTTTTTTCTGGGAGTGACCACTAATTATGAAGATAGTCTGTCATGAGTAGTTTGGATTAAAATCTGTTCTACAAAGGTCTTGATGTTTTCAGTGAAAATTACAAGATTAGATGAGATAAATATAATTTTTTTCCCCATGTAAATCTTGCAAACTCTAATCCTGGAGGCATCTTGATGTATTTATGAGCGAAATCTTCCCTAGCATTTCCTAATTTGGAGAGAATGATTACAATAAATTGATATTAAATATTTGTTAAGAGTTTCTTTTTTCCTAAGAGGAAGGCGAGTGAAGCAGAGTACTTTTTTTTCTCTTTCCTTTCTTGTAAGGGTGTCATGGGTTAGCACAGCTTGGGGTTTTCGTTAAGAAAAAAAAAAATCACCAGTCACAGAAGTGATGTTTTTGCAAGGGGCTGTTGCAACTTCCTCCAGACCTGATAGAACTAATCAAATGGCTAATTTGAATATTGATAACTCTGTTAAGCCACTTAAGAAGCTGGACACGCCTCTGTAAAAAACACATTTAAATACGAACAAGCCTGGGCATCGCTCTCTTGCTTCCAGCCCTTGGACAGGTAACTGAGGGCCCGCTTGGCCTGGTGGGCCGGGCCGGGCCTGGCTGCTGGGCCTGGCAGGGGCCGGGCCATGGCCCACGGCTCTGTGTGGGCTGTACCCCCCCCGAGCGTGGCTTGGACAGATTGTGCTCCGTGCAAACCGGTCCTGTGGATGGCTCCCCCCACACCCTGTCCCGGTGTGGCCACTCGTGACCAACAGAGACAGGTAAGTTCCAGCTGCAAAGCCAGCTAAGATTAACCCCTTCAGCACTGTAAGTTCCCCAGAAGAAATGAAACCTGCAGACATCAGTCCTCTCCCAGGTCAGAGGAAGGGGAAAGGCAAAGGCATGTGAATAGACACCATGATAGTGACACCGAAGTCAGTGAAGAAGAAAGAGTTGAAGCCCAGAGAGAGGAGATAGAGGAGATGCTTCAAACCTAGAAGCTGAAATTCTTCTGTAAAGCTATGGGGATGGACTATGATACATCAGAGAACCCCTTGTAATTTCATGATAAGCATGGGAGATGGAGCATTCAAACTGCAGCTACGAGCAAAGATGCCTGTGCTGAAATAAGTAAATGTTGAAGTAGCTGTGATCCAGTGGAAGTCTGAACAGAGAGAGATAGTGATGAAGTGAAGACCCTTGCTCCCAGGGCAGAAGACCTCTGTTCCTAGAGATGAACATGATCCCAAAGGTAGATGAAGAGAACCTTTGCTCTTGAACAGCTCATCCTTAAAATAGTACCCCATTAGCTAAGAATGAACCCCTGAAAACTGTTGTGGGGAAAGCTGTAAGTTGAGGGAAGGGACTTTCATACGCCAGCAGAAAAACCACCCCGGGCGGCTGTTGTGCTGTGACATTAAAGCCACAAGAAGACAGTTTCTTGTGGAGAAGCCCCATAGCATGGGCAAAGGAGGCTTTTCTCCGAAGTGAGCTGATGAAAGACTATTATAGAGGTGGTAAACTACTGAAATAATCCCAAGTTTGTGTCTTTATGTTGTAAGTGGGAGGAGGGAGGAGGATGGGGGGAGAAGAAGGGTTCTGAAGGTTTATTCTGACCCTTATTACTCCTTTTTTCTTTTAGTTCTGTTAATAAACTTCTTTATATTCTTTAAAGTGTGGAGCCTGCTTTGCATTCCTCCTAATTCTTATCTCACAGAAGGTAAGAAATGCAAACAAAACCAGTACAAAGGGAAAGAATCATCTCTGTTTACTGCCAATAAGTGTCTTAACAAAATCCTTTCTCCTGCATATTATGATATTCCCTAACTACTGAGTGGGGTGAATCACCTTAATAAAAATAGCATGAAAGTTCACTTGTTCGACAAGCTGCATAATGGCAGTTCTTTCACCTTTTGTTTGATTTCTCCTGCATAGAAACTTTCGTGTCCTGAAAATGCTGGGGGTTTTTGTTGTTTTTTGGTTGGTTGGGTTTTTTTGGTTTTGGTTTTGTTTTCTGTTTGGTTGTGTTTGTTTGTTTGGTTGTGTTTGTTTTCGTGAGAAAGGATTTTTTTTAAAATTTCTTTGGGGGTTCTGGGAAGTTTTATATGTTCCTTCTTCATTTGGCTCACAGACATGTACAAACCTGTTCTGTCTACAGTTTTCCTGCTCACACAAACTCACACAAATAGTTTGATCGGTTCAGTCCCTACCGAGTTTATTTCCACCCATTCTGAAAGGTTTCTACCTCACCTGTGGCAGTACTCTAATGACTAAAACATCTAGCACTACGTGTCAAAATAACCCTAATCCAATTTATACCGTCCTTAATGTGCTGAGTTAGAATTTTATGGTGATGCAGGAGCTGTTAACTAAAGCAGCTGTGTCACACCTGCAATATAGATCAAGGGAAAGTATGGGAGTGGGAAACTTAGAGCTTTCTGATCCTCACTTTCAAGCCAGACCTCCAGGCTTACGCATTGCCTGTGTTTGCACTGATAGTGAGACACTGACCTAAATCTGCTACCTGTATTTATGGTATGTACTGTGCACCCTGTTTGTGCTACAAATGCACAGCTTCAGTTGACCCCAGAAGCTGTCCAGCCCAATCTGGGAAGTTCTACTAAGGCCTGTCTGTGCCTACGCTGTATTCAAAACATCCTTGAAAACTCTGGGCTATGGACAGTTGCCATGACCAAACATCAGCCCTGCCTCTCCTGCTCCTGATTTTCTTCCCTTTTGCATCTGGCATCATGTCCCTATTGCCCATTCTTAGAAACAAGCCCAGAAGATACAAGACCACTTCTGAGAAGGGCCTAGCACAACAAAGATAATTGCAATCAAAATATGTTATGAATGAGAAAAGAGTGACTTATCAGTTTGATCTGGGTGAGGACAATTCTCAATCTGAAACAGGTAGACCAATAGATCAGTGGACCTCCCTGTAAGACAATCTACATAGGCTTTCAAACGTTAACCTTTCTATCAGAGAGGCTTCACGCTCTGCTTAACATTAGGGGTGTATACTGAGAATTTGTAATCAGAAAGATATAGAGTGTTTTAGAGATAGAGACCCTCCTAAACACCTCAGTTAGCCTCAAGTGAGATGTGCCAAAATACAAAAAGAGATCCAGTTAAAGCACCTCACGGTGACTATGTCTGCTCTGAGCTCTGTTGTTAAGGCCTCCCTGTAATCTGGAGCATTTTCAAACTTCTGCCTTGCAAACTCTATCCTCATTCTCAGTTCCCCTAGTGCTCTGATGCTTCCTTTCAGCAACAGCAAATGCCGTTTTCTTCCTTCTTTTGTCTGGGTCTTCAGCAAACTCTCATTATCCCTCCTTGCTTTTCCAAAAAGCTTGAAAGAGAACTGGGTGGTGAGCAGTTATTGGAGATGCCTGCCATGGGGCCTATGGGTTCTGCCAGCTATTCCTGCACCCCTTTGAGGTTGCAGAGGTCTAATTCCTCATGCAAGGGGGGTCCACTCCCAGAGCACATTGTGCATCCCAGAGAGAACAAGCTCTGATTGTGCTGCCAGTCAAAGCACAGCAGAGGTGCTGCTGGGGCTGATAATGGGAGACACAAAGGTGGCTGAGATCACACGCTGAGGAGGGGAGGGAGAGAAAGACAGACAAACCGCACTGGAGTTCAGTGGTTGAGAAGAATAGCCAGGCTCAATTGGAAGATGGTGGAATAGAAAAGGAATTTCCACAGAGGTGGTGGAAAAGAAAAGGGATGGCGTTTTATCAGTTCATTAAAGGGCTGGGATTTTTCTTTGCGCATTGACAGACCTTCTGGTTTTTGAGCTTGTTCTTTGGCTTCTAGCCCGACATTTTACGCTTCAAGGCAAGCTACTACTTACAGTGCTTTTTAGGGACAGAGAGCATGTTAAAAATACTGGCTTTTTAGACTTACCAGATTATTTCAGTATGGGTAAAATATTAAGAATTTTTCTCCTTCTTTTTTCCTTTCTTCTTTTACTTTCCTCCTCCTCCCTCCCTTTCTAAAGTAACCAGCTAAAAATCAAACAACTTCTTTTTCCTATTTTAGAAAATGTTTCCAGCTGGGGAAAGCCTTTGAACTGAGGCAAGGCCACCAGCCATTATAGGGACAGCGTGGAATAAGGATTATGAAAAGCCTACTGGTAAGCTGTGGCAGTTTGGGCCAAATTTAGGGAAAACGTCCAAAAGGAACGTCTTCTCAAAGGAAGGCAGGTTATAGCTGCCCCTCCACCACCAGGTTCGGGAAAGAAATATTCCTTGGAGGAATGTTAAAGAGAAAATAAAAACTATTTATTTAACAAACACACAGGAAAAAAATAATAAAACTAAATAATAAAACTTCTCGCTGTGGAGAGAAACTTGGGAAGATTTTAAAGTCCTTTGGTAGGTGTGGTCTCTCTCCTCTTCCTCCTCGGAGCTGGGTCGGCCTGGGCCGCCTCCAGGCCTAAGGTGGAAATTTTCCCAGTGAGTTCTGGTGTTCTGATGTTGAAACAGTCCAGAAGAGAAGAAGGGAAAAGGCAAAGTCTCAGAAAGAATCATAACTCTCAGTCTCTCTCCAGAGAAGCAGAGCCAAAAAGCCGAAAGAAGCAGAAAGGGTGCTTCCTTCGCTCCTAAGCAGCAGCAGCAGCAGCTAATCTCTGTGTCCTTGAAGCACAGACTGCTTTGAAAAGTTCGCTCAGTTTTTTTTTCCTCTCTCTTGCACCCAGTTTTAAAGGCACAGAAAGGCACAGGAATCAGGTCTGGGCATAGAGTGGTGATAGGGGATACAACAGCATAAAGTCACCCCAAGACATAAGTGAAGGGACTTATATTTAGAAACAAAATGGGAAGAGAAATTCCTTGAAAACTAGATTTTTAAAAATAAATTTAGTAGACTTTTCCTAGCTTTTTGTTGTAATTTATTCCATGCTGTGCATCCATTACATAATGTATTATTGTGTAATTTTATGCCCCTAGCCAGGTGTGCTGTGAATAGCTATGGTGACTTTCAGGCCCATTGAATTTATCCAACAATAAGGATATGGCAGCAAACATTTTATTTTGCAATTAATAGGAACCTGAGCTGTAAAACTACATTTCAGATTTAAAGCTCTGCTTTTTGGAGGTGACAGGGTTTGAGATTCTCTTCTTATTAGCCTTCAATAGGACTGAGAATGAGACAATTAGTTACAATCAAGCACATATAAAGAGGATGAGAAAAATTGAGTGTAGGCCCTCTTCAATATAACAGACTTGTTTCAGTACAATGACAAAATGAAGCAGAGTTTAAAAGGAAGATGATAAAGATTTGGAGACAACAACAACACTCAGACAAAAAATAAGTATCTTATTCTCATTTCTCTCTGTAGCTGTTTTCAGGGTGTTCTAAAGATCACCCCACAAGTCTGAAGTATCTGGGTCCTTGGGATAACATCCTTAGTCTGCCTTTCTGCCCCTTAGGTCTGAACATAAGCAGAGGAGATATCAATGTCAATAGGCATCTCTAATAATGACACAGTGTAGAGTTTAATAGAATGAATAATCGTTTTCCAGTTCTTGGTTTATATGATATGTTATATTCCTTTGCCTCCCTTCACAGGCTTTTCTTTGTAATATGATGGTGCCATTGTTCTTAAGACTCACTTCAGCTCAGTGTTTGGAAATCACCTACCACAGTTAAAGGAATGGGGCAATATGAATAATAAATTCTGTAGATATGAAAGGATATGCTGAATAAATGCATGTACATTTTCTCTCTTTGCATATACTTTCTTTACACTATGTGCCTCAGACTGATCAAATATTATAAGAGAAATAATTGGATAACTTATTCCATAAAAAGAGAAGAAATTAATATATGGAATATTATTCCTTTATCATATCCATTCACTTTTTAAACTACATTTGAATCACACTATGAATTTTGGCATTGAATTTTCTGGCATTTGCCAGATGACTAATCAGGTCAAAATCTCTTTATAGAAACAAACTTGTGCTGGAATGATCTGTAATACCATGGCAGAAGTGTGACATAAATATGTACATCTTCGTTTGCATACAACCATTTCAGTTTTGCCAGTTGGCACCTCCTTGAAGAGAAAGTTAACTCCCCTTACTCCTTTACATATTGACCTGTGGGCTTTTTAATATTAAGTAAATTTGCAGTTAGACTTCTTGAGACCATACCTTCTTCTGAAATAAGCAAAATTCATCTCTTTGAAACAATTCCTTTGGGATCTCTGCCATCTCCTTGTTGCCTTCAAGAGTGCTTTCTTTAGGATCTGGTTGTTATCAGCTATTATGGTTTTAACCACAGATATATTGGATGAGAAATGGCAGGTCGATTTGAAACAAAAAAAACCAGCAAAAGAATGTATGAAAGTATGTATGTGTAAGAAAGTCCCCAATTTTGATAATGCCACTTTAAAGTTTTGCTATTGTACTTTCAGTGTAGTGCTTCAATTTGTACCTGCAGTGTCTGCTCTGAAAGGTCAGCCCTTATGCATTATGGTGAACCAAATCAGATCAGGATCCAGTCACTTAATTCTGTGACCAGCACTAAATATTAGCCATTAGCTACAGATGAATTAGGGGCTCTGTGGAACTGATGTGAACTGGGATTTCTGAGGGATGTACTGTTGCACAGAGTGGCACCACTGATAAACACATTTTCTTACTGCATTTTTCAACAGCGCACAACTATTTGTTGTGATGAATTTTTCAGTATGTGATGAATTCCTTGGGCTTGCCTTGTCAAGCAAGTGCTTCACCAAGCAGGTCTCCTCATGCTGGGGGCATACCAAAACTTAGGGGAAAAATGTTATTTATAAAAGAGTGACAATATTATGTGATTGCATGGTTCTTAAAAGAGATATAATGCAGGTGGTTGCCCCTCATTTTGCCTCCAGCAATAACAACAGCCAAGAAGGCTGTGTGCCTTTGCTTCAAGACTTGTTATTGGAAGGGCAAATTCCAGCCTAATACCCTTCGATATTGTTAGGTTGGTTATTTGACCCGAACATAAAGCAGTAAATAAACTGTGCATTACTTCAACATGGATGCATGCTTTGTTCTAGTTCCAGGAGCTGATCTCTCTATCCCTTTAACTGGCTGATTGAAAGTCTTTCTCAAATGTAGCTATGTTCATGCATGTGCTGGTTTGGGCTGAGGCAGAGTTAATTTTCTTCATAGTAGCTGTATGGGGCTGTGTTTTGGATTTGTGCTGGAAACAGTGTAGAAATACAGGGATGTTTTGTTACTTCTGAGCAGGGCTTACACAGAGTCAAGGCCTTTTCTCCTCCTCACCCCACCAGTGAGGAGGCCGAGGGTGCCCAAGGAGCTGGGAGGGGACACAGCCAGGACAGCTGACCCCAACTGACCGAAGGGACATCCCACACCATATGGTGTCATGATCAGCATAAAAAGCTGAGGCGAAAGGAATGGTGGGGGGGACATTGGGAGTGATAACACTTGCCTTCCAAGTCACTGTTAGGGGTGATAGAGCCCTGCTTTCCTGGGGGTGGCTGAACACTGCCTGTCCATGGGAAGTGCTTGAAAGAATTCCTTGTTCGGCTTTGCTGGCATGTGTGGCTTTTGCTTTACCTATTAAACTGTCTTTATCTCAACCCACAAATTTTCTCACTTTTATCCTTCTGATTCTCTTCATCCCACTAGGGGAGTGAGTGAGAGACTGGTGGGTGAGTTGCCAGCTGAGGTTAATCCACAACAATACATACAGGATGAAAGATCTCTTCTAATTTTAACCATTTAATCATAACCATAAAAGATCCCACAAAACCTTTTGTGAGCAGGAGAGTGCCAGCTGCCATGTCCTAGTCAGGGTCTAATTATATACAACACGACTATATTCCACTTAACCAAACCTGTCCATAAAACTTCTGATTAAAAGTTTTTCTCTATTTCTCCTAAAATCTGATTGCATTTGTGAAAGCATAATTTCCACACTACAGCTAAAATGTATTTTAAGAGTGTGTGAGTTATCACTCACATATGCAATAGTTAAGAAAGCACTTAGAAGAGTGATGGGAGGAAAAGCACATTGTGTCACACTCACAAACATGATTCCTGGGTGAAATTATCATGGAACAAGGACAATAAGCAATTACTTGGTTGTTACATGCTATGTCAATAAGGTTAATATACCTCTCTATTAATACTATATCTGAGCCTTATTGTGGCAGGTGATGCCTTACCCTGTGCTTAGAATTAAAAGCCAAACACGGTTAGAGGGGAAAAAGGGTTTTTACCTCGGTATTTATAAGGATCGTTAGGTGCATCACCAAAGAGTGCACCCTGCAGCATGCACCCCTGGAGAATGCACACACATGATGGTCCGTGTATACAGTTATAGACCTTGCACATTAGCATACCTATCACAGATTCCCCAATGAGGGGCTCAAGAGAAGCCCCATCCTGAGGAATGTTCCCCTGGATGGGACCTATCTTGCTTTACAGAATGTGTTCTGGAGAGGACCTTCGTGTCTGGGGTGTTCTGACCCCCAACTACGAGGCCTCCAAGATGTTTGGTCGCTTGGGTTAAACGAACTTTGGGTCTAAGCTAGTTATCAGACTTAGGGAATTACAAGTATGTGGGCTAAAAGCACTAGGGATACAAAAAAGCTGCATAAAAATGTGTATGAAGAGGGATATGAGAGGGGTATATGAAAACAGAAAAAAAAGTCTTCATGGCATCACAGGCAGCATGCAAGCATGGTACAAACTCTACTATGATCCCTGTGTCTGTAGAAATGAAAAGAATTCTTAATTTCTAGTAGGACTTGACTTTTTGATTTGGCCTTTTCTTCAGCTCCTTGATAATAATAATGTTTTGTCATTTTTTGGTCCAAGTATAGATCAAAGATGATCCTGTATGTTGAGACTGGGAGTTATGATCTGTGTCTCTGGCTTCCCTGTAATAGCAAATGGTAAGTTCTTCCTTTCCCCTGGGTGAGAGAAGTTGTCATGCACCAGAATTAAGAGAAAAATCCTGTCCTGACAAAGACTTGATCCCATGAGGAGGGATTACCCACACAACAGGTCTGTTGCCATCAGCCAGACCATTCAAAAAGACCCTCTCCAAGGGTCAGTCTCAAAAAATATGTCTTCCCACCCACAAAGTGATTTCTGCTGTTTGTAGCTCTGGGTAGAAAATAACATCAGTTAAAAAAAGACCATTTAAATGAGAGAAGAAAATGCTCTAGATTACTGCATGACTCCCTTTCCAAGGACAAAATACATTCATGTGGAAAAATAGTCTCCATCTTCTCTTTTTCAAGAGTTTCCAAATTTTCGGTGAGTGAAAGCAGAGGAATGAATAACTAGTAATGAATGAAGAACTATTGATGCAGAAACTATGAATATATGAAACTCTCACACAGGCTTTTCCCTTCTGATTCTTAAGAATTCACCCTACTTTGAGCAGGAAATAGGACTTTGTACAGTGTCATAGCCTGTTTTCATCTGGCCATGCTTCACATATGAAATAAAAACTCTTATCCTTTTTCCTCTTTTTAATCTCAAATATTTTCCTCAAAATAATGATTGTCTCCTGAAATTTGGTTAATACTTCCAATTTTTACTTGTTAAGGCAGTGAGCCACGAACTTCTCCCTTGACGATCTTTGTACTTAGCAGAGTTCAGGAAATAATGGTTTTGGTTAAAATGGGTTTTTTGCTGACAATATTGTTTTTGTTAACAATATCACCTTTGTTTAGTAATGCTATTAGCCTTTTGAAGATCAGTGGCTTTGTTTAGCACTGCATTGCGATGCCTTTTGACCATGATTCAGGAGCTGTTTGAGGACATGCCTACAGCTCAGTGACCTCACAGATTCCATATGACCAGACTCATCAGCAGTGCTTATTCATATCAATGAAAGAGTGCAGGTCTCCGTGCTTATAATTAGGACTCTGTTGAAGGATTCCGCTGAATGGGTGCTTCACACTAATAAAACTTGAGTAATGTTGACTGACCAGCCTTGGCTGCGGCTTTTCATGTTCTTTTTTTCTTTCTGCTAAAGGTTCAGCTCGATATTAAAGACTGATTGCAGGAATAAAGAACAATGTAGAACAATGTAGTAAATGAGCAAGCTGGAAAGATAAACCAGTAAACTTTCTGTGGATTGAGAGTCTTTATGTGAGGTGTAATGCTGACCCCAAACATGAAATACTATAGCCTAAACGGAGTCATTTAAGGAAGAAACATATACTCAGTTATCATTCAGACATTTAGGCATCTCATTACATTGCAGCAATTTTTCCTTTATCATAATTCAGCAGAAAATTCTACTTGCAACAGAAAATTAATTTTCCTACTTATGGTCTGCTACAGATATTATCATGATTTGTTGTCAACATAAATTATCAAGAGGTGTTACATTGTGCAAAATTTTTAACATGTAATAATACTTTAGAGAAAATACAGGCTCTTCTCTTATCCTTTACCTGTGTGTCCCTCTAAGGGAATTTCATTTGGTTGATTTATAGTGGCAGAGGGAAGACACTAACTTTTGTTGTTTTACCTTCGGGTTCATTAACTTCTGCCAGCTAACTCCTTGAATGAAATTCTAATGCTCTTTTTCATTTATTTATGCCTTGCCAGATCATGCCAGGTCCTGACCATCTTTAGCTCTCCCCTATTTAAGGATTTAATCTGCTGACAATTTTATCTAGCAGTATATTCCATTTGCCTTTCTGCTGGTAGATAGTCTAAAAAATATAATCCAATTACGATTAATGATAGTAAAATATGATTAATGATAGTAAAATATAATGAATGATTAAAGCTGTCATTTGAAAGGCAAAAACTTTTGGTCTTAAGAAAGGTGACTATGCCAGCAATTCAGCCAAGTATCTGAGTAGGTATTTAAGTACCACAAGAGACAGCCTAGGAATGTGATGGAGTTCCCCTTAGTGAGGGCTTTAAAGATTGACGGTTGAATAACTATGTGGGAATGATGACATTGAAGGAGCTGATCCAAGCTGAAGACAGAGAGCTTAACTAGATGATCATTTTGTCCAGCTGACATTCTCTACC
>WEIT01038537.1:49436-67192 GCA_013389985.1 Dryoscopus gambensis | reverse complement strand
AAAGCAGAAAATCTGCTTTTAGCCAGCAACATTCTGGTTTTATACAAGGGCTACAACTTACAAACTGTAAAATCCTCAGTTGCTTCATTTTTATCATCGGATTGAAAAAAAAAAAATCCACCCACCACAATATTCAGTCTTCCATCATTCCTCCTCAAAAGACTTATGTCAGACAGAAGAACATCAATTCCAACAAATATAGAAATTTATTTCCATTGTACATCTGTAGGAAAGGAATGACATTAAAGAAATAATCATACTATAAGAAATCCAGAATGCTAGCAGGTAAAAGATATCTGAAGCATTGTGTGATCACCTCTTCAGGACAGAAAATCCTGACTGGGACTATTGCACTTAGCTGTACTTAATTCAGTGTAAAAAAATCAGTGATGTTTAAAAGCTTCATACAGAGTCTCTAATTGAATTTAGGTGAAGCAAGACTAATGTACTGTTTGGCATATCTGAATCACTCTTCCTAAAAGAAGCATTTTACTTCTTCCTATGGCTTATGAGTAACGATTCTGCTCACAGACTGTAACCTGTGCTAAACAAGTGTGTTGATGGGTATACATGTGAGTTAAAGGCACTGTTCTATGCAAAACCATTCATTCACCTCTGGCACACACCTATGGCTGGCCCTTAAGATACAGAGCTGTAACTTGAAGTGATGCTGTGTAGAAGTCCACGTACTCTGAGCCCTGTATCGATCACTGATCCCATCTGATCCTTATCTCTCCATGAGCAATCCTGTTATTTTTGAGCTCCAAAATACAAACCTGAAGTATGTAAAGTGGGAGGAACCATGTGCACAGCCTCCTGTATTCTACGGAATATGCAAACCGTAAGGCTTTTTAAAAAAATATGCAATGCTGAGAAAATACTCCCTTTCTCAGAATATAATTAAATGCATGCTCATACTATGAAACGTATTTAAAGGGTATATACTAAATTTTAGGGCAAAATAAGAACATAGCAATTATATCCAATTAACAGAATTAATTTTCTATATTTTGCCAGTAACACATGTAGCACATCAGTACACCAAATAGATATACAGGTAGGTAAGTAGACAGATAGATAGATAGATAGATAGATAGATAGATAGATAGATAGATAAAAAGAAAAACAGATTGATGGACAGGCAGAGTCAACTTTCACTAGACCGGGTTGCTCAAAGAGCCATCTAACCTGGCCTTGAACATTTCCAGGGCTAGGGCATCCACAACTTCTCTGGGCAACATGTTCCATTGTATCACCACACTCATAATAAACCATTTCTTCTTAGTATCTAATCCAAAAATACCCTCATTGTGTTTGAAGCCTTTATTCCTTGTCCTTATATTACGTGCACTTGTAAAAAATCCCTTGCTGGCTTTCTTATAAGCCTCCTTTAGGTACTGGAAAGCTGCTCTGAGGTCTCCTCAGAGACTTCTCTCCAGGCTCAACAAGGCAAACTCTCTCATCGTGCCTTTATAGGAGATGTGTTCCAGCCCTCTGACCATCTTCATGGCCCTCCATGGATTCACTCCACCAGGTCCACATACTTTTTATGTTGGGGGCCCAGAACTGCATGCAGTACTNTGCAGGACTTTGCACTTGGTTTTGCTGAGTTCTCTGAAGTTTGAACAGACCCACCTCTCAAGCCTATGAAGGTCCTTCTGGATGGTATCCTTTGCCTCCAGCATGTCAATGGTACCACACAGCTTTGTGTCTTCAGCAAAGCTGCCGAGGGTGCACTCAATCCTGCCATCTACATGACCCATGAAGATGTTAGATAACAACATCCCCAATACTGACCTGAAAGAAGCACCACTCTTCACTGATCTCTGCTAAGACATCAAGCCACTAACCAGAACTCTCTGAGTGCAGCCCCCCAATTCCTTTTCCACCAAGTGGTTCACATCAAATCCATGTCTCTCCACTTTAGAGACAAGGATGTCATGCAGGACTGTCAAATGCTTTGCACAAGTCCAGGCAGATGATGTCAGTTGCTCTTATCTACCAATGCTGTAAACTTTTTGAACATCAAACAGATTAGTGTTTTTTTCAGTCTTCACTGTTAGCAAGTACAGATCACTACCAGACACTTGGGTAATACTGTTTTTAGTTTTTCTTATTCTGTTGCTTGAGTCTCTACAAAAGGTTGCTTACCTGTGCAAGTGCTATTAGTTGCCATGACAGTATTTGTGATAACAGTACAGCAGCAGTTAGCTTGAAATCTTCTGCTCCCAAAAGGTTCTTGGTGCCCACTATAAAACATGCAAAGGCAGAGTCTGTCTTTCATGGTTCAGATGTCCAGAAAACAATCAGATACAGGGCCACAAATTATTCTTAACATGCCCAGCTACTGTCTGTAATTCTGTAATGCAAAGCCTTTCTATAATTCCTTGATTCTGTGATACTTCACATACACAGTGGTGAGAAACCTGATATCTTGATGGGGAAGGAACACAGGGAAAGGCAGAAAGATTGAACTCTTGGACTACTGGGCCTTACCACATAAGGAACTGAAGGGCTCTGTTTTTAAGGTCAGTTCTGCTTTGAGGAGGTCAGCATAGACAAGTTCCAGATGTCTCCTCTAACTTAAAATATTCTGTGATTCAATGACTCTGATGACTTAGAGGATGGATTCCTTCAAAAATTACTCAGGCTCTTCTTTTTACTCAGATTTAGATGGTGTTTTCAGAGGATAGGGGGGTTGGCATGCTCAGTGTGACCAAATTCAGAAGGCAGTCTCTGGTTTTATGAAACACCAGTTTATAACAATAAGGAAAGGGAAATTATAGCTCAAAGGAACACTTTGAAAAGTAGGGTGTCTCATTTTCAATATCATTCAAAAACAACCAGAGCAGACTACTGCAAAACTATCTCATGGAGAGGCTTCCCATGGATATGAACATAGGTGGCGAAAAGCTTTGTTCTTAAGAATGCAAAGGGCAATGACAGGAAAAATTGTCACCTGATGACACAGGGTGAGGTACAGTTCATAAAATGATTTCACATTAAGCAGATATAATGCTCATCTAAGAATCTGAAACACTCAAAATTCTTTTAGTGCTTATCTCTATCAGCTGGGATAATTGCACAAAGAGCATCGGTAGGCAGAACTGAAAAAAACAACATAAGGTCAAGCAGATGCTTCCATTTTCCTAAATCAGTTATAAATATTATGTCATGGAAGGAGGGTAGCTACGTAACTACTAAAATAAGTGGTAAGATAAATAAGTAGTATATGAATTATGAGGCTATTATTAATGAAATAATTCAGTTGTGAATATGTTGCAGAGTTTTCTCTTTGTGCTTTGTTTTGTTTTGTTTTGTTTTAATATGGGGAAAAAGTATAAATGACTGAACTAGCAATATCTATTTCTATAAGAAGTATACATAATTAGAACACAACTAATTTTGATAACAAAATGCATTTGCAGGTCTCTTTTTAAATATATGTTTTGTGCTTCTTTGTATAAGCTGTGGGAGACAGAATTCAATATAATTAAAACTATAAATAGTAAGTTTTGCTTCTTAGAAGTACTTAAGATTTGAATTCAAGGGCTATTTTCTTCAATTCTCACTCATTTGTTGACTAGGCAGAAGAACCTTTAACATTTATCTTGCTTTTAGATCTTATATCATTTATGGCAAAAATGCCTGCGGAAAGAAAGAAACAAGAACTACTATGACTGATCCCCAAAAGGTATCTTAGTGAGCATCAGTTCCTGGTTTTTGACCTTTTTGCCTGTTGTCATTTACTGTTCCTTTTTAGAGCCATTAGGAAACTGCAAAACATAGCTTCTGGTACAGTGGAAATCCCTGTGACAGGAGACCAGAACAAACATGAAAATTCTTTTATGTAAATGAGCAGATCTTGGAATCCACAGATTGTTAAAATATAGGCAATGAGAAGCAGGACCTTTTTGGATCATCAGCTTTCCACTTATACCAGAAGACTAGCACATTAACAGCCTAAAGATATGTTTACTTCTACAAATTGGACAAGATGGAGAAAACTGAATTATCAAATAATGCAAATCAATGTAAAACAAAATGTAAATCAAAAGTAGCTGATATTTATTTAACCTTACTAAAATTAATTTGAATTAGATGAGTAAAAACTGCTGTGACCTGAATTAAACTACATTGAACCAAAATACCTATGTCTCCAGATCACGAGCTGATATGAACTGCACTTCTGAGAACCCAGAGACTTCAGCAGAGACCCTATCCTGGAGTTAGTCTCTAAGTAAAACAGGAAAGTTATTGTGACTCTGAATCTCAAGCTTGATCCAAGCTCTGCTCCTCTTTCAGCTCCATAGAAGGTGTCTGAAGAATAAACAATAAAATCTTTCAGAATAAAGAATGGTTTTGTAATGAAGAAAGTATGCTGAGACTATTTCCCACACCTGCCACAGCCCCTGTTCTGACCTTAATCTCTCTATTATTCAGTTCTTTATCAGTAAAATAAGACAGTAATACTCCTGTTCTCCCATTCTTTGTCTGACTTGGTTCCCTGAAGTGTCAGATCTTCAGAATAGCAACTGATTTCATTTGAGTATATTTTCTGGTCCTTCTATATCTACATTTTAATCCCAGCTGAGGTGACAGAAATTCTTTTAATACAAGCAATTAGAAAAAATCACTGAGTGGTTTTTTTGGGAATAGACTTATATGTGAAACCTGATAATGTAATACTGAAAAGCTTTCATGACAAAACCACTGTATATAATGTCCACACTGGAACAAAAGGAAGTGTTAGGGGAAGAGGTAAGTGGTGGATAAAATTGTGGCAAAATATTTTGCTGAAGCTGTAGGCCAACACCCTTTTGATACTTTTCAATTTTTGATACTATTTCAATTACTTGAAATAATTTACATGAAAGTACCACATTTTACTGAGTATATGGATGTATGAGATCCTGTATCCTTTTAGATAGGAAAGTATCCAGTATCCTGGATGCTTTTCCTACATAGCAAGTTAGGCAGATTACCCAACTTCCACTGACAAACTGTCTAACACTAATTCAAATTAATTTCAACACTAACATGTATGCAGATTAATTGGTGCACAAAAAAAAAGTTAGTAAATATATAAAAAGTTACCAAAGTACTTTGGTCAAGACTATCTGAAAATGAGTATGAAGGGGAGCTATACTGAGAATCTGCAAGGCAGCATGAAGACTGACTGAAAGAGAAAAAGATTCCTGGATCATTTCCCAAAATGATACCAAAATGATCCCCAAAACCATACCTGTCATGGGGGACATTAAGTACCAATACAGCTGTTGGATAAAAACAAAACTAATCAAGCATGCATCATCACAGAGGGCAATTTTATCATCCAGAAAGGAGAGGATTTAATTAGCTTGCTCAAGAAGGAACTAGTAGAATTTGTGAGAAATAGTGACATTCAATAGTTTTTGACCACAAGCTGCTTCAATTTAACAACGTGCTCCCTGAACAAACCAATATAAAACCACTATCTTTTCTAAGGACAAAGTGACATAATTGAGATGGCTAGTAGTAACTCTTTCCAGTGTTCAAAGGCCGTAACAGTAGTAGATTGATCAGGACACTATTTCAGAAGCTTAAATCCCAAAAATATTTGCTGAAATAAATATATTTGGAAACAAGTTACGTAAGATGTAAAGCAATTAAAAATATTATAATGTAAGGATCAAGAGAGTAAGGAAGATATCTGCAGATCTGATAACTGGACAAAGAAAAATAAGTGAAATTTAGATCATTAATAAATAAGGAGTGGTATTAAATAAATTATACTAACAAGTCCTCAACTAAGGCTCAATTTACGAGAAAGAAGTGTTAGTGCTATACAAAATGAACAAAACAGTTTTGGACAATTGGTAGGCAATAATGAACTTTGAACACAGATTTTAGGGTATTCAGGGACTCTGCTAACTAACCTACTGAACCACTAACAATTGTTTAAGCCATAGAGAATTAGAAAGTACTAGAAAAAGCAAACCCAACAGTGATCATAAAAAAAGGAATAGAGAGAAGATTAATCTTTAGGAGCCATGTATTTAACTCCATTGCTTAGGGAAACATATATAATGTAAGAAGTGTAGGAAAATCATATGAAGAAGCCTATAGTGTGGTTTGAAGAGAGACAGATAATTACATACCCTCTTCAGCCTCCTCACTCAGGCAGCAGATCAGGTGACAAATTACAACAGACAGTCACAGTTTATCTCTTGAGATGAGCATTCAATAACCCTCCTCTTTTCCTGCAGATCTGCACATTGCCCTCTGTTCATTCACCTATGCTCTCTGCCTATAGAATAACAAAGGAGGGATGTAGGGATCTGTCTTCCCCAAACTTTCCACCTAACAGTGTGTATTCACAATGCAGCACCAGCATATATCCCACTTTTCCCCAGGCTGAGTAGAGTAATAAGGTAAATATTATTTTACAAGCCTTTCACATTCTTGTTCCTCTGAGGAACTAACACATCTATGACAATTCACCCTTAAGTGAACATTTAGAAGATTGCAGTCATGGCACTTGTGTAACAGGAGGGTCATAAAATGAGTGGATGAAGGAAATGCAACGCATTGCATACATACACATGTTGGTTTTAGGTGGCATCAACTAAAAAACCATATGAAATAACATTCTGTGAGAAAACAATCTAGAAACAAACACTGATGAAAGGACTTCAAGTGGTAATGAACAGTAAACTAGGTATATGTTTATAAAGCAAACTTGCAACAAGGAAAAGTTAATATGATTTGGGAACTGTTTGAAGGGATGAATGGGTTAAAAACTGGCTGGATGGCTGGGCCTAGAGAGTGGTAGTGAATGATACTACATCCAGTTGGTGTCCAGTCACTGCTGAGCACCCCAGAACTCAGTATTGGACCCAGTCCTCTTTAATATTTTTATCCACGATCTGGATGAGGGGATGAAGAGCACCCTTAGTAAGTTGGGCAGGAGTGTTGATCTGCTGGGGGTTAGGAAGGCTCTACAGAGGGACCGACTGGATCAATGGGCTGAGGCCAATAGTATGAAGATCAAGAAGGCCAAGGGCTGGATCCTGCATTTGGGTCACAAGAACCTCATGCAGCACTACAGGTTGGAGAGCTGCCCAGTAGAAAAGGACCTTGGTGTGCTGGTTGACAGCTGGATGACCACGAGCCAGCGTGTGCCCAGGTGATCAAGGCAGTCAGTGGCATCCTGGCTTGTATCAATAGTGTGGCCAGCAGGACCAGGGAAGTGATTGTCACTCAGCACTGGTGAGGCCACACCTCAAATCCCGTGTCCAGTTCTGAGCCCCTCACTACAAGAAAGGTATGGAGATGTTGGAGGGAGCCCAGAGAAGGTCAATGGAGCTCGTGAAGTGTCTAGAGAGTAAGTCCTATGAGGAGTGGGCTGAGAGAGCTGCAGGTGTTCAGCCCGGAGGTGTTCAGCCTGGAGGAACGGAGACTTGAAGGAGACCTTATTGTTCTCTGCAACTACCTGAAAGAAGATTGTAGCCATGTGGGGGTCGGTCTCTTCTCCCAGGAAACCAGCAACAGGAAAATAGGAAATGGCCTCAAGCAGGGTCAGGGGAGGTTCACTTTGGGCAACAGGAAGAATGTCTTCATGGAAAAAGTTCTCAAACACTGAAATGGACTGAGCAGGGTAGTGGTGGGGTCACCATCCCTGTTCAAGAAATGATTGGTCATGACTCTTAGTGCTGTAGTTTAGTTAACAAGGTGGTGGTGTCAAAGGTATGACTTGATGATCTCGGAGGTCTTTTCCAACCTTAATGATTTTATGGCTGTATGGTTCTATGATTCTATATCATGACAGAGACAAAAAAAGTCACTCTTTGTGGTCTGAATACCCAATTGCACCTAAAATACTGTAGGCAGGCTTCTTAGGAGTGTACAGGTAAGTTGAAAGGAATTCAGAAAGGAGCATCAAGTCATGCTGCTGCTGTAGCAATTCTCATCTTTTATTAAAGAGCCAAAATGCTTGTATATAAAAGCAATAGTTTTTAAATAATGAAAGAGTATAACCATCAGACAAGACCAAAGACTACCAGGATGAATGGCTTTAAAGATGGATCAGCAAGATGAACATCAAAATTTGACTTCTGAACAGGACATGTATTTGTTTATGTCCAGAAAAGAGACAGAAGTCCACACAATAGACAACTTGAACTATACCAGGTAAAAAAGAAAAAAAAATGTGCTTTGAAGCACTTTATGATTTGGCCAAAGGAAAATAACATGTATTTTATGTGTCAGTATTCCTTTTTCTTCTTTAGCAGAAGGGTAATATTAAGGGCAATATAAAATATAGTGTGCAACGTAGTAATAAAGTAATAAATGTAATAAAGTAATAATGAAGAAGTTTCCCTTGTTTATACAATATTTCTTTTCATTAAGTCATTACCAAAAAACTAAACCGCTTTTTTTGCTTTAAACAAAGCTCATAAGGAGCAAAGTTCTGTTCTGTTGTCTCTGACAAATACAAGTATTTAAATCTTATGAAATCATTTTGTTGCTTTTTGGAATCTATAGTGAAAGCAGCACTTTATAAATTTATAGCAAGGACTAGTAAGAGCAGGAGCCACTGTGTACTTTGGTAAACATATTAAGAAGAAAATAGAAAAAAAACCAGAATAAATTATGAGGAGAGTAGATAGTAATTTTACCTAAGATTTCTTGGAATTAAAAAATGGGGGAAAGTGGAAGCAAATACCTGAAGTTTCAAATGATCTTTAAAAAAGTTACAACAGAAACATTCACAAATTTTTTTTAAAAAGAGGAATATAAGGAAGAGAGTCAGATAAATATCAACAAACAAAGGTGGAAGGAGGATGAGAAACAGGCCAAGTAGAATATAATTTAAAAGCCGTACTAAGCAGGGACAGTCAAAGATAATGTCAAGAGAGAGTCAACGAATAATGAAAAGGCAGAGATAACTGGCCAGACAGAATGCAGCTGCAATGTTGCTGCATCATCTGAGCCTACACTGTATGAAGGAAAAGAGTTTTGAAAAGATGGTATACAAAACTTCCAATTTGAAGCTTGAGCAAAATTATTGAGAGCCAATTGATAAATGTCTTCTTCATCTCTACTCTTTGCTCTGAGAAAAACTAAAATTTATTTATCACATATACAGCATGATAAGTAGATATTTTGCTGAAAGAAAAAAAAAAGGAATTTGAGAGAGAAAATGGAAGGCAACCATAATGAAAGTTCCCAGAAGGTAGAATAAATGGAAATCCTCATTAATTTTATTTTTCCTGAGATACAATTTTTTTTCCAATACTTATGCCACTAATATCTTATAATTGGAGAACTCTGTTGAAATAATGCTTTTTCTCCTTTTCATAAACCTAGTGGATTTCAATTTGGTTCGTTTCAAATCAAACCGGGCATGTGCCACGGAAAAATTAGTGCTAATGAATTCCTGGGTTGAATGTACCATCTCTGAATTTTTAGCACATTTTAAGAAAAGATCAACATGCATTAATCAGGCAACACAGCAGTATTTCATTACTCATGTGTTTTTGTTGTATTGCACTAAGTAGTTAGCTTATTCATTTTTATATATTGCACAGGGTGATGTATTTTGCACTGGAAATGGTTTGTTCTATCACTCCCTTCCCAGATGGGTGTTGGTTTATTCTGGTTATCTCCTTCCCTCCCTCCCCCTATGTCAGCTGTATCCCATTGGCTATGGTCCTTTCCCCTTCCATCCCTGGGTTTCAAAAAGTCCCCGCCACGAGGATTCTTTCTCTTTCTCTCCTGGAATTGTTCCAATAAAGACCTCAGGAACCTCGTCCCGAGGGGAAGAGCGCCTTTCATCTTTTGTGTTCGGTCATGTCTATTTACCTCACTGGGGTCCAGAGCTAGCCAGGATTGGACTCATGGGGGAGAGAAAATAGACAGCTGGCACCCAATGTGATTGTTTTTTTCTCAAAGAGCCAGCAAATTTAAAGAACAATTGGAAGACTCAGAAATAACTCACGCATTAGCAATCCCTGCTTGTCAATAACTGAAGATAAACCAATATGCTTGGCTCTCTTTTCATTTTTATTACACCTGTTTACAAAGTAATTTGACTTCAAGTTTCTTAACATGTGGCTTGATTTCATGGAGACACATATTTCTCTGAAGCACTTAACATTTCTGCAATCAATGCTCTATTTTGCCTAAGTGACCATTAACTTTATCAGCATTACTGCAAGCTGCAGAAATTTGTTGCAAATACTTTAGCTGTAGGATCAGCAGAATTTGGAAATACAGATTAGGGCTCACTTCCCTCTCATCATGAATGGGCAATTCAAAATTACCTTTGGACAAAAGAGACAAACAATACTGGATGTTCATAGGTTAGAGAACAACCTCTTTATGAAACAGGAATGTATGTGTCACAGGAGGTAGCAGTCAAGAAATAATTTTCCCACTCTATTCCCGTCTCACATCTTTCTTGCAGCAACTATTGATCAAGATTCCCATTCTGAGTACTATCAGTAGCTGTAATGTCAGGGTAGAGTTGCCCAGTTTTACATTGAACTAGTACTGTCCTTGTTAAAGCTGTAGGTTTCAAGAAGCACTTTTTCTATTAGATCATTAGTCATTTTTCAGTACAGGTGGATGGGAAATACTTTTCCAGTGCCTAAGATTTCATTTTCCTTTATTTCAAATCAAGATGAAAAATTAAATTATCCAAATTTTATCAATTTTTCAAGCAGGATATATTTCTACTATATAGGCTGTTGAGTTTCATTTTGAACCATTATGAGCCATTACATTATTTAAATACCAGCCAGTTTTCAAACAAACAAAAAAAGCGCTATTTTTGAACTACAAATTTACTTTATGATATACTTATTGCAAGTTCTTTGTAATGTTCCATATGTCTCACAAACTGTTTTATTTCGTAGACAATATTCCCCCTACAATGATGAGCAAGAACACTTTGGCTCCCTATTTTTTAGACCACTGTCCATTTACCTTCATCTGCACTGGGGTAAATACTGTCTTGGTGTCAGTCTGTAAAGCCATTTCTGAAAGATTTGTTTAGTGTGGTTCATTACCATGAAATTTAGTGTGGTTAGCATTGCAAAGTTTATGTGTAAATGAGAGCATCTGTAATTCTAATACTCACAATTCAGCTCTGTTTTTTGCTGTTAAACAGACTTATTAGCATTTTTAACTTAGAATATTATTTGTTGAATAGAAAGCATTGCAACCGATGATCACTGTTGGGTATAATAAAAAAATCCCAATTTGATAGAATTAGCTGAGTAACTGTATTCAATTTCCTTGTAGTATTGCTTTGGGTACAAAATTGCCAGAGTATGGACTAATACTCTGCTCCAACAGTACATATCCAATGTCATAGTTTCTGAGTATATGTCACCATATCATAGGGTCTTCCAAAACAAATAACGTGAGGAAAAATTTAAGTGCTTGGCTACATAATCATTGGCACTGTTTCAGAGTTCTTGTGTGTAAATACTGACCTGAAAAAATGAATAGTACATTTTAGATGGACATGAAGTTCTAGAATTCATTTTGGGTCAGTGGGAAAAACAGACAACTGAGAGAATAAAAATGTTTGGGTTTATAATCTCCTTTCTTAAAAGTCAGCAAGATATATTTTTTTAATGACTATTGAATTGAACAAATAGGAGAGAGAGCATTTATAAATGCCAAATTAGAAATATAGATTTGTTAAGAAATGCTATTTTCAGACTGAGACACTTATGGTTATTTGGAGAAATAACTCAGCAGTACCTGTTTGTATGTTTAAAACTGATTAGAGAAAGTCTAAAATTACGCAAATAGGTGAGAAATCTCCACAATACTTATATCCCTGTAGGCTTGCTAGAGTTTCACCCTGAAATACTGGTTATAGATATTCTTTTACCTGTGTGGACTGAAGCACAGTACTTGAGTCCTTGTGTGTATAGCAATTAGAAAACCAATGCTAAGTTTGAGTACCATCCAGACCCAATTCTCCTTGTACTATTATTTATAATGGAAAAATTTCAATTCTCCATATTAATGTTCAAAACCAAGTCACTACAATAGATAGCTACAGATCATGCAAGAGTAAATTGCAAGCTAATCCCACACCTTGTTAATAATTGCTACCTAGCTCTGTTGCTTGATTTTTTAATATACTTTAGGATAAGGATATTGACTTGGACAACAAATTTGCATTTACAAACAGTTTACATATTTAAAATTCACAGATTACTTTTGAACAGCTACTATGATTTTCCTCATACATCAAGCTACATGAATTTTTGATAAATTGTGCAAAAAGGAGACCCAAGGATAGAGATGAATCATCTGAGGATTGTCATCTCTTTTCACGGACTCTGGAGGCAATGCCAATGACTACCTCACACTAGGTATCACGCCTCTGGATGGAAACTGTCAGGCAAAATGGATCCTCTTTTAATAAAATCTTTTCCTTGTAAAAAGCCTGATCTTTTTTGCTAAATTTCTCACTAGAATAATTTTTTAAGAACACCAAATTTTATACTGAATTTGCATTGAAGGGAAAGGAACAGAAAAAATCATTTCACTGTAGTTCAGTTTGACCTAAAGCCATGTCTTCTTGAACTTCTACTGTTGCACTCTTACTTTCTTCCTGCTGCACTCTTACTTTCTTCCTGCATGAATTCTTCTGTATGGATTTTTAAAATATAAAAATACATATTTCAAAGTGGAAAATAAATTTAGAATAAAACCCTAAACATTGGGTTGGAAAAAATTCTAAAAGTTTTCAACATTTTCATTTCCTCCTCTCAAAATAATACTTTACAAAAAGCACAGTATATTATGAAATACATTTTGATTAAATAGAATGTTCAAGTGCATCCTTAGAGGAGGCACGAATTTTCACTCATGTTTTACACAGCATGGTTTGTTTCCTGGAAGCTCATAAGTTAAACTCCAGAGATCACAGAGGCACACTGAACACCTTGCATCCCAAAAGCAACACCCAAATTCTTGAATTTGCAGTCAGGCAGCATGGTGGAATTAGGATTTTATATATATGAAATTTTCCTTGATTGCATACATAAAATTCTCTTTTACAAGGATTAAAATGGATATCATATAGTTTAGTTTGTTATATTAAATACATTGATTTAAAGAAAAAACTCAAATATTTATGCAGTTCTGGCCTCCTCAGCACAAAGGCCAGAATCTAAGATGCAGAAAACAGTATAATATATATTGACAGCCTGAATTATATTCTGAAAAACTTAGTTGAACTGTTGTTTTGTTCTGGTTAGAAATATATTTGGGGGCAGGAGGGGGATTATATAAATAACACCTCAGAATAAAAACTGGAATGAATTTCTCTTTCTAAGAGAAACACACAGTATTTTGCAAGGTAAATATAATTGTCCTGCTTTCTTCCGAGTAAGGAAAGATTAGGTGTATTTGAGTTGGTTTATTCATTAATATGCATTGAAATCTGCCATTGCTTTTTCAAAAATACAAAATACTACTTCTTCATGTGCGTCTGTTATAGTGTGCCAGTCATGCAGGTACGTGGGGGTACAATTCTGTGTCTGCAGACATGATGCAATTGTTGAAACTCCACAGACACTATAGAGATCCTGAACAGAAAATACTTTGTGAGATTTGCATATTGCCGTCTAAGGTGAAAGTATTTAAGCTTACTTCATTTAAGACTCTCTTGATTTGTTAAGCTGAAAAATGTTGACTCGTACTATATTGACTCTGTTCATCCACCAACTCTCAGACAAGATATCTGACTCAGGTGAGAGTTTAGGGAGTCTTAAGCATGTTGCATTCTCATATAGTATTTCATCTACTAGTTTTCATCATGATTTTTTTTCTTCAGGCTTTAACTCATTCTCCTAATTTTCCGTCTCTCATTTGTTTGTTTGGGTTTTTTAAAGCAGTCTATGACCTTTATATCAATATTAATAGTTTACTGAAAAACAGAATTAAATCTTTTCTTCTCCTCCATAGTCCCCTTTACACCATCTCATGATAAAGAAGATAGCTGAACCAGACAATTAAGCACCCCCTTTTCACTCTTATTACAAAACAGAAAAAAATTCCACCCAAAACCTGCTAAAAGGAAAGGGCTTTGGCAGAACACACATGGGAAGTAAACCCCTAAGCAACATGTGGCTAGAGGGAGCTAAAAGATATATTATTACAAAGCCAAGTACTTTGCTGATATCTCTTTTATTGTTACACAAACAGGCTCCATCTTGAGTACGTCCTTTCCCAAAGACACAGCATGGCAGCAGAGTCCATACAGAACCTGGTAAGCAACAGACTGAAAGATGTTAACCTTCACTTCACCGTGTTAAGAAATTAGAGTAGGAAGACACAAATTCCTTTGCTCTGCAAATTAACACCTGACTTATTACACGCAGAACTCCCTCCGGCCTTTTTCAACTATAACCTAGGAAGCCTCTATCAACCCATTCTTCTGCATATTTTTGCAATCACTTAAAATCAATCTTTGAGCAAATATTTTAATTTAGATAACCAAAGCAATCCTCTCTGTGTGTTTTTTTGCAGAAATTAATCCATTTGCTCAAGTAACTTTAAAAAAAAATTACAGTTAAGTCTTCACCCATATTAACCACTTTTGACCATCTGAAGTCAAGATAGCTCAGCCTACAACATTACCCCTATTATCTTTCAAGATTACAATATCAATTAATCAAAGAATACTTAGTACTTGACAACAGACCATGTTTGCTACAGTAAGTGTAAAGGATATTTTATCATGACAAATCAGCAGCTACTTACAGATTAAGGCAGATTCTGAGTAAATCTGAGGAATAATCATTTGGAAAATTCCACCCTGAAATTCTGTTAGAAATACTTGAACCTGATGCATCATTTTCATTTTTAATGATCATATAACTTTTTTTTCTGTCTAATGACTGAAGCTTATTTAAGACAGAAATTTCTGGCCACTCATAAAAATATATATTGAGATTCTCAACATGTATTGAAATTCCTTTTTTTTTTAAGGACATCAAGCACTGTTCTTCATGGTTTATTTATTTCTATGTCATTTCATTGTAATAGAGTAAAAAAAAATCCTCGACAGAACAACAAAAAACAATTCTAAACTTTTTCCTGTAAAGAAGCACACTACCTTACACCACTGATAGTTCACAGACCTGTAGATACAGTAGAACACATGTTTTTCTGGTGACAACAGGGAAGCTGGACTTAGTAGAAATCTAACAAAATCTAACAAAAAACAAAATCTAACAGAAGGATATGGCCAAGGTCACTGAGTACCAAAGGTATTTAAGGTAGTTAATTAATTATGACCTAAAGAGTATTTGGAAAACATTAATTTATTCCTATGAAAACAAACTTCACAACATACAACCCCTGCTATCACCTATTTTCCTCAGTTGAACACTGAAAAATTATCTTAAGTGTACAGCTTCATGTACTCTCATTGTACACAGCGCTGAATGAGATACAGCCTCTGCTCTTCCTTGTGCGGCCCCTTTTGATTCTTTAGCTACAAACACAGCTCACTCAGTCATTTCCCTAGCCCAGGAATTATTTTTCAAACAAAGTTTCAAGATCAAGAGCCAAGATCTCAAAATCAAGCTTTTTTTTCCACTTCTGTTTAAGATATCAGCTCTGAGAGAAAAGACTCTTGTGTGGGAATTAATCTGGAAATTCTGCTGATGATAGACAAGATAAAACAGAGCACAGCTCATCCATCTGCAACTACATTGATCGGCAGTACTGACAAGATAAATGTGTTTCTGTCACTAAGCTAGACAGGGTGTTCAGAAGACACATAAGAAGCAGACCTCTTCAGGACAAATACAAGTACATAAAGTTGATTTTCCTGACTACATTCATAGGAAATGTTTCCTCCTCAAGAGTTATGATTAGCAAGTGAGTAAATGCTATTCCTAAAGAAGGTTGGTGAGTATTTTGTATTCACACTTTGATAACTCTTCTATTGGTTTATCTGAATACAACAGTGAAAACAGAATTTTGCTAAATACAAGAAAATCTTCATCACAAACTAGATTTAATTTCAGTAAAAGAAAAAAAAATTAAAAGCTGCCAAAATATCAGTGATAAAAAGTGAGCAAAATCAGATTAAAAATAAATATTAAAATTGTAAGAATTAAGTCCTTCTCTTCAACATAAAAGATCTAGCCTATAATTTCACACAATAAGTATTTCCTGATAGAAAGGTATATTTTCAGTAAGTAAAGTAAATTTTCAGATGTGTTGAAAAGACCCCTTTTTTTACTGGAAACATCATAGTGATGAGTACTGACTACCTGCCTGGAAAACTTGTGAATTTGTATTTTTACCTACAGGAAGACAGAAAAACTGACAAGAATATTTACACACTTCTAGGAAAACAGGGAAGAGGGGGCAAGATACTCTTTGCCTGTCCCAGCATTCCAGTCAACATAGTCTTAACTTGGAGAGGTTCACCTGACTTCATCTACTGCCAATTAATATAAACTTTTAATTTCTGATTGTCTTCAAATTCCCCCTTCAGTACTTAAGCAAACTCCTAGAGAACATCTTCCTCACTCCCTCTTCCCCATATTCAGTCCAAAATCTATCTCTCCCATCTCCCCTCCTAGCCTCAGCTTTCCTTACTTGGGCTCTGCACGGTGAAGGATATCTCGGATGCTGTCTAATGGCCTAGTTTTGCTAGTCCTTGTTTCTTCCCTTGTACGGAAAATCACGCTATGAAAAGCCAGTGTCCAAAACAGAGACAGAGGAGTCCTGCAACTTTATTCGAGTAAAGGCAGAGACCCCACCAGGGGACACGCCCACGGGGTTTTCTCTATCGAGGTTCCGAAAGGCGCAGCCTCCTTTTATCCTAAACTCCCGGCCCCTCCATGTTGCCTCTCCCCATTGGCTGAGGTACTAGGAAGGTACAGCATTCCCAAACCGCCCAGCACATATCCCCCCCTTTAACCTGTCATTTTACCCCAAAGTTCAGGAACTCAGTTTGGCTCCTGAAAAAGACACGTGGATCTGCACAAGCCTGTCTGGGCTCCGTAACAAACCTGCTGCCCAAAGTTGGTAGAGACATTAAGATCCATTTCAAAGACGTTAAAACCCATACCTTCACCCACGGAATTGTTTGTAAAGACATTAGCACTCATCTTCCGTATCACTCTTTTCCCTCAGGGCTCCATGTTTCCTACTGCTCCTCTGTTTCAGCAGGAGCTGTCTGTGGGCGACAAACTTGTGGGTTTGCCTGTGTCTGCCTCAGTCTGGGCAACCCACTCTCAAGCCATAGTCCTCAGAGCTAAATCTCTGGCAGGAAGCACTTCTCCAGCTACATCATCAACCATGGCTCTTTCTGTATCTCCTCAGCTTTCTCCTTCACTTTTTCTTAAAATATTCCTGTTTGAATACATACCCTTTTATAACCTAAGCAGAATCACAACTTTGATATCATTTAATTGTAAACTCAAGCTTTCCTCTAAGACGACAGGGATAGATTTTATTGTGTGCACACAGAGCACACCTCCACCCCTCACCCCTGGAGATGACACTGTTTGGGTTAAGATTACCGCTGTTTGCCTAAGTATGCTTCACAACCTTCCCCTTTAGCCTTTGTAAAACGCCAAGCTCAGAAGTTTACAGGGCTTGTCAGACACCGGTGGCGATCAGCCCTCAGCTCCTGCCCCCGAGGTGCCGGCTGCCCTGCAGCTGCGGGGGTGCCCAGGGCGGATGGCGGCGGGAGCACACGGCGCGCCGCGGGCCCA
>WEIT01038537.1:0-48174 GCA_013389985.1 Dryoscopus gambensis | reverse complement strand
CGCCCCCCCCCCAAAAAAATAGAAGCCAAACCTTTCAGTTTGTAATCATGATACCTGGTCTTAATGCAGGAAAACACCATGAGGTTTTAAGCCTGCGTATTGTGACATCAGTTTAAAAGCCTGTTAAGGTGAGTAAGGGCTGTGCTTGAGCCTTGGCCCAGGGCCAGCTTTGAGCAGGGGAGCTTGGCTGAGCCTTTGCAAGTGACTTTTGCAGGGGCTCTCTTGCTAGGGTGGTCCTCGCTCACCTCCCACCCCCATCAGAAAGCTGGGAAGATTTTGGCAGAGTAAGGATTTCTAGAACCAGGCCGTTAATGCAGCAGGGTTTCTACTGCAGGAAAGATTGAGAGGGACACAAAAAAAACCCCAAAACAAAAAAAATTATGCCGAAAAACCTAACAGACAAGGAGCATTACAGAATTCACTATGGAGAAAACAAAGGTAAATTCTGAATCATGTTCAAGCAGGAAGCTGAGGGCAAAGGAGTCAAAGTGGATAAACCAGAACACATCTTTATGTTCTCTGCCCCATCAGATAAAGGAAAGGCTATTTGTCACCCCCTTTGTTAAGCAGCAATGTTAACTGTAGGGGTAGTTAGAGCTCGTGCTGGGGTACCAATGACTGTAGTAAAAATAATTTTTACTTTGAACTAGCAGTAGTTTGTTCCCATGAGAAGTGCCATTAGCAAGTAGAGAACACTAAGTGAGTTACAGTAAACTTTGAGAGCTTCTTCTGGTTCAGCACCTCTATCAAGTTTGTGTACTCTGATACTACTTTGCAATATGAAAGAAGCATATGAATACTTCAGAGGATTTGCTTCAAAAGCATGTTCCTGATCTGCCCTGAAACATTAGGTCTTCCCTTTCTAGGCCAAAACTGAAGTATAAAATCAATGTCTTAATTTTTTTTTTTTTTAACTAAAGAAAATAAATATTAACTTCCTATTGACTTCAGTGTTCTACCATGAGGACAATGGTAAAAACATATTAAATAGCATTCAATATGTTAAGATTTTTGCCAACAAGATGTGTATCCAGTTGGCCTGGCCAAGATCACTTCTGTGCTACACAGGAGAAGAGACTTGGCAGTGGAGTCCTCACAGCAGCTCTGGGTCCTCTTGACTGGCAATGACAAACTCTATAACCTTTAGAAGTTATCAGATGTTAGGATTGTAATTTGGATCAAAACCTTGCTTGCTTCAGTCTCCATAGATCTTAGGCCACATTTCTTGCCTGCTGTCCAGGTTTTTTTGGTTAGGTTTTTTCCTTTTTTTTTTTTTTCTCTTTGTTACTGCATATGCCCTTGAAATATATGTTTGCAGTTTGTTCTCCTGAGCAGCTAACAGGAAAAGAGCACAGGTATATGTGTTAAAATGCAATCTTGCTGCCATCTTCATTGTATTACAACACAGGATCTTTGCTGGCAGTCAGCTGGGTTTTGATTTTTCCAACTTCAAGACTTTTAGTCTTGACATAATACATTTCTTAATTTTACTGCTGGGAATAGTGTTTTAGAAAAAATGTCCTATGTTTTCAATACAGGGGTTTTAACCTTGTCACCCTTTTAACTCTTGTTTTGGTTTTAGTGCCTACACACACATTTCCAGTCATAATAACTCAAATCTTAGCAATTTTGCTGCAAATTTCTTCACTCTCAAATAGCAATGCCCTGTCTTCCTGCTGTGGAAGTGCATCCTTAAGAGCTGCAGATGACATTAAACCTTAGCCAGCTTAGGCAGTGCTCCAGATTGTTGGCATGACACATCAGTGTCACCAGCTCCTGTGCTTCTTTCCTGTAGTGCCTGATGAAATGAAAGAAGATGGGTCAAATGAAGGGAAATAACAGTTCATGTTCCTGTAAACTTCTGCCATCAGTTGTACAGCAGTGCTCACCCCATTAACTTCAGCCTTACTTATCCTACTTTAAAATGTTATAGAAAAATCAAGTCTGTGTGGTCTCTTTTGAATGGCTTTTATTATTTATGAGTCTAATGCTCACCAGTTATAGACCGGATGATCAGCTGGTGAATTCAGTACAAATTTACTGGCCTAAACCAAGTTTCTTTGAAACTAATGAGGATCCAGCTCAGACAGATATCATCTTTTGGCTTTAAATGCCTATGTATCAGTATGTATGTGTGAGATGAGTAAAAGATTCAAGTGCCATATTAAAAAGAAACCAGTGTGTATGTGCTTTAGGAATTTGATGTATGGGGTTGAGAGAAAAAATAATGTCCACGGTGCAGCTTTCTGTTGTATTTTAAATTTAAAAAGGGAGATGCAACAAAATACATATTGTAAGATTAACTTTCACAAAGCTAAAATTAACAAATAAATGCCCCAAAATATCAAAGCTAGTGCTGCTTTCCAGTAAATATAATTGAAACACCTGAAAAACTTTAAGTAATATAATTTCTACTTGGAGATACAAATTTCTCCTGTAAAGGCAAAATTTACCTGTCTTCTGTGAGCTAACTGGGTCTTTTTCTAAGAAAGCCTTAACCAGATTTCCTGGTATAGCTTATCTACACTGCAAAGCTTTGGCAAGATAGTCCTTTCTGTACTTAAGTATCCAGGTAAACCAGAGTTATGAACTGTTTGCCTCTGTTGGCAGACAGATGATTAGACAGACAGTGTATGCCACGGAACATCAACATATCTCAGAATCAGTTTATGATCTTTTTTCTTGGATCATATTTGGAAATAAATTTGTAAGCTTGGCTGCCTGAGGTGGGTAGGCTCATGTGCTGGGATCAAAAGCCTGACTACAACTGAGGTGAGTTAAAGAATGCCTATCTATAAAAGGCATGGTCTTCTCAGTCAGAACTTCCTTCATGCATTAGAAAGAAATATACTAATGTATAAATGAAAGGATGCTGTTTTCCCTCTGGATCTTTCCTCCTAATAAAATACTGCATTTTCACTTTGTTTTTTACCTTCTCTACATGTACACCTACTCCCAGACGAAACTCCTATTGAATTTAATGTGGGAGTCAGGTATCTCTCTATCTAGTTGTTTCTTTTTCAACAGAGGAATTATTTCTGTAATCTTCTGTTCTGATGAACAAAGCAAAAAACCATCTCCTTTTACCTTAACAAACACAGGATTTTAAATTATGGAGTGCTTACCCAAGTGCTTAGGTTTCCTCAGAATTTATCACTGAACCAGATTATTTGCCTTATTTTAAATCCCACTCAGAACAGTCTATTTTTATTAATGTCCATTGCTTAATCAGTCTGATCTTCCCACTGAAATTAAATTGTGAAACTGTTGCTGATATCAATGGTATCGGGATCAGACCTACATATAGTACAATCAGTAGTTTTGTCATTCTTAAAAGGTTCTGTTTGGTTTAGAAGTGAAAAACTATTTTGTCAGTGGCTGCCCAAGAGCAGTACAAGAAAAGACATAAATTAAACACTCCGCTTAAATGTGACAGTCTGCACCGAAAAGATTCACCTGTGAACCTGATCTTGGTGTTTAAACAGAAGTGGCATCAGTGTGCTGATGGTTCCTTTGGCCACTGGGATGAGGTGGTTGCTCCAGAGCCAGGCTGAAATGCCTCATATGGACAGAGAGAGAGCAGCATGATTGCTTCCTAACTGCTCCTTGCTAAATAACCATCCTTCTCTCTGACTCCTCAGGATGCTTGGCCTCATCAATACTTAATTTGCTGTTTCCACAGATGTGTTTTCATTACATGAAATAAAATAAATCAGTGATCTCCTACACCTCATGGATTTATATCTCAAAGTGACCCTTTCAAAGTAGATTTTTCTGTTAACAGAAACTAAAAATCTAGACATTTCCTTGTTAAATTTTCTGTGACCTCAAAAAAGGGATGATTGAAACTGCCTCATCATAAATTACAAAAGGGATTATGGCACATTCAAAATCAACATAGGAAAAGAATTGAAATGACTGAAATGATCTTAATCAGTGTTTTGCATCTTATTTACTGAAGCACGTACAGCATCTGCAGCACTTCAGATCATATCAGAATCCCTTCAGATAGGTTCCAAACCTCACATAAATGAAGCTTCTCTTAAAAAAATGACAGCTCTAGAACCAACATTTTTGATAGTGTCTTAGTTTTAGGTAAATTTTACAGAAACATTTCTTGTTAAATTCTGTCCTGAATCTGATTTTCTTTTTGTTAAAGCTAATAAGAAGAGAAAAATTATTTAAACTACTAAATGTAAGGTTTTTGCCTTTTGAATACTTATGTATGCAGTTGAAAGAGGATAACAAGAATAGTGTTTAATTCTTCTAAAGAGTAATCATTTCTCCACATAATTTTCAGCCGTATTTTATCATCACATTTGTGTTAGGCTGAACTGAAACTGTTTCTTAGATTAGATAATTTCAACTATATGTATACCTATATAGCTGTGCCTTGGAAAAAAAAAATTGTATTTTATAGGCTTTACAAATTCAAAGTGTGGAATTCAGAAATACATAACACATGGACCCTCTCACACTGTCAGGCAAACAGAACTAATTGTTTCATGTACTTAGTCACAAATAGCAGGTAACATCTAAGACATGCAGCAACCTTTCTTTTCCAGAAGTGATATGTTATCTTTTTTTTTTTTTGCTCAGATTTGCTGCTAAAAACAAATGGAAGGAAGTGCCATAGTATGGAATTTGCATTTAGTATCACATGTCTCAACCATGAGGGTGAGAGACTTACTCTGTAAACCTTTGCCTCTGAACTGAACTTGGCTACTACTGCAGTCCATGTCAGCCTGGCCACAGCCCCCACACCGGGCAATTCCTGGTGGATGAGTGGCACTCAGAACTCTGTACTCTGACATCTCCTGCTCACTGTGAATCCCTGTGCTCCCGTGGGATCTGCCTTTTGCATATTGTTACAAGTTCAAGATTTCCCCTACCCTGTTTTATGTATCCTGATGTTTATGCATATCCCATATGGAATATACATGACCTCCGAAAAGTTCTGTTAAGTTTGATGTTCCATTTGCTCATTCAAACAAAAACATCCCCTGAGATTTCCCCTTTGGATGTACTCCCTGTCATTTCACAATGTGCAGAACTCCACTGGTTGTAATCTCTATGTCCCGCCCTGTCTGGCATTCAGACAAAAGAGTTTGGAAAAGCACGGGCTGCATCCTTTGTCTGTGTTTCTGAACCAGTAAAGGAACTGCATCTGACCCTTCTCATCTCCTGCCTTTGTCAATGCAATCTTTACATCTGGTTTGCAGTCCTGCTCCCTGCAAGGGAATACCAGCGCTGGTTTGTTACTTTTGTAACGAATTTCTCACCGTTTATTGCTGTAAACTCCCACTTTGGGATATCTGAAACAGCAAAAGGTGCAGTTGCTTGGTGGCTGGGCAATCTACAGACTGTGTCAGGCTACCACTGAGCATAGGAAATCTAAGAATTTCCAATTCTTTATTGAGAGTGGGTATATTGCTTCACCTACTTTCAGAAGATTTGTACCCAATATTTTGAGTACCTGCACAGAGTATGAGACCTTGCACCATCTGCTTCAGTGTCAGGTCCACTGAATGGGCTGCTTTCTTTCCTTTCCACTCTGCTGCCTACTCCTCGCTTTATCTCTATGGAAGTGCTACTAGTACCCACATTTAGCTGTCTGGGAATCATCTGTCCCCAAAGGATTATCTTTTTCACATCAGTTCAATGGTCATCAAAGGACTCACCCAGTCACTACAAGTCTGCAGTCAATATTTATACCTTTATTATAATATCTAGAGGTATCCTAACCATCAGGGAAGAATCATCAGCTTACTTATATTTACTGATTTGTACTAGTTTGAAAGCAAACCAGTAAGAGACTCCAAGTCAGAACTACAATTAAATAGGAGAATCAAAATAAATGCACCAGTACAGAAACACTGACAGAGTCAGGATACAACCTGACACCCTGCCAGGCAGGGTGGTGGTAGCAGTCTGATTAAATGGTGGCTGCAGTCCTCCTGAAGTGACAGATGTGATTCTGTTGAAGCGGTGATCCTGTAGAAGGGTCTGGTCTTCCTCTGAAGGTCCAGTGGTGGTTATGTAGCTCTTGTCCTCTGGGAATTCAGAAGATAAGGGCTGACTGTGGTGTTCCAAACCTCAGATTATTTCCAGTAGGAATGTTTGGTTCCTCTCCCTGGGCGGGGCATCTCACTGTGGGATGATGTAATTTTATGAGTCATGCAGGGAGGCTTGGTGGCCCATTAACAGAAGATATACCCCAGAGGGAATTATCAGGGATGTGTCATGGAAGAGATAAAGAACCCTGCCCCACCTGGTTTTAACAGGTGGTGATATAATACATACTTTTGGTTACATCTTACATTGTAACCTAAGACATGATTTAAGCTATTACTTGGTGACTACTGCATTTATTTCCTGAAGGAATAAAAGAGTGGAGATGTTCACAGTATTTTGTCAAACTAATAGCAACAAATTAACAAAAAAAAACCAAACAAAAAACCAATCATTCAAAGCAGTCTGTTTCACAGGGCAGACTTTTTCAAGGTTCTTTCTAGGTCCAACCTGGAAGAGAGAAGGCTTAGGAAGACCTAACTGCAGTCTTTCAATACTTAAAAAGGGCTTGTAAGAAAGACAGAAAAAGACTTTATACCAGGGCCTGTAGTGACAGGACTAGGGGTAATGGTTTTAAACTGAAAGAGGATAATTTAGATTGCGTATAAGGAAGAAATTCTGTGCAATAAAGGTGACAAGACCTTGGAAGAGGCTATCCAGAGTAGTTGTGGATGTCCCATGCCCCATCCCTGGAAGCATTCAAGGTAGGGTTGGATGGGGCTTTGATAAACCTGGTCAAGTGGGAGATGTCTCCACCTGCAACAAGGGGTTTGGACATGATGATCTTTAGAAAGTCCCTTCCAATTCAAATCATTCTTACCACTGGGTGTATACAGAATTGGAATTTTTTTGTCATGAAGAGATAGACTATTTTCATAACAGTATCCCAATTTGAGTTTATGCTATGTTTAGTCTTCTAATATTTTAGTACAAAATAATGAGAAAACCTTAAAAAGACAAATGAGACCATCTTCTACTCATATCTCATGTTAAGAACAGTAACAGACTGATACTGGCTCTCTATGTAGAGATTCTCATCTAAGGTTTAGAGCATTTCCAATCAGTAAAAAATCACATGCCTGATCAGGACTTCCAGGTCCTCCCATTTATTTCACAGAATCACAGAATCACAGAATTAACTAAGTTGGAAAAGAACATTGGGATCTTCAAGTCCAACCTATGACCTAACACCACATTGTCAACTAGAACATGGCACTAAGTGCCATATGCGGTCTTTTTCCAAACACCATCAGGGACGGTGATTCTGTGGCTGCCTTCCTGGGCAGCCCATTCCAATGCCCAGTTTCTTTCTGTGAGGAATGTTCTCCTAATGTCCAGCCTAAACTTCTCCTGGTGCAGCTTGAAACTGTGTCCTCTTGTCCTGTCACTGGTTACCTGGGAGAAAAGACCAACCCCCACCTGGCTACACCGTCCTTTGGGGGAGATGTACAGAGTGATAAAGTCTCCCCTGAGACTCCTTTTTTCCAGGGTAAACAAGCCTAGGCCCCAGCCACTCCTTATAGGGCTTCTCTTCCAGACTCTTCACCAGCCTTTTTGCCCTCCTCTGGACACGTTCGAGCATCTCAACATCCTTCCTAAACTGAGGGGCCCAGAAGCGGACACAGCACTCGAGGTGTGGCCTTACCAGTGCTGAGTACAGGGGAAGAATGACTTCCCTGCTCCTGCTGGCCACACTATTCCCTACAGGCCAGGATGCCATTTGCCTTCTTGGCCACCTGGGCACACTGCTGGCTCGTGTTCGGTCTGTTGTCAAGCAGTACCCCCAGGTCCCTTTCTGCCTGGCCACTGTCCAGCCACTCTGTCCCCAACCTGTAGTGCTGCAGTGCGTTGTTGGGACCAAAGCACAAGAGCCGGCACATGGTTTCGCTAGACCTCATATTGTTGGATTCTGCCCATCTATCCAGCCTGTCCAGGTCCCTCTGCAGAGCCTTCCTGCACTCCAAGACTTTGTGTCATCTGCAAATTTACTGATGGAGGACTCAATCCCCTCATCCAGATCATCAATAAAGATATTAAACAGGACAGGGCCCAACACTGATCCCTGGGGAACAACATCAGTGACTGGCATCCAGCTGGATGCAGCACCACTCATCACCACTCTCTGGGCCTGCCTGTCCAGCCAGTTCCTCACCCAGTGAAGAATGAGCATGTCCCAATCCATGGGCAGCCAGTTTTTCCAAGAGTATGCTGTGGGAGACAGTGCCAAAGGCTCTGCTGAAGACCTGGCAGACAACATACACAGCCTTCCCCTGAACCACCAGGTGGGTCACCTGGTCATAAAAGGAGATATTTGGACAGTTTTGTCAAGGATGTTTTAGGAGTCTTCAATCTTACCTGGGGAAGTAGTAAATAATAAGGTATATTGGCAACATTTTGACTTTAGAAATTCACAGTGTGATTCTACTGTTATGTAATTTCCATCCAACAGTAAATTATGCATCTGTTTCTTCATATGGTTGTCTAATTAGACTCTTTGCATTTTGAAAGGGAAAGAATTTTAGTTCCTAAATGCCACGAAATACTTGGTTTGTTTGTTTTAATCAGTTTTGAGAGAAACTGCACTGTCCTGACCTCCTTTTTAATCAATGATTATTTCCTTGCCATTTTCCTGTCAATTTGCTATAACTTCTATATTAGATTATTACAGAAGCTGAGGTCTCAACCTACTGAGATGTCAGTCTCAGAATGATCTGTGCTTTAGGAAGTCATATCTAAGAGAGGTTATACTGTGGTACAGGTCAGAATGTCTGCTTTATTTTTCACTACTTGAATGATTCAGTGTACTTGGATAGGAAAAGCTTTTTGGTCTATCCACTGCTCATTAATAACACTATTCCAAGTCAGACATCTCCTTCTTTTTCATTCCTTACACTCAATTTTCAAATAAGTGCCCAGTTTAAATTTCCAATTTGCAGTTAAAGGTTTGAACACAGTGCTGGAAGTATGTGATGTTGTGTACATTCTGGTACTTGAGAAGCAAGACATATTTGAGACATATTGAGAAGAAAGGTTTGTATCTGCTGTAAAATGGTAGAACTGTTGCAACATAATAGATAAAAAGAACGAAGAGCAAACAGTCCAGAACATCTGCTGTGGTTATCAGGGCCGTAAGTTTCACTTCAAGTCATACATCAGACCTCTTCCAGGGGAAGAATAATGGGAATAATTAAGCTGATAATGCAGTTTTATAACCTCCATCTGATGAATCTCATCAATTGAATGACAGTGAAACTCCCATAAAAATATAAGAACTTAAGGATGTGTTGCAGAAAAAACAGACTTGCCTCAGGGAACTTACATTTAGTTTAATTAATTCCCAGTTAATACAAGTTTCTAATCACTGATCTGTAATTGAGGGAAAAAAGAAGACATAAACAGCTGAACACCTTTTTTCCCCCCACTTCCTAGGCTCACCTTAAGCTAAGCACCTCTCCCGACACCTTTCTTATATCAACTTCTTTGTTTTCACTGTGGGTTGAACTCAGACCATCCCATTTCCTCTGAATGTGCCATGCCGCAAGTTGGAGTCATGTCTAAGAGTTTTTTACTGCTGCTATTAGCTCTGTACCGGGCATCTCCCCTCATCTGTGCATCTCAGCGTACAGCCTCCAGCACGTGCCCTTCACGGCCTGCAGCCCCGCGGGGGTGTCCCTGTTTCCCCATGGGTCTTGGGCAGGCCGCTGTCCATCGGAGTATCCCTCTTCTGCATGAAGTGCCTCCTCCCAAGAGCACATCTCCTGCTATGGGCCTCCAAATGCTTGCCCCCCACTAGTCTTCCCCAAGAGCGGCTCCTTGGTGTCTCCTCACATCTCTGGCCCTCCTTTTCCTCCTGATACTGGTGCAGTGTAGTTCGTGGCCTCCTCCCAAACAGGCCACCCTGCAACCCTCTGCCAGGTGTGCCCAGTGTAGTATGCCAAGCTAAACATTATCAGCTGGTTTTGGAAACAATTGTAAACATATTATTTTATCTGACTGACATGTGGCTTGAGTGTGCAGTTGTGCGTTACAAGTGCCTGCTAAAAGGTTTAATTGGTGTGAATGGGGTGATGAAAACCAGGCTGTCTACTCACAGACGTGAGTAGGCAGTGACAGGTAATAGGCAGTGACAGGTAAGAACCAGGTTTGCCCTTGCACGTACCTCAGAGAGCTGGAACCCTGCCACGTGGATTGTTCTGTAATTTCTAAGGTAATTCTTTAAAGTAGGATTCTTACAATTGTCCTTTCAGCTAAATTAATGCCATGATTTCCAGTTCTTGAGGGCATGTTACAGAGCTTAGAAATACCCTTTCTCCCTTGATTAGAAATTATTTTGTCTTCAGGTTATGGGAGCCATTCTCCGCTCAGCATACCTCAGGTGTAGAATTAGGGCCTCAGTGGACAGGCAAGTCTCTTTCTGACTTTGATACTCCTCATTTAGCACGTGTTACTGTTAACATAGGGTCCATTTCAGGAAGGCTGGCTGCAGAAACTCCTCTTTTCAGCATTTTCTTTCTCAACCTCTGAATAGGAGGACTATTCATGCCTTTGAATACATATATTTAGGTCTTTCCCCTGTTCATCTTACATATAAAAGATTGAAAATGTAACTTGAATATGGAGGAAACATGGAGTATTTTTATGCCCTTTACTAACATGCAATTTATCTGCCTAGTCAGGAATCTTTTTCTTATTGCTTGTCTTGTAATTAAAAGGATACTTTTTGTAATACAAATAAGTCAAAGTGAATTTCTTTTAGTCATTAGTGATCATACCCCATATATCTAGAATCATACTCTTCAATTTTTTTGTGATCAGTAATATTTACAATGCTGATTTTCTCTGCTTACCATTTAATTTCTAGGGAAAAACACAGTAGCAATTTTGTAGTTTTATAAGTTAACCCCCTTCTGGCTTCCAAGTATTTTAAGAAGGGATTCATTGAAATTCAGTTCAAAAATGAATGTAATTTACTCCTAGTTGATAATAAGAGATCATCTGGCTTCAGCAAGGCTCGCGTGACTGAGTTTAATAAAACCTTTGATGAAATCTTGATTGGATCACACAAAGCTTGGTATTTGGGAAACATCAAGTGTGATTTGTGCTTTTGTATCATTCTAACCCTAATGTCCCTTCTTGCTGAATGAAATAATCAACTTAAATGTATGTACACTAATGATGTGTTTGTCATGAAAACATAGCACACAATTCCTTCATCAGTGTCATAGGAAAGCACAATGGATTTAATTCAGTGCTAGTTGCAAAATATTTTTGTGGTGGGATGTTCTTAAAAGGCAAGATAAATTTGAAAAGCTCTTCTGAGTGTAATTTATACAGACAATAGAGTGATAAGCAGGGTCTCATAGCAGATGCCCTTATTCTTCTCCTTTTACATTTGTTTCACGTTTTGGAGTTGGGAAAAATAATATACAATTGGCTATAATAGGATATGGTCTGAAGTAGGGTTAAAATCACCATCACTCTTCTCCGACTCTGCTCAAAACAAATCTCTTGATGCAGTAGTCATGTATGTAGCTCGTGAAATGCCTGGTATCTTAGTCTCCCCACCTGCTTTCCTTCTGTGCTGGTTTCAGCTAGGGTAGAGTGAATTTTCTTTGCAGTGGCTAGTATGGGCTGTGTTTTGGATTTGTGACAAATAATAAAAAGATGTTTTTGTTATTGCTGAGCAGGGCTTACACAGAGCCAAAGCCTTTTCTTCTTTTCATACTGCCATGCTGGCAAGGAAGTTGGGGGTTCATGGGAGGTTAAGAGGAGATAGAGCTGGGACAGGTGACCCCAATTGACCAAAGGGGTATTCCACACCTTGTGACATCATGCACTGTATACAGAGCTGTGGGAAAGAAAGAGCAGCTGGGGGGATATTTTAAGTGATGACATTTGTCTTTCTAAGTGACCATTACATGTGATGGGGCCCTGCTCTCCTGGCGATGGCTGAACACCTACCTACCCATGGGAAGCCGTAAATTAATTCCTTGTTTTGATTTGCTTGTGTGTGTGGCTTTTGATTTCCCTATTAAACTCTTCTTGCCTCAACCTGTAAGTTTTACTTTGATCCTCCTCCCTATTCCACTGGGTTGGAGAGGAGGGAGAAGAGAGTTGAGTGAGAGGCTGTGTGATGCTCAGTTTCCAGCTGGGCTTAAAACATGACACCTTTCATGGAAGCAAAGCTTTATGCCAGTATGAAATGCTTTTGTGTCTCCCAATTTAAGCTGTTAATTTTAAATGAACATTTGCATCAGATGTGAAAAGAAAAATTGAAATCTTATAAAATGTTCTGAGATAATGCTGTTTTCATTGAAGAACATTACCTCATTAAAATTAAAGCAGCTAGGTTTCAATAACCCTTCTTTAAAGAATGCTGAAATAGTTTCAATAAAGTCAAAATATTTTAACTGATCTTCTTTGATGAAACACTGTGACTTTTCATTACAGAATATTTGTTCAAGAAATTTGCTATGACATTTTATGTTACTCAGTTGCACAATAAATTAGCAAAGTAAAAATTTTACCTTTCAGTGCCATCACATCAAGAAATTAATTTCCTTTTCTTTTTTTTTTTAATTCGAAGTCATAGGAGTTTGGAAGAAGGTTAAGACAAGGTTTGAATTGTACAAATATATGTACATGTACTTTTGTGGTGCACACCTCTCTAGAATGGATATTAATCTTGCCATCTGTTAGCTGCAGTGCTAGAAAGTTTTCATTTTCTTTGTGATCCAAATAAATTAGACTGGAATATCTATTTTACATCATAATCTCTGGATTTTTATTTTTTTTTCTTTTGCATTTTAATTTCAGATAGAGGTGCTTGTTTCCTGGCAGATCCTGTTTGCTCATTGTATCCTGTAAGAAATATTTTACTATACCAACTTTTATGGCTACAACAACAGCTAACTACAAAGTAAATCAGAATTGATAATAGTCTCAAGAAACATTTCTTTAAAAAATTTTAAATCCATATGAATCTAGGGAGGAAATGCCATTCCTGTTAGTTGTCCATTTTCTTAATTTTGTTAACGTTGTTAATTTGATGCTAACCTTGTTCAATCATTGTTTATATTTGTTTTTGTTTTTTAATTTACTCTGAGACTTTCAATATTGTCTGAATATTGTGAATATATTTCTTCTTGGATGGCATGTTGGCAACAGATACTCCTAGCTGGGAGTTGTGTCTTCCCTTGGTTTATGACAATATTTTTCAAACTGAGTCTGGAAAAGTGAAATCTTGATTTCTTCATAATTTCTTTTCCAGGAAGACTACTAGGAGGGAAGACTAGGTGTAAAAATGTCTTCTTTTTTCTTTTTATAGGGGGAGACATTCTGAAGTGGAATACTTAAGGGATGGGAACAACATTGCATCTTGTGTGAACTGTTACCATTTAGTGCTTACAAAGCCTTGTGCAGCTTTTAAAAATTGGAATAACATTTAGTTGAAAGTTCTGATTTAGAATTTCATTCATGTGTCAATAGCATCAAAAAACTACTAAGTGGCAGGTTGTAGGTGGGAATGAGGTGAGAACTTACCTTAATGAACCATGTGGATGAAGAACATGCAGAATTTCCTAAATTTACAATTTCTGACTTTAAATGTACACAAGATGTAATATTTGGATCCACATTTCATGTAACATTTGAATGAATTCTGGATCTAGTGTCTGATCTAGTATTTACAATAGTTTGTATTTCTAAAATCCATTGTTGTATATAATTTGCAGTTATTGTATCTACTGTAAGTGCCATGTAGAAGGTCTAGACAGGGATTGGAATTTTATTGTCCTAAATTTTATACAAACCAAAAAAGTGTCACATTGGGACAGTAACTTTTCCTGTATAATATTCCTACAGCTTTTAGCAACTGAAATTGTTGAAAGCTTTATAAGAAACTAATAACCACTAAAGTTAATGAGAGTCTGTCTTATGGAGGAGTGTTTCAGCCTCAGCGTCAACCTCTACATTTCAAGTAAATGTAGTATTAAAATTTGAAATGTCCTTGATCATGTAACTTGATACTCACTTAGATCCCCATTTGTATGGTTCGGTTAATACTCAGGAAATGTCAGCAGAACAGAAAATCTGTCACCAGTAAGATTTATAGTGAATATAGTAGCCTCTGGAAACCCTCTGGCATACAACTTGCAATACTAGCATGCATCTCCATTATTGTTAGGGTTCATGTTTCATATTCCAGCTTTCTGTGGTTATGTGACAGTAGCAATGTTTTCCTGCTGTGAAATACCATAAAGTACCAAATGATTTATATTTGCTGTATTGCTAGAGTTAGAAAATTGTTTAGAGAAAGAATATTTTTAGGGTGCTTTTGTTGCTGTTGTTCAGTGATTGTAGGAATTCAACATTCTTACTCTTGGAAATCAGGTAGAAAAATAATGAATATTTTAACATGAGGAATAACACCATATACAAGTGCTGGTGAAAGACACTATGGGAAGTGTTAGAAATACAATGACAAAAAAGAAATCACCAGGTATGTAAAGCATTGCCTGACTTCTGACTATGCTCCAGAAGGTGTGTACCAAAGCATTCCGGTGGTATCTGAGCCTAGTATGAAATGCAACTCAGAAATACAATCACCACTGATACCTATTGCATGTCCACAAAATAACAGTGCAGCTGAAGCACTTCTCTTTGTTCAGTGGCCTCCTCAGGCAGTGGGAATTAAAACATTTCCAACTTCTCTGATAAACTACTGGAAAGGGGCAAGAGGAAAATCTTTCCTCTTTCTATAAGTGGACTGATATGCAGCTAAGAATGCAAATCTTTTGGCCAGAGGAAAAGAAATTTGGACACTTTGATTGGTTTTCATCATAGTTATGTCACTTCCCTCATAACTGTAAAGAGTTTTGCTCAGAACAATACATGGAAAATGAAGATTTTTCCCAAGACAAAATTCATATTTTAGTTCATAAATTTTTACATTTTCAACGTTTGTGAACACTAAAAATGCAGCAATTGAAGCTTTTTCCAAAAGTTCACAATCTGTCTTTATCCATGTATATTTTTCCTCCCACTTTACAGTGGCTTCTACAAATAAATAACTGAGTATATTTGTAATGTGGCTGGTAATAATTTGACTGTCTGGCTATTAATTAGATTTACATTCAGAGTGTGATGGTTTTGAAATATTTGTCCAGAGAGGGTGTTATGGCAAGACCTGAAATGTAATTTTCAGGTTAATGAAACCAAAGGACAGCCCACCTCTCTTTTAACCTCCTCTTGATGTCAGCAGTAATATAACTGTTACTTAACTGGATAAGAGTATCTGCCATGTCTTATATGGATCAACATCCTGCCAAACACTGTAATGCTTCTTAATAGTGTATCACAAGCCAGGAAAAGAACAGCGTTAGCACAACTAGAAAAGCAGTTGGAGCTAACCTACTATGCTTCTGCTGCATGCTGCCCACTTCCTAAATTATTTGAAAATCTGCTTATGGAACAGGAAAATCTTTAGTTCATGAATATAGCTGGAATAATTTTAGAAAGTTACTTTGTGTGTGATATGAAGGGTGGGATTAATTTTTCACTAAAAGTAAATATTAAGAAATACAAATCTATAATCTAGCCTAGTTTTCTAGGTGGTTTCAACAATGAAAATAATTTTCAGACAGATTTCTGACTGTATTGCCCATTTAAATTGGGCATATCTCATTTATTTTTCAGGCATAACTGTCAGTAATACTGGCTTCCACATTTTTGTCCATACTTAATATCCATCTACCAAGAGTCTTAGTAATAAAGGAGTCAAAACAGCAGGAATTGTATACCAATGTGTATGCCAAACTCTGTGGAGCCATTTACTGACAGTAATGACATAACCCAAGCCCTGTGTGTATGCTGATGTAGAAGGTGCTAAGTTTAATAAAATAAAGCAGAAAGATAGAGGGAAAAAGTAATACGGAAGGAAAATGAGTACCTAGGGATTCCATACATCTGTGCATAAGTAGCACCACAGCCAAAAGGATAAGATAGCTCAGCCTTTGACAGTGAACTGAGAGTTACTTTTCTTATTTTGTGAAAGATAAATATAATTTACTCTCTATTTTTTACCCCTAGCTTTTAAATTCTTTAAAACTGTATTCATAGAATATGTTGAGTTGGAAGGTATCCAACAGGATCATTAAGTCCAACTCCTGGACCTGTACAGGATACCTCAAGGGCCACCCAAGTGCCTGAGAGCATTGTCCAAACACTTCTTGAACTCTCTCAGGCTTGGTGCTGTGACCACTTCCTTGGGGAGCCTGTTCCAGTGTCCAGCCACCCTCTGGGTGAAGAACCTTTTCCTGATATTCAACCTAAACCTCTCCCAACTCAGATTCATGCCATTTCCTCAAGTCCTGTCACTGGTCATGAGTGAAGAGTTCAGTACTTGTCCCTCTGCTTCCTCTCACAAGGAAGTTGTAACTGCAATGAGGTTTCCCCTCAGTCTCCTCCAGGATGAACAGACCAAGTGACCTCAGCAACTCCTCATAAGGCTTCCCCTTCAGATCCTTGTGGCCCTCCCTTGGACACTCTCTCATAGTTTAATGTCTGTTTTATATTGTGGCACCCAAAACTGCCCCCAGCACTCGAGGTGAGGCTGCCCCAGTGCAGAGCAGAGTGGGACAATCCCCTCCCTTGCCCGGCTGGCGATGCTGTGCCTGATGCCCCCCAGGACATGGTTGGCTCTCCTGGTTGCCAGGCCACTGCTGTCATGCTCCACACACATCAACCAAGACCCACAGGTCCCTTTCTGCAGCACTTCTCTCCAGCCTCTCATTCCCCAGTCTATAGACACAATCAGAGTTTCCCTGTCCCAGGTTCAGAATCCAGCACTTGCCCTTGTTACGCTTGTAATGTTGGTGATTCCCAACCTTACTGTAAAGAATTTTTATTTAATTCAGAAGGAAATAGTGAGTAATGCCACAGTCTGAATATTCCTATGACTCCGTACTCTCACGCTCCCTCAATTATGAGATTAATTTTGTTCATCTGTAACTTGACTTTAAAGATACACATTTCTAAAAGTTCCCTTTAAAATTATCAAACTTAACTTATTTCTTCTTAGGCTGTACAGAAAGACATGGATACAAAGATAAAATATCTGATCTTTAGGATGTAAAACATCATTATGAGCTGTATAATGCATGGTGTAAAAATAAATACATCTTGCTACATTCAGATACTAAGGGGTTTTTTTAAGCTGTATTTAAAGTGGTTTTCTTTTTTATCTTAGCCTTTCTGCTTTAGCTTCTTCACATCTCTTGTTGATTTTATACCTACAAAATGGATTAGAAGGAATGATAAAAAATGCAAACATATGCAAAATACTCCTCTGGAAAATACCAAATACTGCAAGATAACCTCTAGCCCTATACATGAATCTGAAAACATGAACAGTAGCTAAGAGCTAAGGGCTTTCTCAAATGACAGGTATCTCACCAAAGCCAGAGTATTCCCTAGTCAAAAGGGAGTCTGGAGAACAAACTGAAATTTTATTATCTGGACAGCAGTAATCATTTAGCAAATAGCAGCATTTGATTTCTAAAGTAACCTGGGATTCAGAGACATTTTCTATATGTTTGGCACTGTCCAAGTACATTTTCCTAACCTTACTCTTTCTGCTTTTTTAAGCTTTCCTCCGCTAGGGACAGAGCTTAGCACTAGTAAGTAAACCAATGATTTCACAGGCACATCAAACTGTAATTGTCATTTAGGATTTGATGTAAAAAAAGGCATGATTGTGCCTGAGCTTTTATTTTTTATTATTATTAACCACTAGAATGGTTAAAATCATGGTCTGGTTTCACCGTCTTTAAAATGGTTTTTATCATAAATTCTAGAGCTAAGAATTCAAAAATTGGTCTGGAGAGAACAGGAACATTCGAGAGGAGCAAGTAGTACCAAGAAACAGCAGTGCAGAAATAGTCAAATAAAAGCCAGACTTGGAATGCAGCAACAAGAATTGATGTTACAGATGAAATTTACTGCATCCTTGGTTAAAATATTTTCCTCAGTTTATTCTTTGATTTATTTCCTAATGACTTAATAGGCATTACCTCTGCATTGTATTTCTGTCCACAAAAGTATTGTACAATATGTCTTATATGTCTCCGTAAGTGTATTGCTGAATACAGAGTTGGGGATATGTAGAGATTTAGGGTAAGAGTAGTACCAACACGTGCTATTATTCATGTGTACTCACCTGTAGTAAGCAAAAGCCATTGGCTCTCATAAGGATAACCTAACACTTACAGGGAAGAACAAAAGGGACTGGTGTGTACATCTGTACTGAGAAAGCAAAACTAGATGAACAAGTCAAAATTTGTTGGTGTTATGTAAAAAAAAGAACAGTACAGGGCTGCTTAAATGTGATATGACTGTGTTGTTCGACTGGTAAGCCAGGAACCAGGTCTCCAAACCACAGTAAATAGAATATAATGTAGCCTAGGTAAAATACAAATATTCCTTAACTGAACAAGAATTACGGTAAAACCAAAAATTAATTCTGTTAAGGCAGGTAGATACTGCAAAAAATTCAGAAAGGTGTCTGTCAAAACACAGAAAAGAAATAGAGAACATAAAAGTAGGACAAGGCTTAGTTGTATGTGCCAGCCCACACTGAACGATAACAATTACTGGGAAAAAAAAGAGAGGATTTCCTCTGAATAAAAGATATGATGATTTTTGTTCAGAGTAAGCAAAAAATCAGCAATGTAAAAAAGAATCACATACTCTATTTGATACAACGTGTATCTACTCAACAATTCTCTTAGTAGCCTCAAAATAATAATCTGAAAGGCAGGGGTGAGGCTGACTGGTGCAGCATCAGGGACAGCCCAGACGGGAAAGGTGTGGAGGGGGAGCAGTGTTGTTGCAATGCCGCGCTCCCCTTCTGCCTTTTGCATCCCCAGGGTCCCTGGAGCTGTAGGTTTTATGGCTCCTTGAACCCTAAGCCTAACTCTAGTCCTCACTTTTCTAACTAATGTTAATTTGTAACCTTATCCAGTTTTCCATTATATATTTCCAAAGTAATGAAATTAATAATTTAATTTTTAGATCAATGCTTGGCTTTTTTTCTGGTTTGGGGGTTTTATTTGTATATTTCCCTCGTCTTTGCTTTTATTATTTGTATGTAAAAAATGAAGAAAGAGCTGTGAGCAAAATTATTGCAGACTCTTAATCCATATAACTCTTCAAAGAGATCAAAAACACTGGTAGAGCAGACACTGATACTTGTTCAGCTATATCTGCTGTAAATAAACATGAAACAGTTTCCCATCTTTTGTTTCCATCTCACACATTCTTTTTGGGAATTTTGAGATATTTGGGTGGAGGTTCATAACTTTCCATTGAAATTCAGAAGAAACAGGGGTGCACAGAGTTAAAGGAAAAGTAAATCTTTGACTGTGTTCAAGAGATTATGGGAATTAATAAGAGAAAATCAGAAACCCCCCAACAAAACACAGAAAAATCCTAATAAATCTTCTGTAAAGGGAGATACTTGGTTTTTTCCCTGAAGCTTTATATCTCTGGTTTTTCCATTCCATTCGAGGTAGCAATGTGATTTTTTAATAGGAAAATATAGCAAGATTTTGGCAGTTGCTTAAAGATTTGATGTTATACCACACCTTAATGAAGATTAATGTGGACAAAGTGCCAAAGGGCAGCTGAAATTGCAAGAAGAATATAATTTGTTCTATCAATCATCAGTTTATGTCAGTAAGTATGTGTGACGTGGTATAGACCTCAAAATTTGTCATATGCTTTAATACTGTTGTTCATTCTTTGGGCTAATCAGTAGTCATATTTCACATACTTCTTGTTGATGCCAGCAACTAGTTCTAAAAATGATTTCCAGGTAGTGATATCAGCCTCTAGTCTGGAAGTTACTTTAAACTACAATAGTTTGATTCAGATACTTGTTACAGTTTTATATCACTGACTTCACCTTTCAGTTGCTCTTGTGAACATCTCTTGAATATCCTCTTTCTATATGCTCTGAAAGTGAGAAACTGTCAGGAATCAACTCTATAAAATAATTTAAACATAGTAGTGATTATTTTTATAGACTCAAAAGTATGAGGTTTAGGAAGAAACATAGAGAGTCATTCTTTTGTTTCATGCATCTTTTTTGTTAGCATTTTAATGTCGGTGTTTGAATGGAAATGGGCATAGTACTTCTATGTTGTCAGCAGTCTATCACTACAATTATCTAGTCAGAGAATATGAGAAAAAAGGCTGTTAAAAACCAGGCTTTATAAGCAATCCACAAAGTCAGGGATATACCCTTTTTTTGAGTCTACAGATCCTCCTAGGATTCCCTTTCAACTCTCTGGGTCCTCATTGGATGTTATTATTTATTGTATTATTTCACCAGCAATATAGGTGTTTGTTTCTCAGTATAAACACTGCATTTATGAAATATATAAAAAAATCTCAAGGAAGTTTAAAAGCTCTTTTTTTCTCTAATCCTGCAAATCGTTCTTTGGCTCTTAAATAAGAATGGTGGCATTTAAATTCCAGTATTTTGTTTCTAACCATCTATTATGGGTTTTTTTCTTTCTTTTTTTTTTTTTTTCCTTTTTGCTATAGAGACAAATTATAGCTAAGCATGTGGATCCTAAGGCAGTCCTCTACAGGGTGGTTGGGAAAGCTCCAACTTTTGGTGAAACAGCAGGTGAAACAAGTGGTTACAGAAATCCTAGGGTACTTTGCCTGGTGGCTGCTGTGCTTAATTTAGACTATCCAGAGGGGATAACTGTAAAGCAAATAATTTTAGAATTCTTACCCTTACTCCTTTGTGTGCTCTTTGCCAGGTTCATAGCATGTTAATTGAACTTGGAATTCAGCTGCTTTTGACTAACCCCCTTTAAAAAGCTGCAAATTGTCAAGTAATTTAGAAATATTTATTGGTATAGGCATAGCAGCAGTACAATAAAACTGTAAAAGAATGCTATTGAAATGAATGATTGTGCAGATTTGTACTTTCTAAATGTCTTGGATGAAAGCTACAGGCTGGCTGAGAAGAGTTCAGAGCCAATATTCAGAGACAGTCTCCTCGAATCACCACAACACTTGGAGAAATAAAGCCTCCTCCTGAGTTTGTTCTGATAACCGTAAATATTATGAATTCATCAATTTAACAAAATATAGAAAAAAAGGTTTCTAATTGAAATTAAAAGATAAATTATAATTTAGTAAAAGGTCATTACATTTGTTTTCCAAAAGCATTCTAAAAGGACAATCCTTCAGTGTACTTCTTTTCACAATTATTTGAATTATTATTTCAAAGGAAGATTGAAGAGTTTGATGCGACCCTGTTGCAGGCACGAGTTACAGGTGTACTATGTTTTGAGTGAGTACTCACCTGTTACTGTCTTTGCATTTGTCTGTGTATGGCAAACAACGCATCTAGATGTGGCAAGGATATTGTCCTCTTTTCTGTTTTCTCAACTGTGGAAGAAACACTGAGGAGTTATAGGAAGAATAGTGCAAATATATGAACTTCCAAGTGACAATTCCACCTCCATCCTGATTAAAAGAGAAAGCAGAGTTCAGCATTTGACTGTATCCCCAGATGTACAAGTAACCCTTGATTTCAAGTACACATAGTTGCCTATTTGAGGAAAAATCCTTTCAGTGTGAGAGGCTGCAAACTGAAAAATGCAGTGATCTTGATGCCCTCTGTATAAAGGCTACATTTCAAGCAAGATACTTCCTACAATCCAGTCATCTCAAGTCTCCTCCCTATTTACTTCTCACATGTGTGTTGTCTCCTGTATATTTCATGGCCTTACACCTGCCAGGCAAATCACTCTTTTATTCCAACTCTAATTTGACAGATCATCTCACCACGTTTTGGAAAAATCAGAGTTCCACCTCCCTGTTTTTTCTGATTTTCTTTAATATATAATTCACTTGCATCATATTTCTGTGTTTTAATTTAAATATTTTCTTCCGTCTATCATCCTCTTCTTCCATATTATTTTAGATGTCTATCTATATACCTGAGTCTCAAGTGTGTAAGATCCACCCATTTCACTTTTTCATCATCAGAGTTATAAAAAATAGAAATAAAATATTTCAGAATCATATACCTTTTATCTTGTGCTAATATTTAACCTTCTATTTCTTTTTCCTCAGGCATTTATGTTCTAAATACATGTTTTGCATTTCCACTTTTTGTAATTTCTTTCGCTCGAACTGTAGTTTCTTTGTTGGTCACATCACAATCATTACCCCTTAGCCTGCCTTCCTACCCTCCAGCTTTATCTTTGCTAGTAAATGAAAGGGTACTGGGAGACAGACCAAGGCATAGGGACATTCTTGAGCACTGAAACTCTCTTTTACTTATACATATATTTTTATAATAATTCTTGCCCAGATTCCATCCAGCCCAAATAGGACCATATTAGGAGATTTCAGGGCACTGAAATTAAGTTAAGATGAGCCATGAACATAATATTAAATCCATTGGTTAATTTGGATGAGACTACCCTCTTGTAGAAAGTATTTGATTCAGGAAGATCCTAATCTACAAAACAAAAATCAACATTTATTGGTATGGACACCAATTGTTGGTCTCATTGCAAAAGCTTAGTCCCAGACACATTTAATTTACAGGTGTATATAGTCTCACATCTCTCTGCAATTCATCCTGCAAACTGTCTATATAGGTCCTACCCATATAGTTCATCCTATCAAACCTACCAATTCTTCTATGTAGTTGTCGCCCAGTATTTACTTATTTACTTTTTCTTCGTTAGACACATAAATCTCTCCTTACATAAATCTACCTTTCCTGGTTTTTATATTGCTTCACACATTGAGAGGCTTCCCAGATTCTCTTCCCAGCTGCTCTGTTTTCCCCTGTTGGCTGCTGTGAATAACCACTTCCCCTGAGTGGAGCCCAGAAAGCACTTTGTTGTCAAAGTGCTTTCATCACCCCACACATTGCTTCCTTGTTGCCTATAATACCATTTGATTAATGGTGATTAATACTGATTTGAATTTCCTGTCTTATTTGGCTTTCATTTTTCCTTGCCATGAACCTATCACAAGTGACATAGAATATGTCTACAGGGGCAACTCTGTGCTACAGAGGTACTTCTAGTGTTTACAGAGTCTCTATACTTGAAGTGATACAGTACAGATTTGAGTGTAATGCTGACGTGCCTGAAGTTTGTTTTTCTTTCATGATGGAATAGATATGGTATAAACCAGGGCACCCTGTGAGCACCCTTCTTGCAGTGAGGACACAAGATCCTCACACAACCAGTGCTCTGTTCACGCATGAGTGGTGCACGTGCCTCGGACGGGCAACTGCAGCCAGGCAAATTCACTGCTGGTAAAGATATCATGAGTACAGTTCTGAACTGTAAGTAATCACAGCAAATCAAAACTTGGTCCCTCCTTCTGTGCGTGGCATCTGTTTCTTATATAGTCAGCTTGTAGGTATCGGCTCAATAGCAGGAATCAGCTCATTTGGTTCTGCATTCCAAGTAGAAAACGCAACTATAATAAAAACTATAAATTAATTAAAATTTATATAAGCCTATGCATGCACAACTTTTCTTCATTATAAAGGACAAAACATGAGAAATAAAGAACTGAATTTTGGGATCAAGTCAAGGTCCCTTCCTACCTTGTTTCCAGCAATAGAAGGTGAGGCAAGATTATGTGAACACCATGAAGATCTCTTGGTTCTAAGATCTCCAAATTTCCAAAGTTTTGTGAATTAAGGTCTTCCTGAATCAAAGACTGCATATGGTATTTAGCAGTCTTCAATAGATTTTTCTCTCATAAGTGCTTTCAGCCTCTTTTCAACTTGTGCTTCCACATATTCTGTGGACGAAGCCTTTGCTGACTATCCAAAAGTGACTAGGGATTCTTCTTTAGACCTCCAGCCAAAGACAAGTCACTGTGACTTTGAAAGAAACGCTAATGAAATCACAAGACTGAGAAGCCGTAGTTTGGTTTCATTAAGTAGCATACCAAAACCTCATCTTCTGGTGCACAGTACAGAAGTACCTTGTACCCACTATGTTGCAGGCTGTAGTCTAAAGCAAAAAGCGTCTGTCCTCACAGATGAAAATATTTCAGGGAGAGTGAGGGAACAAAGATAGAGAAATAATTTGTTGACGTAAGGTAGAGAAGGTGAGAAAAATTAAAAGGATGTGTGTGCAAGCCTAGATTATGATTATTTTGATGATGTTACACATATTCATAGATGTTTTACTGTGTCAGTAAGCCATTCCTGATTTAAACAAAGATAAGGCATATCATCAAATGGAGAAAGGTTTCTGATTTTATTAGTGCATAGAAGTCTAGAGCAGATAATTATGCTTAAAATTATAGCACATATCATAGTATTGACATGAAAAATGTCCAGCCTGGAAAGGAAAAATAAGAGTAGAAAACAGAGTTTAAAAGTCTCCTGTTAGCTGTAAAGTGAAACCAGAAAGTCACCTGTGTAAGCATGTGGTGCACTGCCACAGTTTATTGATCTGCAGTGATATCCAGGCCTTGGAGCCAAAATAAGGGAAAATGCCAGTTAATGCAGCGGTTGGCCAGAGCGCCTCCTGAGAGAGGCTGTGGCTCTAGTAGTGGAAAGGGTATCTGATGGTAGTGACTGGCAGGAGCATCTAATGAAGTGAGGCACAACAAAGAGTAGCTTGAAGATTAAGGAGACAGGTTAGTGGTGGCCCCACAGCAGAGCAAGGAGCAGTCAGAAGAAGGAGAAGCTATTAGAGAGGAAGCAAGTCACACCACAGGAAGACCTGACAGTCCTGAACTGTGAGTAGAAGAGAAAGCAACTAGCCATCCTAGCCACGTGATGTACTTAATAGTGACACTGAAAAAAATAATGTAATGAGGGAAGCATTCTGTCATTCTATACTGGTTCTTTTTCTTTTCCTCATTTAAATTCCTTCACCACTTCCCACATGCAGGCAGATGTTCAGCCGTCCCCAGGAGAGCAGGACTCCATCACATGTAATCGTGACTTGGGAAGACGAATGCCATGACTCTGTTCCAGCTTCTTTCTTCCCCCAGCTTTATATACCTAGTATGCTGTCATATGGTGTGGGATATCCCTATGGTCATTTGGTCATTTGGTGTCACCCGTCCAGAATGTGCCCCCTCCCAACTTTTTGTGCCCCTTCCTCCCCTCTCCCCCCAACTCACTTGGTGGGACAGTATCAGAAGCAGAATAGACCTCTCACTCTGCGCAGCAATAGCTACAATATCCCTGAATTTTCTGCACTGTTTCCAGCACAAATACAAAACATAGCTCCATGGTAGCTGCTCTGAAGAAAATTAAATCTCTCCCAGGCAAAACCAGCACAGGATAACAGTTCAAACCACTGTTTTAGTAATGGCCTTTTAATGTTTCAACCTCACTCTCATCGCAACCAGTGATTTCTTCATAGAAAAGTTATGGCAGACCTACAACTACCACAGATTTCTCTCTGGGGTAGAACATCCCCAAGCCACATCATTTTAATTGCACCATAGAGGTCTTCCTTTTGAAAATCATTCATTTCTTAACTCTAACTGTAATAAGCTTGAAGGATTTGCTATCATCTCTCCATTAGAAATAACCGATGTCGAAGCATTCATGCACATAGTGGATCGTTACCCAGTGATAAACACAGTCTCTGTTAACACCCAGGACTCATGCATCATACAAATTGAATTATTTCTAAGGGTTAAAAAGAACAAAGCTATGAAGCTTTGACCTATGGATCAATAAGGAACTTACATCTCCAGCAATGTGTGGCTCTTAATCAAAACCATGGCTGTTCATTTATACCAAAGTAAAAGGTCACTGATGCGCTTTCAGATAAAAGATTGACAACTTTCCAAAACACCTTCATTCTCTGATCCTTAAAATTTTTAATGAGCAAGAAATGTACAAGAGGAAGTTCTTCTGACTGAAAAATACAATAAGAACTTAAATAAAAGACAGCAGATATGAAACTGGAAATAAACCTTTCAGTCCTTTGACTGACAAAGCTGACATGAACAGAAACCTTTGTATCCATGTTCTCTTTAAGAGCAGTGACAGTCTGAACCCATCTGGTTCTACTACTAGGAGCTAAATTTTAATACAACAGACATCTCATCAATCTTTAGGTAAAAACAATTAAAAAACACTTAACATTTAAAGTAATGCCTTTCTGAAAAAACGTTGTTGTTCTACACAGTGTTAATCTGGTTCTGTATGAAACCACATTTTATTTTTCATACTATCCGTAAATGGTGGAATAATAACCACAATATTTGTACAGTTGTGACATAACTACATTATCTGTAAGATAAATTTTTATGAAAGTTATGCAGCAATGTCAGTAGTGAGTTTCAGATTTATTCTGTTAAGAAATTAATAAAAAATAACCTGCCGTCATGTAAACAGAGAAACACATCACAAAGATCTTGTTCTTGTAATTAGCCAGTTTTACTGTGGCAACTTTGTCAAACTAAGAATTAAATAAAACTTCATTAATTGTGGAGTAAAATTTGAAAACTGATAATAGGTCGTTCAATTTCAATAAGAACTAAACATGCAAAATAACACTGGTAAAAGTAGTGTATCATATTTTGGTCATGCTGTATTGTATAACAGTCAGTATCAACAGGGAAGTTTAAAGGTGGTGAAAAGTTCTGGGCATATGCATATCATTTCTAATACATGCAGAGTTTGTTTCAATAACAATAAAACACGCATGAATATATTAACATAATATACTTTGTAACATATAAAATTTATTCTTCAGATTTTTTGTCTTATGAGAAATAAGAGCAAAGACTCTAAATGAGCACAGACTTCAGTGACTCTAGAGGGGTGGATTAAACGCCAATAGCTACAAATGAAATTAAAAAAAAATACAATGGTGAAAAGGAAAAATATTAAATAAACCAAAAAAGGACTAGAAAAAGATTAGAGAAAGCAGGAGAAGAAGGATTGAAAGGAGAGTAATACAAATGCCATACACTGATGCATGTAACATGAGGAAGAGACAAGAGGAATTGGGACTCTGTGTGAAGACACAGGACTACGACCTCATTAGGATGAAGGGTGAGTGTTGGAATGTCACAGGACTGAAGTGCTGCAGTGGATATATACGTGCTCTTTGGGAAAGACAGAGTGAGAAGGCAAGGGGAGGTTGTTGTGACGGGGCAGCTGGAATGTATGGAACTCGGCATTTGTGTTGTAATTTAATGCTAGTGGGCGGCTCAGCCCCACAAAGCCTCTCACTCACTCTTCCCTGGCGGCATAGGGGAGAGAATCAGAAAAACAAAACTGTGAAAACTTGTGTGTTCCTATAAGAACAGTTTAATAGGTAAAGCAACTGCCACATGCACAAGCAAAGCAAAGCAAGGAATTAATTCACCACTTCCCATTAGCAGTCAGGTGTCCAGCCATCTCCAGGAAAACAAGAAATTGCACATTGACAGGTCTAGGCCCATGTGATATCTTCTGGAAGGATAACACAGAAGGAAAGCATTTATGAAAGAAAGATTTTTGGAGTGGACTGCAAAATTCTTCCTGACATAAATGAGCCAAGAAACCAACAAAGGGAAATGTTAAGGGCTCTGTCTGCAGAGGTATAACCACAGGCATCTGAACATGCAGGGGTGGACCTGCTGGCAAGTAGACTGGCAGAAGACCCTGAGGTCTGTGTGGCCAGCAAGCTGACCATGAGCCAGCAGTACCCTCAGGCAAAGATAAACAGCATCCTAGGCTGCAATAGTAAGAGCACTGCCAGCAGGTCAAGGGAGGTATCCTTCATATCTACTCAGCAGTAGTGAGGACAGACCTGGAATAATGGATCCAGTTCTGGGCTTCCCAGTACAAGAGAAATAATGGATTTATTGGAATGAGTTCTGTGAATTGTGCAGCAGAACTCGACCCTCCTTATTGAAAAACACATTGCATCAGAAGGGACAGGAACATCATAACAGAAGAAGAAAAGGGTATCAGTAAGGAATCAGTTTCTGATGAATATTCTCTCACAGCAGACAGTACATCAAGTGTGTAACGGAAATACTACGGCACGGAGGATTCAAAAAGAACAAAAGGAAAAGCTTCTTCTGTAGGTGAGTAGTAGAGCAGTGAAGCAGGTTACATAGCTATGTAGTGGAAGTTTTTGGGGGTTTTCAAAACTGAGCTAGACACAGCCATGGCTAACCTGAACTGGTAGAGTGTCAGTCCAGTTTAGAGTGGAAAATTAGACTAGATGATTTACAAACATCCCTTCTAACCAGTGTTTCTATAATTCTATGAATGCTCCATGATGAAGACAACCATTTTCAAACCCATAGGTCTATAAACCTCCTTTTCTACCTGCTGCTAATTTGAATTACCAAAACCAATTCCTTATGTGATATTCATGAGTCAGATAGCAATGCCTAGACATGACATGTAATTTCATCTTTAGAGAATACAAAATAAACTCTTGCTAAGCCGATAAGAAATAAATTACAAGGAACATTATAGCTCAGGAAAATATCCTCCTTTTTTTCCTTAAGAAAAAAACCCAAATAAACAAGAAAACCAACAAGAACCCTCCATAAACAAATAGACTAAGGCTTAGAGCAACATTAAAAAAATTATATGACTTTTGTGAATTTTTTTTAGTGAGGTATAGCATTTCTAAGGAATTTAAAAAATTGTTTATATAGACAATCCACCTCTTTTAACTTTCTATTTTCCTTCTTAATACATATTTCTTGTGAAAATTGCATTCTGTTTCCTGGTAATTATATGTTACATTATTTTGATGTTTGAAAACGCAAATTGTGTTTAAGTAAACATTGTATTTCATTATATTTCATATTAGATAAAAAGATGTGCTCAACCTGATACTCTGCCTTTTAAAATATTTTTTCCAGGAGTTTAAAAAAATACGTTGGTTTCATTATTTCCTTAGAAACTTTATGTAATTTTCTTTCAAGAGGAACGCTTTCTCTCTTGTAATGCTATGAAGGAAATTAACTAAAATCCCAATGTTTGGGCACTCGTGAGGGTGACAAAGACCACACTGGCATCTTCTTTTCCCTCACTGAGCCAACAAAATAGCCAGTTGTATGTGTGGACATTTACTTCATCATTTTATTTTGATTTTCTACTTTCAAACTTACCTCATGACATTTGAAACTGAACAGGAATAGGGATGTGAAATCCACCTCATAGGGCCACTGTATTTTTTGTGAGTTATATAAATTCCAGATATTTTAGATTCTAATAAATAAAGAAACTCTCAGTTGTTAATTTCGAACAATTTCTGCAAAACATATAGAGTACTCAGTTTGATTCTCTGTATGTAGTTCAGTCACTGCTGTGTAATACTTCCTGTTCCTCCAATGCTCATATAAACTGGAAATATAGACTCAAAGGAAGACTTGATGCACAATAATTAGCAGAGTAAGGTGTTTTGCTTTCAATTTGTCCTTAGTAAATTGTGTTATGGCATCAGAGTTTTTTTACCTTATCAAAACTCAGCACACCTGTTTTTTCCTGAAAATAAGATTTTCTGCCAAAGCCATTTTAGGAATAGCACCAGTACAGGAAGAAAAAACATCCTACAGTAAAGATCAGTGGCTTAAAATTTGTGTTCCTATTCAAATAATGTGTTCTGAGAAGTATGTTCATTGTAAGTTTGTGCTCCATGGCTTCCTCACTGAAGAAATCAGGGACACGACATAAAAGGTTGTCCTGTAATAGCCTGTCTTTAACCTACAAAATGAATTCATCGCTCACTGCTTCCTCTTGTCTGCTTCTCAGGGAGCACTCTCCAGTACTACTCCAGTACTACTCTCTCCAGAAGAAGAGAAGAAAGGAAATTTTCAGGACATATTCCAGCTGTATTTATGTAAAACAGAAGAACAGAAAAATCCCCTCTTTTCTTATCAGGATGGTAAATCGGAAGGCAGTAAACACAGAGTGGAAATCTTCTGTCATGCCTGATCCTTGAGCAGTGCAGGTATGTGCCAATGTCATGAAAACTCATTTTTAGCATACAATTTAGCTGCTAATATGATCTAATTCTGTAGAGTAACCAAATCACTGAAATAAGAACAGTGTGCACAATTCTTTATTCATTTTAATTCATCTTTTTTAATTCATAAATTTACTTTTAATAGCAAAAGGTGAAAACAGAGACTTTTGATGTAGTCAGTAAAGCTGAGTTCTTTGGCCGCAACAATTCACACAAAACCAAATTCTGAGCTGCTCTATGTAAAGAGAGTTGTGGCTTTGTTCTGGAAAGGAACAGCCTGTAGATACTTCATCTGACATGGACAACCCTCTCACATGTCTCATATCTGACAGTCCTATATGGTCTATGCTGAGATAGGAGCCTGACAGAGACTACCATTGAGCTCAGATCCTGACATAAATCTGAGCTAACTGTATTTCAGCCAAACACTCACAGTCCAGAAAAAAAATGAAGTTCCTTCAAAATTCTTACCTTCTCGTATCAGACCACCTCCTAGTTTTCTATCACCGACTGTTTTAGCCTCAGCGAGACAGACCTTATGTGACAATAAACAGTCTGGCAGTGTCTTACAGGACAGTGTTTATACATCCATCAGTCTCTCTGTTCACTGGTGACATTCTGAGCATGTCTGCCACCCTCCAAGAAACCCAGGTCTCTTAGGCCTTATTTCATGTACTAATTTTATGTAATATTTCACTATGTAGTACAACTCTCTGTGGCAAAGCAGCAATAATTATTCACATTAATCCCTTCTGATTATTCTCTGGGTATGTATTTATGATTGCTTCTTTAAGCTGACAGAAAAGAAAGGGATTTCATTAACATACTTTAAATTACAGCTCCATCATGTCACGAAAACACACCATCAAACAAATACTTTACACGGCAATATCATTCTTTTCTGTACAAAGTTTGTTAAGGGCAGTTAATCAAGCCAAAGTAAGTAAAATATTAACAGAATGGAGAAGGCTAAAATCCTTTATTTGTTCTTAAACATGTATGAAGAGGTCATAAAACAAAGCAAGACTATCAATGTCTCATACAGTCATTTGGCAGGAAATTCTGTGAGCTGCTTAAAATATTGTCCTTGTGAATTACTTGTGGCATTTTTCAAAATGGTCCTTTTCTGTTCTCATTTTCTACACCTATCAGTTGACCGCTTCAAGGAAAGGCATTTTTTATTGCTATACTCATCCAACAAAAAGGGAAAAAATTAGTGACAGACCTTGAGAGAAATAGAAAGCAGCAATAACTTGTGTCAGTCCATTTGAGAGCAGATGAATAAAAAGACAGTAAAACCAAGCTGGTAATATCGCCCAGCTAATATATTATGCCAACCACAACTTTATACAGTATTAGTTAATGCAGCTTTCACATAACTTTTGGGAGTTTTAATGTACCCATCTTCCTTTCTGCCTTAGAAGATGAATCAGTGAAATCTGATCCTAAGTTCTCAATATCAGTATGGTAAATTTTGGTGCAGATTTTACCTTTAGCTTTGAATCTAAGTTCCAGACTAATCACATCTTTAGGCTATTATATTTTAGGTTGCAAAATATTGCTGATCTAATAGATCTAGAATATCAGGGCTCCTCTTCTGCCCACTTTTTTCAATACTTCTTTAAAATACTGGCACATGTTTTACCAGTTGCCACTAGTTTGGCTGATGGAGTGTGAGTTGTGAGCAGGGCAGTTGGTCTGCTGGAATCAGCTGGAACCAACTGTGTCCCACACAGGACAGCCCCTGGCCTCTTACCACAAGGCCAACCCTCCAGCCAGACACCACTGCCACAAACTCCTTGCTACCTCTACTCGATGTACCAGTAATGTAAAGAAAATTCCTTGTTATTCTGTCTGTAAGATCTGGACTCCACGGAAGATTACTTTCCTTTGGGATATTTAAAGTAATGTTAAAGAGGAGGTTAAATACAAACTAAAACAATCCTTACAACAAAGTGGTGAAAAAGCCAATCAGTCAGAGGAAAGTAAAATTAATCTTGTTGCCCCAAGGCACATCCATTTCTTAATGAAAAAATCTCAAATATGTCGTCACCTACATGAAGTTAGGTTTGGATGATTTTTAAAAGTTTGGAAAGTGATAATTATTTTGCTGTCAAGGAGGAATTCTGACTCATCAGACTTAATGAACTTGTGCAGAGGACTTACCTAGGCCCAATACGTTAGACTTACTGTTCATTTCAGATCAGTGAGGTAGTACGTGAGTAGGAAGTCTGATATCCTTGAGTGTTTAGTCTACTGTGCTCTGACAGCTTGTGGCCAGGTTGTAAATCAAGTTAAATAAGAATAAACTAATCAAGCATCAAGGAAAGCATTGATTAACTTGGTGAGTAAGTGTAGTCCTTCTGTCCTCTTTTGCTTACTGAGTTTGGATAAAACCTGAATCAGAACTTGAGCTACCTTCATCTAGAAAATATGCCATAAATCTTTAATTTAATGTGAGTGTTTGTAGGATTAGGTAATGGATGGAAGTGCACAGAAAAAGTATTGATTAATGGCTGTGACAACGAGACCTATAATGGACATTGACAACGCTCTGGAAGTACTTAATGTTGCACACAGTGACAAAGTACAACTGTGCTGATAGAGTAGTTGTTGTCAACAGAAACAGGGGAGGTCAGACAGGAACATAATGTATTAATTACCTCTAAGTCAAAGACAGGCATGTAAAAAATCTCTCTAAAAGCAATATTTATTATTTAATAAGATAAATTTATGTCCAAGCTTTATTTCTGTGGCTTTTTAAACAATGGCCTGAGTACTTTAGTTCTGTATCATCCTTCAAAAGTTGTAGAATAATATTTTCCACTGGGAACTAAATGTGGTGATTTTTGTGAGGTGTGGTCATGCATAAACTTAATTCATGGCACCATAGCATCAGCAAGCTTAAAAAAGAATTATTTTAAGGTCAAAAATCTTCTAGAAGCACTTTTGTCACACTAATACATACAGTACACTGCTAAACAATAGAAAGAATGGAAATTTTAAGTGAAACACATTGCTTTATCCTGAAAATAAATATTTCTTCTTAAAAATCTTCTTAAAATCTTCTTCTTCTTAAAATCCAATATCTTACTTCCTTAGAGTGGAAACTTTGTACTGAGGAGAAAAGGAAAGCAGAAAAGAAGACCTTCTTTTATTCCTTTATACTTATACAAATTCCTTTTAGCATCAGTGGGCATACAGTGAACAATGTATAATGAATAGAGCCAAGTACAATGAAAAGAGAATAAATCCTATCATGAACAATTTTAAAGTATTATTTTGAGCTAATATACTGTGGAAAATCTTCCTGAGAGCCCATCAAAAGACTAAGAAACTGTAGTTATACCACTCCTGCTATGTTTGCGTTGCCTGACATTCCTTTTCACCATGCTTAATTGACTAATGTTCATAGGGAATGTGGCAGAAACTCCACTATGTTGAAATTCACATCTCCAAAGCAGAAAGAACATCAACACTGTCAGTGCCACTGCTACTTTCTTTGTCCATTTGATGTGAAATCTGGGTAGACCACATCTCCTTAGAAGGCAGAGGGTAACAATGACGATGTCAACAGCACTAGGAAGCAGATGAGAACTATAATTTCATTTACAGTCAAAGGAGACATCACTCACTGCCACCGAATGTGATACGGACCCACATCTGCTCTGCCTGTTTGGCACACAGTCTGAGGGCTATGATTAGTGTAGATGCCACAAATATATAAGAAGTGTCAGATGCCCCATCTCTAGCTTTTCACAGAAGCCCTGTCCCCTTTCCTAGCAGTCTCAGGGGCCATTTTCCCTGGAAGTCATTCCCAGGACAAGACACTATCTACCAGTTTAGCAGGAAGAACACCAGCTCCAAAGGTCCTTCCCTTCTCTACAGAGCAGACTGTCATATGTTTCAGCCACCATTTTAGGTCAAGGTATCTTGTCTCCATTTTATGATAGGCAGCTGCTACTTTGTTAAATATCATCCTGCTCTATGACTGGCTGATTACCATTTCTTGCCATCATCATACTCACATGTTCTCTGAGATTGACTTCCCACTTCCTTTGGACCAGGAAGTGTTCAAATATAAATATATGTACTTCTGCAAGAAACCCCCCATATCTATATATGTGTTGCGGTTTGTGGTTTCTTTGCGATGGTGTGGCAAGCCGCAAACCTTCCCGGAGAGCGCAGCGGGGCTGCCTGCCCCGCACGGTGCTCTGGCTAGCGTTCAGCTTCCACAACACAGTGGCGATAAAGGAGGCAGAAGGCTCCCTGCATGGGGACTTCAGAGGATCTTTATTCAGCTGATCCCAGAGGCAAAGGGAACCACATCGCGACGGGCTAATTCCCCAAGGCAGAGAGGAGGTCACATGGTACGGGGCTGGGTTTTATATGGGGATGAGGCGGGCAGAGAGAGCACATGGACTAATGGTCTCAGGGAATAGGGGCGGTACAAGGGCGGGATTAGGGTACAGAACAAATAGGGAGAACCCGAGGGAGTGGCTAGGAACAGGGGCGGGGGAGGGAGGACAACAGGGGGCGGGCAGGTATTTAGTAAGGAGTGGGGAAGTACAGCATCTCTTATATGTATAAATCATATTGAATTTAGTTATACATAGATACACTATCTACATGATATATACATCTACATATAAATATATGTGCTATATATATAAATTTATGGAACTATAAAAATTAAATATATATAGCCATAAAATCATAGGCACAAAATGGCTAAAGCAGGTTTAATAAGAGCTAATGGAATGGATAATTAAAGTTTTTAAATACAAATAGTGAGTTGTTAAACAAAAGTAGAAGAAAAGCTCATTGCCCCCACTTTACCAGGTTGCAGAACAAGCCATGGCATATCTGAAGTGTGGGAACTTCAAGAGAGTGATGAATGGGATAGGCAACAGGGCACAGACAAGCTGGAACATGTACAAGGACTTCAGACCCCTTTTACGAGGCCAACAAGATCCCTCTGTTGCAAACTTGGAAAGAAGAGCCCAATCCAGTGAGCTGGAGTTAGAGATCTCTGCATCCTGCTGTAGCCCAACAGGATGAACATGCAGTTTTAGTGGGGCAGACTTGGACCTTTGCATGGTGCTGCAAGGTAGATGCAAATCTGTCTGAAAATGGAAAACCAGAACAAAAGCTAACTTCAGAAAAACTTGTATGTATGGACAATGACAAAAAGGCACAAAGGGATTCTCCCAAAAGACTGCTTTCTTTTGCTTTTTTTTGGTGTTTGCACTGACATGTACTTCAGGCTTAAAAGTACCATGTAGGTGGACTGGCTGGAACAGTGAAGAGATTTAACATTAAACTGGTCTTCAGTGCCAATAATACTAAGTAAATTGTGCACTTGGTAGTTACAATTCACTGCATAATCTTTTGTTTCCAAAAATTCTGGCTATGCAAATACAAATGTGTGTAAATAATCAAATGCACATTGCAATTAGATCAAAACTGTCTGAATAAAACTTAACTTCGTGGATTTTTCTGGGTGGCAATAAAATGTATCCAGAATGACTAGATTTATGAGCTGTTGTAGTGCTCTAAACTAGCTAATGTATCTCTAAGTACAGAGTCCTTTAAGAATCCATATGCTAAGATGACAACATCAATACCAATACCATCAATACAATACCAATAGGTTCTTCCATTTCACAGTGTAACATCCTAGAACTGGTTTCTTGGTTAGAGCTATGCTACTCAGAGTCCACCAGTGAAGATTCTTCCTTTTCATGATTGAAGAAGCCTTTTGTAAACTGAGACTCCTTCTCCTGCTTGATTTGCAATGGAGAGCATCTGGCTTGTATCTGAAATAATAATTATCTTCTTCTGACACATTTATGAGTTTTCCCTTCATTAATTTTTATCTGGGAAATATTCACTGCTATGGTAGGGTAGTTTTAGAACAAACACCTGGTTTTTACAACTCTTATCAGAAATTTGCAAGGTTTCAGGCAGGGAACAGCTTAAAATTAATGAAGTGAAAAGCTTAACCCTTTGGGCCTCCTTTTGAAGTGTCTCAGCAATACCCTTTCCAGTAGCTTTGAAGGGTAATTTTTTCCTTTACTCCATATATGTTATTCTTCCTCAGCGACTCACAGCTCACAAGGTGCCATTACTTTCTGCAAACCAGAAGAAGCAGAAAGTGAAATATAGAACAGAATTCATTTCACCTGAAAGATCTGAAACCTTTCCCAGGATTCACAATTTATTCCCAATTCATTGTGTTTCTGAATGCAAATAAAGAATGAATTTAGCATCTTTGAGTCCCCTGTGGTCAAGCCTCTATACATTTCCCTGTATTCCTGTTAATAACCTCTAACAAAGAAACCTTGGTATTTTTTTTAAGATGGTTCACAACATCTGGCAACAACCATTAAAGGTATCTAGGATACCTCCCTTAAGTCAGTAAAAAGTACTGTGTGAAAAATGCAAAATAGTTACTCTGCGAGGGGAAGAGAACTTGCCAAAATTATTTATCAGCTCATAAAATAGCAAACAAATTTATTTGGAAAGTGTACTAGGAACAATCTGAACCTGATTGGATAAGTATTTTTTTTACTTCAATCACTGTGTAAAATATACAAAGACTGCAATCTCTCCTATAGAGAGAATCCTTGACAAATAGAAGTACAGAACATATTAAATTGATATAAGTTCTAATGCATACAGTCTCATAACACAGCCAAATTATGATAGTGTTCAGCATTCAACTTACTTGCCATATTTATTACACACATAAATATAACTTGTTTCATGAAAAAAAAATCAACAGGAAAAACCCTTTGATTTAAGTCAAACACTCATTTTTAGAGTTAAGGTATAAACCATTGCAAAACCTGATATTTGAGGAAGGACTGAAAACTCACTGTCTTGGTGACAAAATAGGCTTTCATTATCTCTGAGACATGGTGCAGAGATCTTTCTGAGAGTTGGGAGAGATATTGTGTATTTTGTTTTGAGCAACTCAACTTTTTTTTTTTTTCTTTTTCTTTGGATAATATTTTTCAATGTATGTAGCTAAAAGGTTTTGTTTTGACATTTTCAAATGACAAATTTTGACTTCAAAATATCTCTTTCCAAAATTTATCTATGACAGTCTCCTGAAAAAGTAATGGCCATCTTAGCACACGTGCACACTGCTAATATATTTAGATTACACAAGGAGCTACAATTCCAGCATTTGTTAATCTTTCTACACCTAATTTTGATGTTAGCTGATCATTTTAACCTTCAGAACACAGTTTTGTATGCATCTTATAAAAAAACAAGAAAGAAAATATTATAAGAAAATAAGAAGAAAATAGTAACCTCTTTAATCAGTTGACACCTCTCATGAATTACCAGCACAATAAAAAAAACCAATACAATCAACACTCTGTTATTCATACAGGATTCTTGTAGTCCCATGCAAGGGTGCTTTGTGTCTTACACAAAAAAAATTTATTTGAGCCTTTAAATGAAGTTTGCATCTTTCCCTTCCATGGTTATGTTTTTCTTTTAAATTAAAAGGTCAGAAGAAATTCTCATTACTGCTAAATGAAAGAAATTCCACTCATGTGCAAGAAGTCTATATTTATACACCAAGTTTATATATCAAGTCAAATTACTTGAAAAATCTTTTAGCATTAAAAAAATATCTGCTGTTCCCTACTGTGACATACTTCACTCTGTTTGCAAAAGAAAAAGACACACATTTTACCTATTATGTAGGAAATGTAAATGCAAGCACACCACTTTTAATAATTAAAAAGAAAAATAAAAAATCCTAATGTTGCATTAGTTCTTTAATTTAACACACAGGGCATGTAAAGTGGTTCATTTTTAAAAGCGTACTGCATTGGGAATAAAGATTTGAACAGCTTGATGTCATAAATGTAAGTTCCTAATTTCAATTGTGAACAGAAAAATTTACCCTTAGTAGATCAGAACTTTACACCAAAAACTGTAGAGCTGCATACTTAAGAATCCTAATTTTTAAATTTTTCAGTTCCTTCTACCGGACTAGCTTTTAATTGTCCTCTTGCTTCACTGAACTAAGTACTCTAAACAGAAACATAAAATCCTGAACAGGCTTAAAATCAGATAGCACTTATTAAGTTGCTTTTCTTAGATAACATGAGGGTTTATCCCCAGCTAATGATTTCCAAACATACTAAAGAATGTAGCCAAATTTTGCAGGGATTTTGACTATTTCAGGAACCCTATAGAATCTTATGGAAATTTGGCTGTGCAGTTCTATTCTATTTATGCAAATTCTATTAAATGTTTGAACTAATAATTTGGCCTCTTTGAACTGAAACATAAGTTTATGATTTCATGCTACAATTCCACCTGCTTATTTTATACCAGGAATTTACAAAAAAAATCCTATTTGTTTGGTCTCATTGTGAACTGTCTATTTCATATATTTGTTCTTAATTTGAAAAGATAAAAAATAAATTTTAAAAGAATTTCTACATACAGACCATATATATGATCATATATGTTAATGTTTTCTGAGACACTTATGAATAATTATGGAAATAACCATAGGCAAATTTAATTAAAAATTATTGTCTCATCTGAAGAAAAAAAAAGACAAAAATATGTTTGTGACAATCAAAAGATCTAAAGATCAGAGAACACTGATTTCTGCCTGAACTAGCAGTGTTCATGGCTTGATTAACTGAATGACCTAGTATAATTCCATCACTTCATTTCTCTTTGCAAATCTTTGTTTACGCATAAAACAGTAAGCTTCTAAAGGTAAGAAGATGGTGAAGTTCCATAAATTAGTTTTAATGAAAATCAAACCATAAATGTTCAATTACTTATCTTGTTCTCTTTTATCTTTCCCTTTTCATGATAATAGATTGGAGATAGTTGTGTGCATACCTTTTCTGCTACATCAGGTGAAAAGATGGTAGAAGATAGTGCAGCTATCAGTTAACCATGCCCTGTAACACAATACTGTTGTGGAGGTTCCGGTACCACCCTCAGTACTTGATCTTATACAAAGTGGGAGCAACAGGAAGTAATAAGTCAACACTGATAGAGTCCTCAACCAAAGAACCTGTTTCCAGGATGCAGGTTAGACTTACAAAGAGCTCACCAAAGCTCATCACACTCAGGCTGTGATTAGTTGACCCAACTAGATAAATTCTAGGTTTTGAAAAAGCCATGTTGCAGATGGCACTGTCGTACACGGAGACACAAACTACTCTTAGAAAAAATAGCATTGCAAGACTTGCATTACTTACACATTAATCTGTGTAAAACAGAAGGGCATAACCAAACACATAGACACTAGGTCTGTATATGGAGGGAAGGGGTGCCATCCAGAGGGACTTTGGCAGGCCTGAGAGGTGGACCTGTGTAAAACTCATGAAGTTCAACAAGGTCAAAAGCAAGGTCCTGCACCAGGATAATCCCAAGCACAAATAGAGGCTTGGCAGAGAATAGATTGAAAGCAGCCATATGGAGAAGACCTAAGGGTGGTTGGTAGATGACAAGCTGGATATGATCTGGCAGCGCACACTTGCAGCCCAGAAAGCCAACTGTATCAAAAGGTCAAGGAAGGTGATTCGATCCCTCTACCCTGCTCTGGTGAGACTGCACCTGGCATACTGTGCCCAGCTCTGGAGCCTGGAACATAAGGGCATGATGCAAGTGCAAGTTGCAGAGCAAGTCCAGGGGAGGGCACAAAGATAACTGGAGGTCTGGAACACCTCTCCTGAGAGAAAAGGCTGAGACAGCTGGGCTGGTTCAGACTGGAAAGTAAAAGGCTCTGGGGAGACCTCATGGCAGTCTTCCAGTGCCTGAAAGGGGCCTGTAGAAAGCAAGAGAGGGACTTTTTGCAAGGACATGTAGCTGATGGCTTTAAACTGAAAGAGGGTGCATTTAGATTAAATGTTAGGGAAGAAATTCTTTGCTCTGAGGGTGATGAGACACTGGAACAGGTTACCCAGAGAAGCTGTAGATGCCCCGTCCTTGTAAGTGTTCAAGACCAGGCTGGATGCAACCTTTGAGCAACCTGATCTAGTGAAAAGTGTCCCTGCCCGTGGCAGGGGAGTTGGAAGTAGATGATATTTAAAGCCACTTCCAACCCAAACCATTCGATGAATCTATGACTCTATATACTTTCCTTACAGAGTGAAGAGAGGAGGATACAAAAAAGTACATATGTGGGAGCTAACAATACTTACCAAGAAGAACTACTCTAGCAGGTGCAAAGAGAGACAAAGAGGCTAGAGTGTACAGGGTGCAAGTTCCAGAGATTTTTCCCTGCTCAGGGGTCTTGGTAAACTCTATTTATATTAAATTTTTTACAGACTACCAAGAACACACAGGCCACTAGAACACATTTTTACAGGGCTCTGTTTCCAATTTAGTTACTGCATTTGAAAACTTTAGAGGTTCTACTGTTGGAGTTTTATAGGAAGGATGGATAACAAAAGCCTAAAGTGTTTTGTATCAAGTGCTTCCTTACTGTCCTCTCATCATAAGTCAGAACAGTGACGCTCAGCTGCACATAGCTGAAGGCACATATTAACAGGCACAAAAACATATTCTGGAGCACAATTATTGAAGTTATAAACTTTGTTTTAAACAGATCTACTCAGTTTTGTTTATGAAATGCCTTTTATTTTTTATTAGATTTCATCTTCTTTTCCTTCATTTTTTTTGTGATTCACTACTTAATGGTTTGGAAACAAAATTCTCCTTTGTTCACACACCACTGGAAAAGTGAGATTTTTAAAAAGCACCGAGTGTTGACCCAACTGTGTCTATTCATGCCAATATGAGCCTTACCTCTGACGCTGGTGGAATGGATTTTTATATTTATTGTTTGCCTCTCCTTCTAATTGAAGTTCTTTCAAAAAAAAGGCAAAAACTTCCTGTGAGAGAAACAAGGTTGGAAAGAATGAATTCAACAAAAACCAGGAAATCCAGCACTAGAAAAGTAAAGAATAAGCAGCTAGGAACAGTGGTAGTTCACATTCTCTGAGCCAATAAATAGCATTAAGTGTAGTCTATTGAATACTACTCATTTCCTGACCTGGTTTCTCTACCCTTTGGTGCCAGAGATTCTGCAGGTGATTACCAAGTCTTCTCTGTCTACTTTCCTGGCTGTCTTTTGCCATTGCCATATAAATAGTAACTTTCCAAGCACAGTATTTTTTTGTACAGTAGTAAAATGCCCAACACAATGCAAACCCAGCTTCACTTTGAAACATGTAGACACCACTATATTACAAACTAATAATATTAGGTGACAAAAAACACATATGCATTCAAAGTTCTGCAGATGAAGTAACCCAAAAAAACCAAAAAACCTTGAGAAATTATAACAATTCTGTTGTCAATAATTTTCTTATTAATTTCAATGAAAAAATACTTTAGTATCTAATTTATGTTGAGGGTCATGAGGAAAACACCACACAAATGATTTTCTGAGAGAAAATGTAATTTTCTTTAAATTTAAATTTTCTGTAAAAGTTCATTTTGATGAGAAAGTTAATTTACATCTGAAAATGAAATTAAGCATTAAATTTTCAGTATATTCAACCTATAATTTTAATGTTTGTCATTGCTGTAATGACCTAAATGGTCCCAACCACATTTCTCTAAAAGTAATAGTCTTTGCTAAGTGTAGACTCCTTGCCTTGAAGATTTATATGTCCCAGAATAAACTGGGATATACCCAGTTAAAAGAACAGTGGCCATTCACATACCTCATAACAAGTCTGCTAAAACTGTTGTATACATGCCTTTGCCTGGACTAAAGAAAACTTAGATTCAAGCTTCTCCTCAGTCTTATTTGGAGAAACCTGGCATGAAAAATTGTAATGGGAAAGAGACTGTGCACAAACTTGTCATGCATGTAGCATATTCTTGCTCAGGACTGCTTCCAATACATTTTCAGTGTGGTTTTGCTTTAAGATAATTCTGTTTTCTCACTCCTTCAAATATCTGACTTTGTTCCCAGGGGGAAAAAAAACCAAGCAAACAACTTTTTCGTGCCTTTAGTTTTGCTTTAGAATAGAATTGTCATATTCATTTCAATACTCATCACAATATGTTTTTAGCGAAGAAGAAAACTATGTAGCACTAGGAAATCTCCAAGCAATATGTACAAATAGGATAAAACTCCAGTTATATAAATCTTGAACATTGGCTCTTAATTTCAATAGCAAATATATAAAGCTCTTTTTCTCTGTTTTGAAAGGTTATATGCTAATCAGATTATGGTTCTCAAATTTATTCTAATCAGAGTTATTGCATTGTAACTCTTGACACTTATTTTAAACCCCAAAGAACTTGTATACACTTTAAATTCCTTGAGAATTTTCTTGTCCCTTATGAATAGAAAATATACCATTAGCAAAGAAAGCTGTTTCATGAAGTCCATGGGGTGTAGAATTACTAAAAAAAACCCTGAGATATAGCTTATAAAGTATATTAAACCAAAAAGGAAATTAGGCATATGGATGATGAGGAATGAGCAGAGGAAATGAGGCATAAAAAGAGAATATTGCATTGATATTAAATATAATTTAATTTGGATTGGTTTGGGGGTTTTTTGGGGTGTTATTTATAAGGACATCATGAGATGGCTAATAGGAATAAGTTTAAAGAAACAATTTCATAATCAGGTGAAAGAAAATTCAAAATGTTTAATATACTCAAGCATCGAAACAAAGTTTTGACAATACTAGGTTTCTGAAATAACTGCAACATGAAATCAAAGATTCTTTAAAAAGGGTTTAAAATTATGTCAGGTCAGCAACACTGTTACACAACAATGGAATGACAAAATAGTACCTGCATTTAAGAAATTAATATGAGTGATACGATACCTATAATACAAAAGATATTAATGTGTCACACAGTAAAGTATTGTATAGAATGAAGATAAATAGAAGAATAAAATGCTGATTCGCAAGAGTGAGTTCATGACAATAACTTTGTAGATTTCTCTGAAAAAGTTAGTAGCTTTATACAGAGAGAAAATTTATTGGTTGCAGATAACTTGAGTCTATCATTTGATACTGGTGGCCATATGGGAAACAATCAGGAAGCCAGAAATGATGGTTAATACAAAAATAATTGGCTGAACAAGCAACCAGCTAAATGAAGAGCTGTGAGGCTAAAAGAAATTTTTTTAATTAAACTATTAAACTTTTAATGGTGAATAGTCTGGATGTATTTTCAGTACAGAAGAATGAAATACAGGAAAACCTGATGAACAAAGTCATAGGAACAAGGTTTGAGTTTTCCTTTGCTAGAATTCAGCCGGTCTAAATCCTCAAATAGTAATGTATCAAGTACCATAAGTCATGTCTAGATTCCATCAAGATTCTGAGAATATATATTGCCCTAAGTGGTTTTCTTGCATTTCCAACAACTATTTTTTTCTTTAATTTTGTATAGGTGAGGCCTTGCTCAGTAATGGATAGTTTATTTTTTCCCTTTCACTGCAAACTCAATGGCTACCACAATTAACAAGTGTATGAATATCCAGGTATTTTGAAGGAGACATGAGCTTGAATTCTTCATCTCCAATGCAAACATCCTTTTCTCCCATTCTAGATTATTTTAGGATATCACTTTTGATCTTTCTTAAATGACTCTATGAAAGAGATTAAGACAAAAACTTTCATTAAATCTGCTTTTATCACAGAATCATAGAATATCCTGAGTTGGAAGGGACCCACATGTATCAGAAGTTCCATCGCTGTCCCTGCACAGGACAACCCCAAAAATCACACCATGTACCTGAGAGCATTGTCCAAACGCTTCTTGAACTCTCTTAGGCTTGGTGCTGTGACCACTTACCTGGGGAATTTGTTTCAGGGTCCAACCACTTGCTGAGTGAAGAACATAATATCCAGCCTGAACCTCGTCTGACACAACTTCAGGCCGTTCTCTCAGATCCTGTCACTGATCACAAGACTGAATAGATCAGGGTCTGCCCCCTCCTCCTCCCCTCCAAAGGAAGTTGCAACTGCAATGAGGCCTCTCTTCAGTCTCCTCTTCTTCAGACTGAACAGACCAAGTGACCTCAGCCACTTCTCATACAGCTTCTGCTCAAGGCCCTCCTTTGGGCACTCCTTAACAGCTTTTTTTATATTACACACCCAAAACTGCACAGAATATTCAAGGTGAGGCTGCCCTAGAGTAGGACAACCCCCTCCCTTGCCTGGCTGGCAATGCTGTGCCTGATGCCCCCCAGAACATTGTTTGCCCTCCTGGCTGCCAGGGCACTGCTGGCCCATGTGCAACTTGCCATCAACCGGGACCCCCAGGTCCTGGTTCTGCAGAGCTGCTTTCCAGCATCTCATTCCCCAGTCTGTCTGTACACTCAGGATTACCCTGTCCCAGGTTTAGAATCTGGCCCTTACCCTTGTTAAACTTGGTACAGCTGGTGATTGCCCAGTCCTCTCATTTGTCAAGGTCTCTCTGCATAGCATCTCCACCTTTGAGGAAGTCAAAGGCTCCTCCCAATTTAGTATTATCAGTAAACTTAGTAAACCTTGAGTTCTGTATCCAAGTAATTTATAAAGATATTGAAGAAAAGACTTCTGTCCTTTTTCCTTCTCTGGTTTTATACTGAATGTATACTTTTTATTCAAATATTTAATTTAAATAAGAATTGGGGAGCAGTAATTCTGATTACTCATGATTGTTCTTTACTAGCTAAATTACTGAACAATGGAATATAGAGTCATATTTAGTCTTGGAATTGAAAGAACATTGGGCTTGGAAGGGACTTGTGGAGGTCCAAATCCCACCTGTAATCCTGACAGAACTGGATTGGGTCCAACTAGAGCAGGTTACACAGAGCCATGTCCTGTTGAGCATTGAAAACTGCCAAAGATCAAGGTTTCATTAACTCTCCATGTAATGTGCTCCAGGGGTTGACCACCCATAAGGTAAAAAAAAAAAATTATTTATAAAACTGCCTTGTACTCACTCTCTGATCCAGTCCACATTTTGCATTTCTGTCTCTTTGTTAGGTAACTTCAACTATGAGTAGAAAGGGATGTACTCCTATACACTCTACTGTCCTCTGGAGGAGCATCATCAGGCTTAAGAGCATTCAGGTTTTGAATGAACGTGTTCCATACCAGATTATTCTGTATAAATTATTGATACATGCTGCCTGAAAATATATTTTGCTTTCTTTTAGAGGCATGTGTTTATGACTCTTTAAATGCTAGGAGTTTTTGACATCTGACTTCCAGAAAAGTTCAAGAACATTGATAAGGAGAAGATAAGGTTTACTTACAGGTAGTCTTAAGAGAGTGGTTGTGATAAAAATACAGTCCCACTCACCTTGTTTGCTAGTTTCAGGCAACTGCAAGCTAAACTGAGGTGAACTGGCCCTTTCTACTGAGGGCCTTTGCCTTTGAAGATGCCAAAACTTCCCTGCGTACTGTTATTGAAGCTGATGCACTACAGGCAGATTCCTGGCTCTCTTTCTGATGTCTCTTACCTGTTACTGTACTGAACCTAGATGACAATTCTTTAGGAACTGTAGTCTTTAGAGTGACTAAGACTCATCCTGAACTGACAAGGGAATGTACTAGCTTGAAAGCAAACCAGGGAGAGACTCCAAGTCAGAAATATAATTTAATAGGAAAAATAAAATAAATGCAATAGTACAAAGGAAAACCACTGACAGAGTCAGAATACAACCTGACCCCTGTCAGTCAGGGTGTTGGTAGCAGTCCGATTAAATGGTGGCTGCAGTCCTCCTGGAGTGATGGTTCTATTGAAGGGTCCAGTCTTCCTGAAGGTCCAGTAGTGGTGTAGAAGGCTCTGGTCTTCCTCTGGGAATCCAGTGGAAAAAGGTTTGTGGTGTTCCAAATCTCTGAGTATATACAGATGGGAAAGCTCAGTTCCTTCTCCTGGGAGGAGCATCTCACAATGGGATGGTGAGTCACGAGGCAGGGCATTGATGGGCACATTAACAGAACATAGTCTGGAGGGAGGAGGCAGGGAACATTGCTACACCTGGTTTCAACAGCTCCTGAAGATGGTGATAGAATACACTGCAACCCAGGACGGGGGATAAGCAAGAAAACTGGTTTGATTTTCTACCAGTGGACCACAAGACATGTGTCATACATAAAGTGTTTTAAAATAATGCCCCTCAGCCCAGTCAAATACCTTTTCTGTATCTGTTGAAAGGACTGTATGAATCCTAGCAAAAAGTACCAAACTTTAGCAGTACTTTGTACCTTTTACTGTCATCCTAAAGAATGACTACTGTCCCCAAATAAACAGAGTTAAATATTTGTGAAGCAGGATAGGAGACTACCTTTCCACAGTAAGGGTGATATTGTCTCTGTACTTAGTGGGAGGCAGGAGAGAGGGAAAGAAATATGTAGCTGGGACATTTGTCTCTTAAATTACCTTCTTGTAGTCCTATTGTGACATCTAGCTCCTTTGTGGAAGAAAACTAAACAAATTAGTCATAACAAGAATTAGTGGTGGGAAGTGGGAAATGTGGGCATGGTTATAATGTACTACTGAGACTCATAAAAATTGGCAGCTTTATATGATTTCCTTTTCTTCATTTTAGTAACTACTTCTACTGTGATGTTTGTATTGAAAGAGATAAATTGCTCTGAGGATAATTTAAGTAATTTGATATTTTTAAGATTTTTTTCAGAGTGGAATATTCTTAGGATATTGGATGCTATGTAATCAGCTGTAATAGAAACAAAGTTTTAGTTAACATCTTTGTTGCTCCATAGCACAAGTAATGCACAGCGTTCTTGCTGATGGAAGACCAACACCTGTTTCACAGTAAAAGCCTGTCGTGTAGATGTTTCTGAATTGTTCTGTTTACATCAGGGTGTTCAGTTTGTCTTTCAGTTTCACAATTCTTCCTTATATTGTGTGGTTAAGCTAACAGGAATCTTAGTCTGAGGAAGAAAATGCTTTTCTTGCCCTGCTTTTGGCAAATTTGTTTGCTCCTTGCATTTGTTCTTAGATAAATAAGGAAAGCACTGGACATTAATAGCCATGTTCCTTTCTAAGACAATCATAGATATTCCCTTTTTTCCCAGCAGTGAACAAAAAATATTTTGAATATTAAAATATACTATGATGACCATAGCATCTCTGAGGTTTCCCAGAGAATTCCTGCCTAGTACCTCACTAACTGTTCCTTTAAACATCAAGAACCTCTCCAGGAAGATAATTTTTTATAATTTTACATGTGATCTGTAAAGCCCTACTCCCCTGAAACTGCTTGAACAGTGTTGATGATAATGATGATGATTCTCTACTACAACATAGAATAGCAGGCACACTCAGAGGAGTTTTTGTAACGAATGTCTTTGTTTTACAAATGGACCCATGAATGCTGTGTTATAACAGGCAAGTGGTGAAAACCTCCTACTGAGGAATGCCCCTAAGCCAGAAGGTCTCCAGTATATCTGATGAGTGATCTCCTGTTGCTTTATTTGGCTCTTGCTGGTATCCATTTTACTGCTGACTGGACAAATGCCATCCAACAATAAAATATTCTTGCCCGGAGGACTTGACACAGATGGGTCTGGTCAGATTAGTCATTTAAGGGTAAGGAATCAAACTCATGACCTTTTTTATTGATAATGGTACTGTATGTCGTACTTTTCATAGAACAGCTGTTCACAGCTGTTCACTGTTTGAGTTTACATTATACTTCTATTTAGTTTTTAGTTGTTTGGGTTTTTTTACCTGACACTCCATATGATTGTAGATCAGTGTATGGAAGCCCAGGGTAATATATTATTCTTCTATGCCAAATATAAAAAAACCCCAACACTTTTTTCCTTTTGTTTTTTGGACAAATGCCACTTTTTATTAACACTTGACTAGTCAGTATGAAGATTGCTATATCCAGTCCTTAAAAATAATTTTATGGTGAATGAATGCAAAATAATTATTATTGCTACCAAACTGTGATAAAATGTTACATGTTGCGGCTATTCTTGTCCTCCCCACAGGGGAGGAGAGGAGAGAGCAGGCAGCCAGGAGTTCAGGAGCAGAAGTAGTGATTTATCTCATTATTTTACAGCTCTTTTAATAGACT
>WEIT01038534.1:8132-22412 GCA_013389985.1 Dryoscopus gambensis | reverse complement strand
CAAGGACAGACCCTGGTTCATGCTGAATATGCAGAAGAGACTGCTGATATTTAGCAGTTATTTTCTCCACTGTAACACAAAATTAGCTGTGGAGTGTGTGGCAGACAAAGAAGACTGTGAATAGCTGTGATTTCTTGTGCCATGTCATAATAAATGTGATGATCACATACAGTTTTTATGTATGGGTAAACACATTAGGACAAATTCATTTCTGATAAATCTATTGATTTTGCTAAATCGTCCAGGGACAAATTTGCCATGGTGTTTCATGCCCAGACCTTTGATCCTCTAGAAGTTATTTATGAAGAAAAGAGCTAATAAAGTTTTCCAGGGGCACCCAAACATATGATTAGATTTCAAATTAAAATCTCATATTCTGTGTCCACAGAAGACTGAAACTGATTAAAGTGTTGTCCCAAACTACAGTGATAATGTCAGGGCAAAGAAACATTTCCTTAATTTGAAGTAAAATCAATTTTGAAACCCACCACTGAAGGTTTCAGGTACAAATACCTTTGTCCAGTAGTCCTTTAGTACCTGAGGATCACCTACTCAATGGTCAAGAGGGAACACATTTTCTTTCAAGTTATCCCCATGTCCAAACCCTCACTTCCAAGGAGAAATCCATCAAAAGGCACAAGCAAGAACATAAGCAACGTGGCACTTGCAGTGAAAGAACATGAATCTCTCTCCCACAGGTTTAAAGCATGTCCATGTCCTTGGTTTGCAAAGTACCACCAGTAAGAAAAATACTGCTCTTACCCCAGTGTCTGCTGGTCACCACCTGTTGACAAGGGATAAGTTGTCTGCTGGAACATGATTGTCATTGTCTAGGCTGGGACTTGGAATTTCAAAGAGACACCTTCATGGAAACCTGTTAATCCATTTATACAGAGCACAAACATATTCTTTAAAATAGGATGAGAATGAGCGAAATGAAGGAGGAACAGATGAAAGTGTAAGGCAGGTGGGACATCTAGGGTCCTACTTTGAGAAGCAAGTTATTCATTCTTGTGTACTTCCACTGGGACCACAACATGTTTCCAGACAGCTTTGGAGTAACATAAAATTATTTTAGGAAAAGGAAATTGAGTTTGACAATAACTTAAATATCTTATTTTTTTTTTATTGTCAAAGACCAGAAGTTTCAGGTGAAAGCAGTACCCATGGTTGTACTGTTCATGCCTGCTGTCCCCAGCTGAATTCAGGAGTCTGTGTTGTCAGGGGCCAAACAAACATATTGCCATTTACTCATCTTCCCCATTGTCATTTAAATAACCATCACAAGCAGAAACTAAGGAAAGAAATAGGAAGATAAAATCTGCCGACTGAATCAAAAAAAAAGATAAGGAGAACAGCAGCTGGTATCAAGGTCTCTTTATTATTACCCAAGTTCCCTTGAAATTTTAGTTCCTTGCTACAGCCAAGGGATATAGAGCCATATATATTAGGGAAGTTAAAAACTGTTTTGTAAGAATTATTTTTTTCTCTCATCCTGCCTGAGAAAAATTAGTGAAACTAATTTTTTTTTCTGGGTCTACACACACATTGTTCAATTTCAAATTTAAGATTTAAAGTTGGCTATCATTGGCTGTGGCCAATTGTCATTCAGGAAAAAAATCTCTAGTAACATGCACGAAAAACTCGATCTTTGTTTTTAAACATCTGTTTCAGAATGGATATTTTTCATAGGATTATTGTAAATGTTACTTTGGCTGCTTTCCAGCGCATAGGATGCTACCCCTATCTGTTAGATTCTCTCCATCTATTTTTGGAACTAAACTTATTCAGGGCCAGCGATAATCAGAAAGGTTTATAAAGGGGTACTTATTTCAGTTACCATTCTCTAACAGCAATATGTTGTCAAAAATAAATAGAATAATCTGCAACTTTTCCTATTACTGTTTTCCTGTCCTATCTCAGGGTATTTGAGAAGTTGATCCTAGGCTCCCTAAGTATTGCTTGTAGATAATGTACACAAATAAAGACTGACCCTGTGTTAGAGCTTTTAGAAGAATAGATAAAGGATGTGAGAAAGTGAGACTTATTGTAGAGCTGGGGAATTGAAACACAGAGAAATCCCACGAAGACAGACATACAGGCTTCATTTGAGGCAAATGAATAATAGAATCGCTAACTTTGTCCAAATAATAGCAGGGGGCATGGGGAGGTATCTCCAGCTGAGTGTGGTTCTGAGGAGAACAGTTTTTTTATTGAGGTGAGCATAATTAGGAGTGAATAAATGAATAATTGAACTGAATGTCTAGAAAGAACCCTTAACAATGCTTGCTCTGTGGGAATACAGAATATTTTCCTCAGGGGATTGACAGAAGATCTGGTACTTGAAACATTACAAACCAGACTGGATGAAGAATTGAAAAGTTTACAGTCTGTCCCAGAAAGAAGTGCTCTGTAAGTGCCTTTAATGTAGGTTTTACCTTCTTCCCATTCTGTAATACTGTGATTTATGACAAGCAAGCATTCAGATCTCTATTAGAATTAGAATTACTACTTAAGGGTCTGGTTTCTCATCAATACATGGGGATTTATAGACCTGATTTCAAATAAAGTTAATGCGTTTTGGCTCTGTAAATCCTTTCTGGGTGATGTGAGGCTAGACCACCTAGAATAAATTAAAAAAAAAAAAAAAAAAAAAAAGTGAGATTATTTACCTAAGAGATCCAAAGAACTCCTTTGGCACACATAGCAATTTAAAAGCTGCATTAGATTTACCTGATAAAGGATAACAGCTCCTCTGGTGCTGTTAAGGCCTGTAGGAGAAATAATTATACAGGTACTCATATTTACTTAAGGAAAAGTGCATACTATTTAACTAATCCTTTGTTGTGCAGCTACAAGAACTGCTGATGAATGCCCGAGGCTGAGTTTAGTTCTGTGTTATGTATGGGCAGAACCTGTTAAACAAAGAGAAGTGATGCATGTGCATCCAAACTCAGAAGTATTTAAAAATACCTGGAAAAATTTCAAATTTTTGAGTGATATAGAAACCCAGAGCTTTATGGCCTGAGGAGCATATTTCTAGTTAAGTGGAGTTTTCAGAATTGCAGCTTGAGGTTTGTTGTCTATAGCAATCCTAACTCTTATTTTAAATTTCTATGGTTTTGGACTCTCGCTGTTGTGAGCCAGTTGGAGTGTGTCCTTCTGGTTCACATGTTTGTTCATTTAAACTTGCTAAAGGTCAGAACTGTGACTCAGGACCATGAGCTTATGCATGAACCATGCAAGAGTTACATAAAATAGCATTCTTAAAAATTCTTATTCTCACTGAAGTCAGGGAACGTGGCTGAGGGAAACAATTCTTGCTGGAGTCTCACCTCATCCAGGACCGGGAATGACTGCTGCACCCCACAGCCTTTTTTGCCAAACCCAGTGCAGCCAAAGAGCAACAGTTCCAGGCTGTAAATCACATTCTTTCTTTTTAACTACAGGGGTTTGTGCTTTCTTAACATCCCTTTTGACAAGTGACATTCTTAGGGATCATTTACATAGGGGCAGCTAATAAGTATAGATAACTAACTCCATTTAATATAAAGAATGTAAAGTTAACCAGATAGATGTTTGAACACTCTCATTTTGAAATAAAGTTCATACTCCAAAAAGTTAGGCTGTTTGAACTGTTCTTACTTTACTTCTTCATGTAGAGTGCTGATCAGCTCCACTTAGAAATATTTCAATTTATCTTTCCTTATTATTTATCTTTATCTTTCCATGAGGTGAGCAGACAAATTCTCAGGATAGTCGTGTTTGAAGTAACAATAAAGATATTCCTTCCCTAAGACTGATAATATTTTTCCTCATATCAGTTTTGCCTGTCACAGTATTATGGTACAAAACCAAAGGACCCAAAGGCAGCTGTGTTACTAAGGTATTATTCTGAGTCTCAGGAGCTGGGGATTTGTATCATCTAGAGCAACAATTTTTCCCTTACTTTTTTTGTTTGTATTATTTTTCTAGGCATTAGTCACCTCCTCTCACTCCACATCTGTCTTACTCTTTTGCACTAAGGATGGGGCTCCACCATTTGTACCAATGTCTGTGACTTTAGATGTTTATTTTGAGAAAAATAAAATGTTAGATGAGTGCCAGACAGCTTTCACAACCCTGCTTTCAACAGGGGAAATAGCGAGGAAGAAGTTCTGTGTGTGTCTTTGTGTCTCAAATGCCTATTGAGGTCATCAGGAGCAGGATCTGGCAGGTGGGTCTCTTTTCTTCTTGGCTGTTTAGTAAAAAAATCTAAGATTCACACTTGGTGGCAGTGTTTGGCAGAAAATCTGGAGAGAACCCAGAAGTAGCATCCAGGATCCAAATGCCAGTCTGGCCTCGTGTTTATTAGGATGAAAGATCCAGTTTGAATTTGTGGATGATATCTGTGCGTGCTAATCAAAGCTTTGTCAAAGTCTGCAGAAGTAATTTAGGCAACCATTAAAATAAAAAGAGAGAGAAGCTTTCCAGCCAGCCCCCACCGCCGTAATGAATTCCTGCTCCGCGCAACTTTCCCACCTGGGTTGTCAGAGCGCGTGAGCAAACAGATATGGGGGGGTTTGCTGAGCCCCCACTGCCTCTGCTGGAGCTGCTGCTGCCGCCAAGCAGGACCTGTGATAACACACTGTTGTTGCTATGTGTGTTTGCCATGTTTATCTAACACAGAGCAGAGGCACCGGTGCATTGCAGAGAGCAAGGCTCTTGTAAAGGAGATTGTCGATAACCAGATGTCATTGGATGTCAAGCAGCTGTGCCTACATGTGTGCACTTGTGTGTGTGTGCTGTGCAAAGAATAGCTAGAAGATGTACAGAGCAGGTTTTTATTTTCTCTTCTTCCGGTCGTGATTCTCTTATCATGTTTGTTTTACCTAAGCCAGGCTTAATGTGTAGGTTTCTACAAATAATTATGCAAGATAAGAAGATTTGGATATCCTCCGTGTTAGGATACAACTAACTCAAGGCTCTGAAGGCTGATCTTGGAAAAAATACCTTTGCAATGTCAAGATCTGTCTGTCAGTGGTGCACACAGTTTGAACCTAATGCTTTGACATTGCTTTATTTCCACCTCTAACACCGTAGACTGTTGGTATCTATTAACATCTTATCTGATTAGGAACCATCTGCTTATCAGGGCAGAGCTGTGAACTCTGGCACCGGGGGTGACCTTTGCCCACTTTCAGCAGTCTTGGCCTGTTTGATGCAATAAATTATTTGTTGCTTTACTCAAAGGAAGAAGCCTGTAATGATCACAGGGCTACTTTTATCCCCATTTCAGCTCTCTATTTATAAGCATTCAGGCTTTCAGCCTGCCAGTAACACTGCTTATAAACTCATATGTATGGGAAATATTTCAAATTGAGATGAAATAATTTCACTATACCCTAAAATATCATAAAACTAGCACAGAGGTTTCTAGTCCCAGAAGATGGATAGATGTGATATGTTCTTGGAAAGTTTTCACTCTCGTTTTCTCACCTCATAAGTGTTTCTGAGGCAAAACTGAAATACTGGAAATGTTCATGCTGATAAGCTGGAAGAATGTACGTTGAATCAATCAACATATTTTATTTCAGTAATTTAATATTGAGGTTTGGGCCTTTCTAATTTTCAATTATTTAAAGTGATAAACTAAAATTTTGAAAGGGAAAAGTCATTCTGTCGCATCAAGAACACTGTATATACATACAACATTTGGTACACTGTATAGCATGCATGTTCTATAAGTCCCTAAAGGTAGATATACGAAACCCTGAAAACCCACTTTTCACTCTGTGTTTATTTCTTGTGATACACGGAGAAATAAATTAAAAAAGAAAAAGGTATGAATTCAGTCCTACAGCAGAGGTATTTATATTTCCAGGCTGGAAAACTGACCACTGACAGCAGTGATCCAGAACAGGACATTTTTTTCTGGACATGGTTGATTAAGCTCCCTGCATCATGAGTGAAGGAAACCTACATATACAAAGAAATTCCCAGCTGATGATTTCACGAATGAGGATGACCAAGCCACTTTCATTTCTTTACCTAGAGTAAGAGGGAAGTGGGAGCTGGAACTGGATGATCAAGGTTCCCTTCCAACCCAAACCATTCTATGATTCTGTGATCAACTTATGGTGGTCTTGCGGGCACGGAAAGATCCAGAGGGCAAATCCAGCAGGTCCAAAATGAGAAGAAAAAAAAAAAAAGTCTGGAGAAACACCAGCACAATATCAGCTATGACCTGTGAAAATAATTTTTGTGAGTTTAGTGTCTGACTGGGAAATTCAAAGGACAGAGATAGCTCTGCATGCTGAAAGTACACCCTTAAAGAGACATATAAATGCCTATGGGATTAGACATCTGAGCATTCTTGTGGTTTAAGAATTCAGTGTGTCAAGCAATCTGGAGTAAATGTCTGATTGCTTAATCTTAGTTTATGCAAAATATGAAGTAATTTTGCATAGCTTAATGCATCACCAAAGATGATTAAGACAAATCGCACTGGCTTGTACTTGCCAAGTGCATGCAGAGACTGCTACTGAAAAACATTTGCTGTGGGTACCCAATTAAGTCGTGATTAGATAGCTCAGCCCTAGGAACCTTTGAGAATCTCTAAGAAACACAGTTGTGAAGATATTTGGGAATTTAGAGATGAAGATAAGCTCTTTCAAAGTACTTTCTCTAAGGGCAGAATCACCATCCAAATTTCCTTGTCCAAACGACAGCTAGAGAGCTGGTGAGTCACTTCATGGACACAAACCAACATTCCTGATTACCAGGCAGTGTGACCATGTCAGGTTTCTTCTGGGATGACAATCTGGGGCTACCTAGCTCATAACAAACCAGTGGTAATTGTCATTGTTCTTGTGGAACCTGACAGACAGTCTAATTGAGAGAAAAACAGCATGGGACTTGGATAACTATACCTTAATAGACTCAAACTGCATACATTTCCATAAAATAAAAAGTTAGTCCTGAATCTTAAACGCTCTGAAAATCCAGAAAGAAAAAGAAAAGCATCTCAAGATAATTCAGGGAACATACATTGTGTGGATTCTCAAAAAGGATTATTAAGACTCTTTTTGAGCGTTGTTCAGAAAAATAACTGTGCTAAGTGACAGCACAGGATTGTAGATTAAAATTCAGTAAATATTAATTAGAATAAATGCAATTATACATACATCTGAGAACAGAGAGGGAAATGAGGGAGACAAAGTCAATTAAATGTAAATTTAAATTTAATTGAAATTCCAGATAGTAGAGATATTTTTGTGAGCTACTGAGGAATCCCTGAGTACTTTCAATTCCTGATTGACATCTCTTGCTCAACTAATGCAAAGTAATGGATGTTTTTGTTTGAAAAGAGGGTTTAGTATGCTGTGTACCTTTTGCTGGTAGCAGTGTCCTTTTCTGAAGCCACAATTCTCCCACAGAAGAGCAACAGCATATACTTAGGGTATTAAAGATTAGGTTTCTACTGAAGTAAAAGTACATATAAATGTTTTCCTGGATATTTTCATGTATTATGACTGAAATCTAGTCAAATATTTACTTGAATTGATTTGAAACACAAATAAAATCATTCCAGATACAAAAGTGGCACATTCAAACTTGAAAAACCTCTATTTGTTATTTTCATTACTTTCAATGACAAAAAAAGTAATTTCTTTTATAAAAAAGAATGCAAGTGGGTGGACAGTGTAGTACATGAAGGGGAAAAAGAAACCTTTCCCATAAAAAAAAATCAAGAATTCTATTCTATATAAAACCTGCCTCAAAAAAGACTTAACTTTCAAATTAAGCCAAGACTGATATTTTTAAAATGACATTAAAACACTAGAGGATGAAAGACACTCAGTGTTATATACAGCAGTCATATGTTTTTTCTACACCTATGTAAAAAAATTCAATTAGTTGGTATTTGTGTTTGAAAATATTTCTTATTTAGCAAAAGCCTAATACTGGTACCATAGTTTTCGCACATTCTGTAATATTATTAAGCACTGTGGAGGACAGTGGAGCTTTTCAGTGAATTGCAACATATTGTGGAGGTAGGGCTGCCTTATGACAGATGGATTTCAACTGGGATGCAAGCAAGGTTATCCTTGTAGACAGAAGTACTCTAAACTTTTCATATGGTTCTCAAGCTGCAGGATTCTCTGAGGATCTAAAACATTTGGAAACTCGTGGAATTTTTGACTGAGATATCTGTTCATCATTTGGCAGCCACGGGAAAAGCAAATATGACTTTGGTTGGGTGAAAGCAAAAAAAAATAAAAAAAGGGATGGAAAATGTTTCTGTAAGATACAATGTTTGGAATAATCACCTTCATCTGGAACAGCTGTGATTACAGGTTGCTTTATTCCCACAGCAGTATCTGGGCCTACCTGTATATCTGTGGTATGAAAGACCATCCAGAAGTGAAGAGTAAGGAATTTTTTTCTAATATCTATTCGGAACCTTTTTCAGCTAAGGACACTCCCCCTCGTCCCACCACTACAAGCCCTTGTGAAAAGTGCCTCCGGTAGGACTGAATAAAGTGAAACAACAACAGAAATCCTCACTTACCCAGTGGGTTTCCCTGCTTCAGGAAGCCTTCATATCAAACGTGATAAGAGTTTTCAAAAGCAAGATAAAGCAGCCATTCAGAAACAGCAAGTAGCACTTGTAAGCACAGACAAAATGGCAATGCAAAACGCCTGACTTCAAAACATATCTGATGGATTCACAGCAAAATAATAAAGAGATCCCAGTCCCTAGGCTCCCTATCCAATCAGTGGAGAGTCATGCAGGTCATGACTGACAGGACCCCAACTCAAACATGCCAATGACATCCCCTGGGAAGCCTGTTCTCCACTGCCATTCACTACAAAGAGAGCCTGGGAAAGTGTGCCTCACGTTTTAAGGACCGAGTTGCAGCCAAAAGCCAGGCAGTGTGAGTACACTTCTCAGAGAGGCTCGGGCTGCAGCAGCGATTCTCGCTATAAAACACTGCACAGCAGGTGTGGTTGAATGAATTCACCAGGTAAAAGAATGCAAGTATCGTCCACTAAGTGTGAAGGGAGTTGTACCTGGATTTTAGGTTTTCTCCATGCTCTCAAGACAATGCGAAGCACTCACTATTCTGATATTATCAGAGAGCATAAATAATGATGGTCATATGTCTTTTGAATTGGATAAATGTTTCCTTTTATTTTAGCAAGGAGATTTATAGTAATAACTCATAATAAATATGAGAATTTTATCTTCCTTTAACCACACAACCAATTAGATTACTGTAATATTAAGGAATGCTTTAATATAAAAAAAGCTTACTGGAGTATGAATGTGAATGACAAGCTTGCTGTTCATGGTGAGCTTGTTTAGAAGAAAAGGACACTGCAATACCCTGTTAAGATTTTGTTGTCCTTAGTTATCATCACTCATCCACCTCGACAAAACACAGGTAAAATTATTCTTTCATTGTTCAATGAAACAATTCCTTAAAAATGGAATAGGAGAGAGTATCACATATTCAATTAAATGAGACAACAATTTATATTAAAATATTTTACTGAGGTCTATTTTGCCTGTCATTGAAGTAAAGGATAAACTTTCATTCTGTTCAATGGAAACAGAGGTGGGAGGGACTGCCATGCACCACCATGATAGATCAGTAAAACTTATCTTTCTAATTAAGCCTGGCTGCAAGGTCACAAGGACATTTTTTTCTCCTTTTTCACACTCTTTCCTAAGTATGATTCTGGCATGAAAAATAATTTCCTTCCATTTGGCATGGAATAGCCTCTGCTTCAAGTTAACAGTAGATTAACACTGTGAGAAGCAATAATATTTTTGCAAGTGATAGGATGAATACAGTCTGATTTCTCAGTCTTTCATCTCATCCCTCTTTAGCACTGGTGTCCAAGAAAATGTCAGACTTTCAAAGCATCTTTCTCGTACATAGCATCACATAGCTAAAAAAACCCCTCAACACCACACAAAATTTACTAATATGTTAGTCTGTAACGTAGGTACCAATTTGTAAACCAAATTTAAGCAGTCTTTGTATTTATTGAACTGATAGACTGTATAGACAGCAACATGAAAATACAATTTATCATATCATAGAGGAAGCACATACATTATTATCAATGCTTTATTACCTATATTTAAATTCCCTTCCTGGTGTGCAACGGAGTGTGAGTATAATACCCAGACTTTAACTCCTTCATGGCACTTCAAGTGATAGGATTCTTTCTGGAGGCACCTGTATCACCAAACCTTTCCTGCTGGGAGTAGTTTCTGTCATTATCTATATGGCAGAATATAAGTAAATGACACATGACCTCAGCATCAGCCACTACAACCAAGGTAGAGGTCACTTCTTTGTGTGCTGCTTCTCCTGTTTGCTAATGCTCCAGACTTAGTCCAGAGGTAAAAATACTTGGAAAGAACAAAAAAAAACAAACTAGGGGGTAGCTAAAGGATACAGGAAAATATTTACTGTAGGACAAATGGATAAAGAAGCAGAACAGGATTCACGTGCCTTGGTTCAGATTTCTAGCTTTGCCACAGAATTCATGGAGAACGTGGGAAATGGGTGAATCATAACAGGAGAGAGGAAAAAGGCTTTAAACTGAAAGGAGTGTGGGGGGGCTGGATTAGATATTAGGAAGATATTCTTCCCTCCAAGGATGATGAGGCCCTGGCATGGGCTTCCCAGAGCAGCTGTGGCTACCCTGTCCCTAGAAGTGTCCAAGGCCAGGTTGGACGGGGCTTGGAGCAACCTGGGATAGTGGAAGGTGTCCCTGCCCATAGCAGGGGGGTGAAACTGGATGAGATTTGAGGTCCCCTCCAACTCAAACCATCCTGTGATTCTCTTATTTGATGAATATGCAAAATATAAACTATACATTCTTTCTCCCTCACTTGCCATATATGTTTTGATTAGCATTTCTCATAAGCAGAAACCAGTTCTCCTAGTGTTGCTAAACATATGGCTACGAAAGTCAACTGGAAATGCCAGACTGCCGTGCTACAGATGTATATCAAACTTCAGACTTTTCTCAGGTGGTTGAACTGCCAGCTATATCTTCATCTTTTCCCTCCTTTCATGAAACTCACGCTATCTGTGAGACAGAGAGTGTACCCTGTTGTGCAGCTTGTCTCTGGCTTGGGTTTCATTTCTGTGTTCAATCATTTGAAGGTAGAGCTGCTTTTTAGTCCACTGGGAAGCAGAATCCAAACTTCATATCAGTCTTTTGACTTGATGTACTGGTGAAATATGTCAAGTTAGGTCATGGTGCTAGTAGAAATACAAGTTGCAAAGAAGGCTCTGCTGAGAAAATACTCTTAGCTAGGCTGCCAAATTCCAACCTTTAGTTGCAATGTCAGTCTAATAAAACATAATTAAACAAGGAAAAGTTTGGGTCCACTGAGCATTTATTCTATTCCAACATTTCAGGTTGGTTTTTAGATATTATGGAGACATTTGTAAACTACTACACACCTCTGCATCCTGGACTGCTTCCATTTGCACTTTTAAAAGCTGCTATATGAACAGATAACAGCTTTTCAAGCTGAAAATGAGTGTGAACTATTCTATAAGTTCACAAGGGGGGAAATATTCTACTTCACATTCATCAAGTTTGCTAGTGTCAGTGCCTCACCTTGTTCATCATTAATGTGTAAAATTATATTAAAATAGCATGAAGAATTGAAATATCAAGATGTGCAATCCAGGACATTCACACAAGGGTTGTGATTTCTTCTTTGACTCAACCTCATCAGCCAGTGTTGCTTTGTGGTATGAAGTTTTGCCAAGAGGCTTTAAACAGGACACATCTCTACGTACAGTGTGTTTTGTTATATTTAAAGAAAAGAATTATTAAGGGAAAAGATTAAGACTAGACCTGAAAGATAGGAGGCACTGTAATATCATCAGCCTTCTTACATGTCAAAGGATTGGATAAACAAGGTCCAGTCACAAGGAAAGTGTAGAGTGCATTGACCACAGAGTCATAGAATCAGAGAATGGTTTGGTTTGAAAGGGACTTTAGAGATCATGTTCCAGTATCCTGCCATGGGCAGGGACACCTTCCACTATCCCCAGCTGCTCAAGAGCCGTCCAGCCCGGCCTTGGACACTTCCAGGGATGGGGCAGCCACAGCTGCTCTGGATGAAGATAGCGGCAAGGACCACTGGTACCAATGCTCAGCTGCTTCGTGCTATACCAGCATCCCTGGTGAACTCATAAATCATAATGAATAACTAGCTGGAGTTCTGAATGTTGCTGATGATTCTGTCCTCCCAGGCACTGCTGTGACCCTTCACTTTATGGTCCTATATTTTCCACACAATGGACTGAGTATGCGTAGCACTAAAACACTGTTAGATTTCCCTTAATGCAGGTCATCATATAATCAGTGTTCTGACCATCTCATAGAATCATTAGGGTTGGAAATGACCTGTAAGATCAAGTCCAAACATTAATCTAGCACTGTCCATGAACAATAATGTCTTTTGATGTTTTGGGTGAAAAGAAAGATGTTTTCCTTCCCCCCTTAAAACAGTGTTCCAAGAACAATTTGTCATTCCTGATGCTGCATTTTGGAAGTGTAACAGAGCAGCACTGGCAGTGTTTCGTTTTTGTCCATTACCCTACAAGAGACTACCTTGAGAACCTGTGTTCTCAGCACAACCTGATTCCTCACACAGAGTGTGTGGGTTTGCTCCATTCTGGAGGGCAGTGGATACACAGCCAAGTGAAGTCTGTGATGGAAGACAGTAAAGAGGAAGGTCATGCTGTTCATCCATGCATTGCTGAGCAAAGACTTCCAGATAGCACCACTTTCAGGTGGTGCAAGGTGAAGGAGGAGAAGGAGAGGTCTTAGCAGAGGCATAACAGGGTCGCATAATCAGCACAGAACCACACAAAGCAGGACATAACTCTGGTTTCATGGGCAATATTACAACACAATGTCGCATCAGAGCAGTGTCCAATCATTTTGAATTATAGTCCTGCTGCAGTACAGACACATTTCACCTCACTTACCCCTCTCTGTTCCAACCTGTCTCTTTTTAGGCAGGAACACTACCCCTGTTTATACGTTGTTAGAACCCTGGGCCCTATGTGGTTTACACTGAATTCGATCTAGGTGAAATGAAGGAATTTGGGTTTAATAGCATTTTTAAAAATACAACAGTAGTATGTACATATACATAGTAAAACTACTGAACCCTTCACAGAGAACATGGTATTGATCCCTTGAAACAGGCAGGCATATTTCCCTCAGGGATAGCGCCTAAATTCTTCAAGATGAAAATAATAATAGTAAAATTATATGGTATAGACTGGACATTGTTAACATTGGCATGCATAGTGAATAAAATTATTGTAAAACTCAGGAGGCAAGCCTAAATATTAGGGAAAAAACCCTCCTGTAGTCTGCTGTAAAAATAGCATGAACTGGTGCTGTTGGAAGTTTAGATTATTCCTGAACCCATTCCAGTTATTTCTGTGCACATGAGAGATCATGGGTTAAATCAACAGAGGGGCAAGAATTTGCAGTAGAGTTTCTTACTGAGGACTTGTATCTCCTTATGTGAGGGGCTGAATTTGGCCCTTGATTTTGAGGAATTGGCTTGAAGCTAAATAAGTTTCAGAATTAGTCACACATTTTCAGATCCCCGTCGTTCCTACATAAGAACAAGTTCAGTTGCCCCTGGAGGTGAGAATGTAGGAAGTAAATTAAAGCAATCTTTTGCCATTAAGCTAGTGTGTACACTGAGATTAATTTTTGGTGCCAGCAGGGTTTTGCTGTGAAGATGCTCTCAGCAGGGCTGCAGTCCTAACCTACGGCTGTTGCTATAGGGAAAAAAAACTGTCAGAAAAGGGGTGCTACGGCACCAAAAGGGGAAATGCTCCTTGATTCAGCTTAAATTAATGCTAATTAAAATAAGAAATAGGTAGCAGGAGGGAGATGGCAGTGTTAATCAGCATAATATAAGGCAGGGGGCTGGAAACACTCCACTAGGATCTGCGCCTGTACAGCTCGGTTTGTTTACAACAAACAAAATCTTCTCAGCTACTGTTACTGTAGCCATGGCAACAGTATTGAGGTTACATCTATCAACAAAGAGAGCAAAACAAAGATAAGGCTGGTGTTTAATAAAGATGAGCCATGATAATTATACACCAGGCAAAAGACAGCTGCAAAAGGAATAGCCTGTGCCCCCAATTTACGTGACATTACCTCTGCAACAATAGAAACTGGATCAACTTGTGACACCAGTGTCACTATTTCCCTAGT
>WEIT01038531.1:27633-37955 GCA_013389985.1 Dryoscopus gambensis | reverse complement strand
CATTGGGCTGCAGGGGCGGTACAGAGACAGGGTTATGGCAAGGGGACCAATAGGAATACCGCGAGGGAGGTACAAGGGCCAACAGGGAATGCAGGGAAGGGAAAACATACATGTAAGGAATAAAAGGAGGCAGGTAGAAACAATGGATCAATCAAAGGAACAGAACTGGGGTACATAATGTCCTTAGGAGAAGCCTGCCTCTCAGGCCTGGGGGAAGACCCCCTGCCACAGCCCCCAGTGCGCTGGGTCACTGCAATATCTCCTCCATTTTTATTTATAAAAAAGGGAAAGGCTTCTCCTAAGAATTAGGAAATTCAAGTTTTAAAACAATCAAAAATAAATTTGTAATAACTGAAAATACACACTCTAACAGATTAATTAGAAAATAACACAAAGCAGTTTTTGAAAAGGAAATAAGCCATCCCCAAAGTCCCCAACGTCCCAACAAATCCTTTCGTTCTTGAATGCATAGCATCTCTTCATTGAGATGGAATTCAGACTGGACCGGTGTGTCCTGTTTCAGCAGTCAGACAGTCAGATCATGCAGCTTTATTCGGAGGGATGTCATAGAATGGGTGCTGGGTTTCATTGGCATGTGTTGCTAAAGTAGGTGGGAAGGATTGCCTTGGCAGGGGTGCTTTTCCTTACTTCAAAAAAAATCTACTAATACACAATAGGTTAGAACGCAAGGGTAACGCCGGTGGGGCTGCCCATGCTGTCAGAGCAGAGCTGAGTGTGACACATGTGTGTGTCCTTGCCAGGATCAGTGTCTGCACCCCGCCCCTCTCCGGTCCCGGCAGCCTTGGAACTGGAGGTGGGCCGACCCCCAGGGGCGGTGCCGCGGGCCTGGGAGCGGGCTGGCACGTCCACAGGAGAGGTGGGGTGTGCGGCAGGACAGGATTCCCGGGGAAAGGGGCCCGATGCAGACATGCCTCTCGACGCAGGGAAGAAGCCGGGAGTGGGGGAGGAACCAATCACGGTGACGTGAGAGGGAAAAGGCGGAGGAGCGCGGCCACCCGGCCACCCCGCAGGGCTGGATTTTGGCGCGCAAACTTGGAACAAAGGAGACAGCAAGGCAAGGGCTGACCATGCTGCTGGCGCCATCTTAGGCAATAGGAGGGGGTGACTGAACTGGGAGAGAGGGTTTAGGCAAGAGGGTTAGGGAAAAGCCCAGCACAGGGTGATCAGTCCTGGAAGGGAAACAGAAGAGGCAGGGAGATGGCAGGGAGACAATAGCAAGCCCTGTGCACTCCGGCAGTATCCGTTTCCCAATCCCCTCTGATACATGGAGAAAAGGTACAAGGAATATGGGGGGGGGAAAAGGGGAAAGGATTTTTAACTGGGGGTTTGCCGAACTTTCCCCAAGTTCCCAAACAGATGTTGTCGAAATAAGCTGTTCCCTCCTGAGTTAACAGTTAAAAAGGGGGGTGTAGGAGGTGAGGGGAGCAGAATTACCACAAGCAGGACCATAAGGAGCACCGGCATGGTAATTCCCTCTCTAAAATGAATATTCTCCCCAGCAAGGGCATAAGAACTCGGAGTAAAACTTCCTGAAGAAGGATAGGATGTTCCCATCCCCCCGCTCTACCCAGCCCCGAGGGAAAAGGTTTAAAAATAAAAGGGTGATCCTGCTGTTGAAATCAAAGCCTCACCTCTACTCCCATCCTTCGGGCATGTTGACTCACAAAAACCCAATTTCCCCCCCACTACCATCCCGGGGGGACACACTTACAGATGGGATCAAAGAAAAACCTCAGGGTGGTCCCTCCGCCTCTGACCGATCCTTTCCAGGTTTTTTCAGACGCGCCTGAGCTCGCCCTCATCAGGCCTCACCTCGGGGAAATGACTCACTCAAACACATAACTTCCAGCCGGAAGGAGACGCCTCCAGGGTACCCCGGGATAAGGGGGCCCCACGTCGAGCAGCCATTTGTTGCGGTGTGGTGGATGAGGGTGCCGTGACCTTCCCGAAGATGTCTCCGTGGGGTTTGGAGTCGCTTCCATGGGGCCGCTGCCCTTCCAGCTGATGAGCTCGGATGCACCAAGCCTCCCGTCCTGTCCCGTCCTCTGAGCCTCCATTTTCTGGGTGGGCCCCCGGAGGGGGCAGCTCAAAAGGGACCAGGCTCTCACAGGAGTGAAGAGGTAGCATCAGCTTTAGTCAGAGAAGCAGCTGGCACGCACACACACACAGGTGGACAATGAAAGAGTCAGGAAGGGTTCTGGCGTGTTCTTGCACGAGATGATTTATTTCAGCCTCATAGCAGGGGAGGTTAGGAGCCAGGAACAAGATGGAGGAAGGGTTTGGGGTTTATATAGGTTCGCAGGGCGGGCCGAACATTGGGATCGGGGGTGTTGGGGTGCAGGGGTGGTACAGAGGCGGGGCTATGGCAAGGGGACCAATAGGAATACCCCGAGGGAGGTACAAGGGCCAACAGGGAATGCAGGGAAGGGAAAACACACATGTAAGGAATAAAGAGGGGCAGGGAGAAACAATGGATCAATCAAAGGAACAGAACTGGGGTACATAATGTCCTTAGGAGAAGCCTGTCTCTCAGGCCTGGGGGAAGACCCCCTGCCACAGCCCCCAGTGCACTGGGTCACTGCAACAGTTAATTGCTACTGAAAAGATTTAATGAGATTTTATAGAAATGCTCATTTAAATAGTATAAGTGAAAATTACCAATATCACACTTTTTCAAACAGTTCATACGTGATAAACCAACAGACAATAGGCTGACTTCTGAAGTTTATATCTTTTTAAGACAAGACTTGCTCTTGATGCTCACTATGATGTTTTATTTGTCTATAAAGTGACTACTCAGACATGGAGACTAAGCTGTTAGTGACTCAGGTTCAAGTAAGGTAAGTCTAAACACTTTTACCCTGTCATGAACCTTAGTGTTTCATATTTTAATTGACAACATTCACATCGTTGAGCTTTTCATTTAGACTTTGATAAAATCTGCTCAGAAAGGCAGATGGCAGGCTGTTATTTTTAATTCACAAGCAATGTTAAATATATGCCATATGTTATAGAACTTTTCAGGCACAGCCTTTTGAATGCTATCACAATAAACTTACAAAATTACATAAGAGGGAAATCTGATAGAGAACAACACCATTGCAGGTTACATTTTTGAAAAAAGAAATAAAAATGACCAGACTTTTTTCTTGCTAAAATGCAATTGTTCAAATCACCAAACAAACACTGAAACATCAAAATTGATGTAGAGGGGAAGTGTTTGTGGACTTCTGTTATCTGTTGTTCTGCATCTAGGAAAGAGTCTCTGCATGTACTACATGCACTAACTGAGATGTTTCCTTGGGAAAAAAATGTTCATGATGTTTTACACTACTGTATGTAGGAAGTTTCACGTGTAGGTTAGTAATAGTAATGAAAAAAATGGGCTGAAGTAAAAATGGTTTTTAGCATACTTTGAGGTCACAGCTGTTGTCAAAAGAGACATTCAAGTTACAGCTTCCCTAGAATGGGAGCTGTGGAAGCTGTAGCAGCAACCGTAAAGCAACTCTGAAATATTATTTTCTTTTCCAAGAAAATATAGCCAATGGATATATGGAAGCTCACAGTCTGCAGTAGCAAAGAAGAGTATGCCAGTAGCCAGTAGTAGCTAGTGGGAGACCCACATTCAAAAAGACTGCATCCAGCATGTTCCTGAATTGCACATGGACTTCTGGCCCGTGAGTTTTCAGGAGCAGCACAGAGAGACAGATAAGGTAGGGTGTCTAATAACAACCTTTTGAGTTCAATGTGATACAGAGAGTGAGATACCTCCCGGGGAGGGAAAAACAACAACCCTGCAGGTCAAGGCCGGGCGGAATGGTATCCTAGAAATGTTTCTGCATGTGAACAGAGGATGCAACCTCTCAAATCTAGTGATTAATTGTACCTGAAGCTCTCCCTGGAGAGTCCAACAACCAGCACTGGAAAGGGAGCACATTCAACAGCTCCTGTGCACCCATGATCAGTCTGGACTAGCATGGTGAATGGGTCAATTGGGCAGTCATGAGCAAGCATTGTTTATTTGGTCTTCTGTTTTGCATGGGAAAATTTCTGGGGTCCTGAATTTATTCGGTTGCTGAACACTGCTTGGAGCCACTGGAAGTGAAGCTTAAAAGTAGTGGTATAAATGTATGTGCAGAATGCCAAGAACATTTCTATATAGTGTAGAGATGGATGAATTATTCATTATGAATTATTCATAACACAAATTTTGACATTTTTCTGGAATAAATTTCCATTTTTTTTAATTATTCGCAATATGACCAAATAATTGCTGGACTTTTTATTACCAACCATCAGAATACTTTCATAGGTTCTTTGTTTCCTTTTTCATTACTCGCCTTACTGTATTCAGTGACACCTGATTAATCCAGCCACTTCTGGAATTTTTAATATCTCAGGCCACAAAAACAGTAAACTAATGAGATTCAGCACTGCTATGATGGCTATTAGAGAAAGTGGATAACATTCCTTTTGTCAAAATATTTTCTTTTGTAAACATTCTTGTACAAGACTAGATTCACAGAGGTAAATTTGGTTATAATAGATAGGTTTCTAGAACTTGCAGTAATATTATTTTTCAGTATTGACATTGAGATGACTACCAGTTGCAGTGGTTTCCGAAGTACTGGTTGACATTCACATTTCTTAAATGGAATTGATCTAAATCTTATTTTCAGGTAAATGTGGGATTAGTTAATTAAACTTGGTGACGACGTATGACTGTGCAACCTGAATAAGAAATAAATTGATTCAGAATCAGAACCCATCTTCAGTGGTTTTCAGCTATAAATAGGGGGGAACAAGTATAGATTCAGAGCTGTACAGTGGTTAGAGTCTAGAGATTGCATGTAAAGCTCTACAGAAGAAATCTGCATCTTTCTATCAGTCCCTCTACTTGGTATGCACCTAAGGAGTAAAACTGCTACTGAAACACCAGAGCTTTCGAGACTTACCAGTAAACAAAACCAAAAAAGGTAAAAATGTCACAACAAGGAGCTCCAGTCAATGAAGTTTAGATCTGGTGGCAGCTTTAGACTACGTCTGCTAAAAGCATCAGTCACATATAAACTCCCTTAGATGCTCCAGGCTAATTCCCATCCTTGCAAGTTAAGTGGTTGGGTGAATAAAAATAAGAATTTTTTAAAAAGATAAAAAATACAACCTTTTCTTGCCCAGTTTCCATGGAAATGAAAGTGGAAAGACTGCTGGCAGTCAGTAGCTGAGTGTGAGAACTCTCGCTTGCAGATGTCAGTTCCTCACTGTTCGCTGAAAGCTGCAAGTGTTGGTTTAAAAAATCAGCTGCAAATGATGTCTTCAAAACTCCATGGATTTAAAAAAGAAGTTTATAAACAAGTTTTAAAATGGGAGCATTTAAAATGTAAAAGTCTGTACATTTCTGTCCACCTGGCTGTTGAGACACATTCCTTTTATAAGCAAAAAAAGCGGTGACTACATGTTCAGTTACTATCTTCTGGATTTCCCTTTGGCTCAACAGTTTGAGTTGATTATTTTGCAGACCATGCTGAAAGCCTTCTCCACCTAAAGGAGGCACATGGTTTCTTATTGGTTCAGTAAAGTGCCCATGGATTCTGTTAGATTTGGATTGCTAAGATTTACATTAATTTAAACATAACAGGGGAATTAATGGATCTAGTTTTAAATCAAGATGTGATTGTTTGCATATGATATTTTTCAAACAAAGATTACACACATATTTGAAATAAAGATTGAGAAACTTTCTTAATGTCTTGAAAGAGTCACACAGTGTGGTCCCAAGTTTAGAGTTGTTAAAGTAAATTGTTTAGTATAAAATAAAATAAATAAATATTTTCCCTTCATCTTGCAAATAAAAAAGGCTGGAAACACATGTCAGTTATATCCAGTGCACATTCTCTACAGCCTACAAAAACTGTTCTCAATGCATTTATTCCACTCTGTATCTTAATAGGCAGTTTACTGTTCTTAAATACTACATGGAGAATAATGACTACGAGGGATGTTCCTGAAGATCACAGACTTAAAGATAGATAGCATGCTTTTTTATGGCATAAAATAGTTATTATAGTAATGCATAGTTTTCCCTGGAATGACTCTCTGCTAGTAGTCTAAATGAGGAAGCAACTAACTTGTTCACAAACAGCATACTTAGAAGCTGAGGCAAATAAGCAGCTGGAAGCCTTGAGACTAGTTTTCCCTTTTTTCCTTACTCATTAATTCAGTTTTCATGGCTACTGTAGCAGGTGGAGCATTTTATATTCTCATCTCATTAATCAATTGTGGGTTACGGAGGAAATTCTATAAATACCTGGTCAGGATATAGAGACAGTACAATCCATAGCAAACCAGCTGTAGCACCATCAGGCTGCATGGGAACCAAGACCTTGGTAGCATACTCCAAATATTGAGAGGCATCTGTGAGGCAAGCAGTATCACTTAGGCAATGAACAGGATTATCACTCAAACCATGTGAATATAAGAGAACAGAAAACAATACTGTAGTAAACTTTCTGATTGTATGGTAACTGGTATTGCAGAGTTTAATGAACAAAATGTGCTGCTGTCTCTGCTTTGTGGTCTGACTCAGTATACACAATTACAAATTTTTCTTTTTCTCACTTTAGGTTATAAAAGAAAAATAGAAGAAACTTTGCTACAAGCTTTTCTTTTACTCTCTTTTTAGCTATACTGACTTCAAACTACCAAGATTAATCAACAATTACCCAGAAAAGAGATTTCGTTAAATCATTTTATGTTTATTGGTTGTAGGCTTATGTACACAGAAGCACTAGAAATGAGAAAAAAACCACTGCAGCAGAGGAGAGGAACTTCACCAGTGGGGTTCTGCAGGGCTCCATCCTAGGGCCAGTGTTTGTCAACATCTTCAAAAATGACTTGAATGCAGAAGTGAAAGTAATACTAAGTTTGCTGATGACACTAAATTGGGAGGAGCAGCTCCCCAAAGGCAGAGAGGCCCTGCAAAGTGACCTAGACAAATTAGAGATATGGGCAATCACTGTATGAAGTTTAACAAGGACAAGTGCTGGATTCTGCATCTAGGATGAAACAACCCTGGTTGTATAGACTGGGGAATGAGAGGCTGGAGAGCAGCAATGCAGAAAGGGACCTGGGGGCCCTGGTCAGTGGCAAGTTGAATATGAGTCAGCAGTGCCCTGGCAGCCAGGAGGGCCAACCGTGTCCTGGGGGCATCAGGGATAACATCACCAGCCGGACAAGGGAGGGGATTGTCCTGCTCTGCTCTGCACTGGGGTGGCCTCACCTCGAGTGCTGGGGACAGTTTTGGTCACCATGATATAAAAGAGACATTAGCTGCTAGGGAGCATCCAAAGGAGGGCCAAGAGGATGGTGAAATGTCTGGAGGGGAAGCCGTATGATGAGTGGCTGAGATCACTTGTTTTGTCCAGCCTGGAGAAGAGGAGACCACTGTGGTCTTCAACATCCTCATGAGGGGAAGTGGAGGGGGAGGTACTGATCTCTTCACTTTTGTGACCAATGACAGAACTTGAGTGAATGGCATGAAGCTGAGTCTGGGGAGGTTTAAGTTGGATATCAGGAAAAAGTTTTTCCCCCAGAGGGTGTTTGGGCACTGGAACACGGTCCCCAGGGAAGTGGTCACAGCACCAAGCCTGACAGAGATCAAGAAGTGTTTGGACAACACTCTCATGCTGTGATTCTTACAGTGTCCTGCACAGGGCCAGGAGTTGGACTTGCTGACCCTGATGGGTCCCTTCTAACTCAGCATATTCTACCATTTTGTGATTCTCTGACACATTCTGCCTGCAAAAGAATGCTCTGAGGGCATACAGCACAGCACATAATTTTTGCTGTTTTTTTTACAAAACATGAGTACAGCAGGCATTTAGAAGATATTTTACCGTGTATAAGGCTCAAGTGAGAGGGATGAAGCTGCTAAGTGATCTAACTAGTCAGGAGTGGTGTAGTTTTAACCAAGTTCATAAATGGTAGTCAAAAAAGCAGTTTTCAAAAAGGAGTCAGGGATCTCCTTTTGTTCACCATCCACTACCTCACTGTTACCAGTTCTCCACCCACATCTTGCTATCAGTATATGCCTCTTCTCATCCTTCCTACTTGCTAGGCCTTCTAGTCCATTCCCTTGAAACAAAAGAACATGTTCTTTTCAGTGATGCATATGATGAGATGGGTCAAAATATCTGTTCCTGCTAGGGTTTGTGGAGATAAGTGCAATCAACAAGGGTGGACCAAACTGACTTTCTTGAACTGTATTGTCTTACAGCAGACAAAGATAAAGCTCACCTTCCCAGGGTAGCTGAGCTATGTGTTTGCAAGTGATTCAGTCCTTTATTTCTTTCCTGAGGCTTATTGAAACTGTCTTTACACTTGAAGGTCAATGTTTCCAACTAAAATCCTGTTTTTCATCTTTCTTCAGTGTGTCTTCCAAGCCATTTGTAGTTATTCCTCATTGTCTTCTTTCCGCTAGACCCTTTGCTTTCCTTGCTTCCTCATACATTTTTTTAAGAGGAATCTTCCATAAATTAAATCTTATTTTGAAATACCCATCTCTCAGTTAATTTTTAGGTCTCAGTTGATGACAACCTGAATGCATCATTCAGGAAGCAAAGAAAATAATGTAATCTGATTCTATGCTCTGAGGTATGAAATGGCTTTTTGCTGGTGGTAGAGAATAGCTCCCAACCTGCAACTTACACTGTACAATATTTCTTATTTAAGTAAACATAGCTTTTGAATGAGACTGCAACATGACTGTACAGGTGGAGGGGATGTGCCTGGTCCACACTCATTTAGCTCTGACTTGGTGTGGCCAGGGACTTGCTACAGCATGGTTTGTTATAATAGGAATAGCTCCCAGAAATTTTCTCATTGTTTTCAGGGCTTTCCAATTTGCCCAGCTGCCCTGTTTCCTTCAGTATAGTCAGCTATTTGCAGAGGTGGTATTGCCAGCTGATGATAATGACACTTGGCTGATGTAAATTAATTTACATCATTGTTCTGATTCCTAGTACTGTGTTGCCCTCAGAGCACTGATATTAAAAAATAAGATGACAAAATGAGCTGAAACTCATTGCAACAAAGTAGTAACTTAAGAACATGATCTCCTCCTTTGTACATAAACTTGTAGTTCACTATGACCATGACCTACATCTAATTTGAGTCAGTAAAAGTTCAATATATACTGCAAACCAAATTTTTAAGGTACTTAGGTGACGTTATACAATTTCAGCTTTAAGTTAACTTCTTACTGCTCCTATAAGCACAGTGCCAATATGACAGAAACCCCTAAAAAATGTGGTGATGAGTGACAAAGGATTCATATTCACCTAGCGTCTGAGATTAGGAAAGATCACAACACCAAAAGCTATGTATAAAAAATTGCAAAGAAGCATCACATTACTGACAGATCACACCTTCCAGCTTAAATGGGCACAACCATTTATGCTTCTATACCCTTCCTTACTGTCCCTTGCTCAACTTTTTATTTATGTCAAATACTTCATACATCCATAAAGCACTGGGCTCCTCCATGATCAGACTGGGTGTCTGCATGATGGTACAGCAGGAGAACAAATGGAGTTGTGATTGCTTGATAGTATCTATGTGCAGGTAATAAATATTGGGCTGTTGTTTTATATATCAACAACACAATTGTTCTTTTTCTTAATCCAGCAACCTACACGCTAATCAGGCACCTTGTCATTTTTTCTGACCTGAAAACCTTCCCCATTCTTCTACTTCTCATTCAACATTCTTAAGCACGAAGACCCACACAACACTAAGATCAAAGAAAGATTTCAATTGATTTCAGTAGTCTTTCAATCAAACTAAAAGAAAAAGATTATCACAACTATGTCATAAACCAGCATACATTTAAATTTTTAATAGAATTGGGAAGAAATGTTGCTCTTATTTATGTTCCATAACCCCTTCCTCTATGAGATAATCTGAAACATTTTTCCTACTCTTTCTTTTATGGGGACTGTGGAGGAAAAGGAGGAGACAGAAAGATTCTTTTGAAACGCACATCTGAAATCTTGACACAGTCCCCCCGTGATGAAATTTTGCTTAAAAAATGTTAATCTGAACTCAGGAGCTATTTGGTTCACAGCCGCAACCACTGCCAGTTTGAATTGATTGGTGGCGCACATTCCTAGTTGTATTACTTCTCCTGTTTTCTTCCAACTAGTTCTAATTGCTCAGATGATTCAGGCTTATCTAAGTTTGGAAAGAAACCTAGCTCCATTTTATTAAGGAAGGAACTTTAAAACAGTACTTTGATTAACTAT